>CAMZMU010000040.1:4222494-4579130 GCA_947311845.1 Poa pratensis
CGCCGAGCCACCCTTCGCAGACGGTGGCGAAGTAGGTCAATGTCGCCACGGAGTTTGCTCCGAGGTGATGCGGTTGCAGGCCAAAGATTGGAGGAAGCTTTGGAGGAACGGGCTGCGCCGGCAATGCGAGCCCCGGTTGAAGTGGTCCATTAAGACCACCCGATTCGCCGGCGTGCGCGACGGGGACTACCTCGTCCTCGGCGGCGAGGCGCACCCCCACGCGCTCCTACGTCGACAGAAGGCCGCGCGCGCGGAGGCCCTCGATGTCCTCCGCGTGAGTGCGAGCCGCGCCAGTCGCCGCCGCCGTCGTTCCCCTCAGCCATCTCGGGCTCCAGCGTGTTGGGGGAGCAGAATCGTCTCCGCGTCGAGTGGTGGTGGCCCGTGGTCGCCGCGTTCACGCCGCCGCGCACCGGAGGAGGAGGTGCCGCGCCGGTGGAGAACTGCTTCGCCGGAGAAGGAGAAGGAAAGGAGAAGCGCGGAAGTCGCGGCGGAGGGCTCGGGCGCGTGGAGGCGAGAGGCGAAGTGGACGAACTCCTTCCACCGTGCCCGTCGCCCCCATTTTATAGGCCACCCGCATCCGGTAACCGCCTCCGGAGATCGCGCCGCGTGGCGCGCAACCGCGCAATCAACGGCGAGATCGTGGGCGGCGGTTTCGCCAAAGAAGATCCCACCACTGTAGTTTCGCCACAGAAGATCCGGCAACAGGAACCGAGGCGTCGTCTCGACTGCCGGGCAACCGCCTGGCAGGCGGATGGGACGTGCCAGCATCATCCGTGACGTCATCACCAGCACCCGGCCGGCGGAGCGCTCGACGTTTCGCCTCTTCGACCGGATGAACTCCTTCGGTTTGTTTGAACACGCAGAAGCCCTCCTCGCCGTAACCGGCTGCATCGCTCCAACGTGTTCGGGGGCTAGTGACATGGGGATAAAACCCGGGTACCTAAAGACCCACAGTTCCCAGACAAACAGATAACGACAAGCATCGCCCGCCTTTTACGACCAAGGTCAACGGTGGCAGCCGGATTCGGTTGTTCGCCAGCCGGACGACCGGCCGCGCTCCCACGACGAGCGGAAGACAAGGACCCTGTTGGGCGGGTGCCGGGGCCGTGCCCGGTGCGCCCTCCACGTTGCCCAGGCATGGGCTAAAGCAAGGCATGGTCTGACGTCTCCCACAGTGCTCAGCAGCCCCGACGGGCGGGAGGCACGGAGCGCTGCCTCGCGCCTGACAAGATCCCAGGCGCCGCCTACCCGGTCGGAGGGGTCCGGCGCCGCAGCCGGTCAGCCCTCCACGACCAGTGGCGGAGCCAGGGAAAATAGGAGCCTGTGCGGACCATAAGCTAAGCAAAAAAAATCGAGAATGACAACCAATAATTTAGTACATATAATCTAAATATAAATACCAAATTGGATATCTTACATCATAATAGTTTGTAAGCACAAAACTAGAGTTAAATATGATTAGCAATAGCTCATTAGACAATATGACTCACAAGTTAAAGTTTAGGTATCCAAATGTCCATTCAAGCACTCAAAATGAAATCTGCAATATTAAAAATAGAGTAAGATGTAGTAATTCAAAGAGTTGTATAGACTTTCTCACATTAGAATATATGACACATCCTTTTACGATTCAACAACATAAAATTTAATCAGGGAGACAACTATAGTCTGTAGATGAACAAGCCTTTTTTTCTCAATTTGAAGATTACATTCAGCCCTTAGAGATCGCAACTGATGCTGCGGTTCGACGGTGAGGAAGCGAGCAAGCTGCAGGTTGCAGCAGAATCGTCAAGATCGGTGCCGCCATCGCCTGGGGTGCGCGTTGGCGTTGCCGGGCGTTGCTACAGCCGCCGTGTTGTTGCAGCCGCCGTACGCGATAGGCGTATGAGGAGTCGAGGAGACGCGGACGGATCGATCGAACTGGCGTGACTTCTGTAACTTCTGGCCGTACGTGGCTCGATGCCTAGGCCTGTTGGTGATAGGAGCCCGCAAGTTCTGGGCTTATCTCTTGCCTGTTTATTACGTTGGGCTGGAAAATGGGAAAAGGGCAAAATGACCATGTCGATTGGAGTATTGCACGGGCAACAAGTCATATTCTCCGTAATTAACGACTAATGATGCAGCGTTCGGACGAAGACAAGCCCGGGCAGCTGCCCGGGCATGCCGGGCTGAAGCTCCGCCCCTGTCCACGACGACGAGCCTACCCCGACATCTCCTACGCGGCTACGAGGGTCCTACAGTGCGAAGCGTAGCGCACTGTGCCGCGGACGTGCGGCGTCACGGAGAAACCCCTCTGTAGCCGACACCGGCCGGCTGGCGCGCACCAGCCGGCCCCGCCTGTAAGCTGGACAGCCAGGCCTATATAAGGCTGTCCAGTGCCCAAGTAGAAGGGGTCGGTCGGTCGGTCACCTCATTTCTTCTTCCTCCCCACACCCGAACCATGAGACACTCGAACAGCTCAAGGAGCAACTCTGTACCGTGTGCACCATTGATAGAGAGATCGAGCAGGAGTAGGAGTGTTACCTCCTCCGGGAGGGCTCCGAACCTGGGTACTTCCCGTGTCCGCGCTCCGGCGCAATCCCTGCGGGTGCCGCTATTGCAGAACGCTGCCCCTATCCCGATCTTAGCCACCCCGTGGCATATGCCGTGTTCCACACCACGTCACATACCTATCTCGATGCAAGTCGTATCGTACGACTCGCCCGCGTACACGCATGTTCGGCGCGAAGGCCCATTCCACGCGTTCAGTTCGTTTTGCTCGTTTCTTTCGCTCGTTACTAACGTCACGTACACTTCTTTTTCGTTTTTTTCAAAGTCTGAGAAAATCATTCCAAATTTGAAAATAGTTCCAATTTCTTAAAATGTTTCAGATTTTGAAATTGTTCATTGTTGAAAATGTTTCAAAATTTGTAAATGGTTCCAAATTTTGAAAAATGGTTCAGATTTGTAAACGGTTCAGATTTGAAAATGGTTTAGATTTGAAAATTGTTTCATTTTGAAAATGGTTCAAATTTTGAAAATAGTTCAGATTACAAAAATTGTTTTATTTTAAAAATGGTTCCAATTTTGTAAATGGTTCCACTTTTAAGAATTGTTCATTTTTATAAACTGGTTCAGTTTTGAAATTTGTTTATTTTTAAAAGTGGTTCCAAATTTAAAAATGTTCAAAAAACAGAAAAAAAAATAGTTCGGATTTAGAAAATATGAAGAACGAATATTTTTCAAATTAAGAAAAAACTAATTAAATAACAAAACAGAAAAAAGAAACAAAAAGGAAAGAACTGAAAAAATAAAACGGAAAAAAGAAACGAATAGAAGGACCAAAAATAAAGATGAATACAAACCTAAGCGTAGCCCAGTGGCTATGCACTCTAAGCACGTCAGTGGACGTCCTTAATTAGTTCCACTCCCACCGCTTCAACTCGTTATATTATCTTTTTCTCTGTTGTGAAATACAAATGGGCCGGCCCAGCAGGGCAATCTCCGCGGGCGACGCGAAGCTACAGCTCGCAAAGAGCGATATATAGTGGATCGGCCGGTTTCCCCAAAGAACTATATTGTACGCCCTTAGTGGGCTTAGTACTATTATTTTTATGCTATTAGAGGAAGCAAATTGATTAGAGGAAGCAAATCACTATCACCTTTGGCTCTACTTTATGTACCTTCACCTTCTCACATGCTGCCGCATCCTCCTTTTCCTAATTCAAATCAATTAGGACCTTCAATATGGCATTCTCCTAGTCTATCTATTTGTCGTGGACACCTTGACCTCCACTGGGCCATGGCAATTTTAGCTGCTGACCTCTAGGCTCCTCTATAGACCATAGTGTCAGCCGTCTAAGTCGGGATATGTGGGGAGTTTGGGAGGGTAAGACGCCACCGTAAGATCCCAGCTTGCAACCTTTCCTCTCCGACTCCCGGCACGCAAGATCCTACTTTAGCGAAGCTGCACGTGATGTTCCCCTCCACCGGATCCCTCACCAGCATCGCCCCATGCAACCTCTTCAACAGCATCGAGCGAAGGAGGACAACCAGATCGCAAGGAGAAGCTCGTACGGGATTGGTGGTTGCACGGAAGAGACGGATTGCGGGTTGATTTCGAAATTTTCCGAGGCAGGGGCGGATCCAGGATTTGACCATAGGGGGGGCGAAGAAGGCATTGACCACAAAAGAGATACTACACCTAAATAAAAAAATGTGATTTGAGATTTAGATAGACCTCAAACAGTTTTATTTAGAATATTTCGGTGTGTACACACCCGCGAGCGGCGCTGGCACTCAAACTCGAGCGGGCGGGCTTCACGTAGCCATCTGGGTTAGCACACGGTTCACAACAACTAATATATCTAATCTTATAAGTATCTATGTAAAATCAAAGTGTAAGAACATATATTTAAAATTGAAAGAAATATATTTCTACTCGTTTGAGTGTAGATGTATGCCCTGTTCTATCAAATATATAAGTCAATATTTTCATCAACATTGAGCTCTGCAGCTATTTCATTCCCATCGTATACAACATAAGCGGATCTATGCACTGGTAGAAAATGGGCCTATGGTCCCGGTTCGGTTGGGCCATCAGTCCCGGTTGCCCAACCGGGACTGGCCAATCGGGACTAATGCTAGTCCCGGTTGGGCCACGAACCGGGACCAATGGTGGCCACGTGGCCAGTTCTGGCTGGGCGTGGGGGGAGACTCATTGGTCCCGGTTCTTGTTACGAACCGGGACCAATGAGTGTTTTTTTTTTGGTATTTAGGGTTTAGGGTCTCCCTCTCGCCGGTGCCCCCTCTCGCCGGTGCCCCCTCTCCCTCTCGCCGGTGCCCCCTCTCCTTCTCCCGGTGCCTCCTCTCCCTCTCGCCGGTGCCCCCTCTCCCTCTCGCCGGTGCCTCCGTCGTCTCCCCCTTCTTCGCATCGCCGACGTGCTCTCCATCGTTTCCGTACGCATATTATACGCTCTACTATATACACAGTACATGTTGATGCATATATAATTAATATTCGATCTCTTGCGAGAATACAACTATTTAATTACATGGAGATAGATCAAGCCATCAAGGCATATGTAGTTCATCGTCCGAAGCATAATGTTCTCCCCTTTCATCGATGACCTCCCTAAGCAGAAATCCCGCCAATTCCTCTTGAATTGCTCCTACGCGCAGTTCTGGGTCGATCTTCTCCCGCATTTTGCTGAAAGCAGTTGTTCTCCGCTCAGTGGTCAACTCGCGAATGAACTCGCAAACGTAGAATCCACATAAATTACTCCCCGGTGGCTGCTGCGGACTTTCCACCGTTTTATAAGTTAGCTCATCTTTGAATGGACCTTCTACCTTCTGTTTGAAAATTGTCCAACACCTGCTTTGGCAAAGAAAATGAACAAAGGAGTTATTAATTACTTGACATCAGGGAACGAACGAAAGAGGGCGATATAATGCGATAATGATTGAAATTACTTGTTGAGCATTTCTTTCATGTCGGACCACAACGCTTGGTCCCAACTTAATGAGTCGTGGACTTCAACTGTGGACTTGTCAGGTTGAATGCTTAGCAGAATCCAGTGGAACCTGCGGACGTTTACATAAAGCAGACATGCATAGCTCATCAATTACACTTAACATCGAGAAAGCCAAATAAAAATATGTACAAGACAGAAACACTCACCTGAAGTTGTAAGGAAATAGTATTTCCGTACAGAAATGTTGCATGGTTAAAAAGGTGGTCAGGTCATGCTCCACGTCTTTGGGGTGATTGACTAACGTATGTGAATTCACGATATATGGGTCAACGAACCCAACCTCAAAAACTTTAGATCTTTTGCATTCCAGCATCTTCATTCTGCATAATAGCGTACAAAAGGATATATATATAGTCAGGATAATATAATACAGGCAATGAACGAGCTGAGCTAGAGACTTAATTACGAAAATAAATCACTTACAGACAATAGCAAGAGAGGATAGATTTGTCGAGGGCGCGCTTTTGGAATAACTGGAACAGTTCAGTCAGTTGAACCTGTATAATGTAACGTTTGAAGAAATGCTCCACTCTAACGTCCAGCGGAAACCACTCTTTCGCGTCCTTCTTTGATGTGTGCACCAGGTACCAGGTATGCAGATTTCGCATATGTGTTGATAGACCCGTCAGCTCCTCATTACTGACCATAGGCTCCCCTTGGACATATTTCCGTGCCATCTCTAACATTGGCGCATATTCATAGCCTAAAAGTTGACCAAGGCTCATACCCAAGGCGGTAGCCTGTTCCTTGGCCTGAGATACAGTGACACCAAGTTCTTTAGCAGCAGCTATGGCTCTGGGGTCCAATAATTCCAGGTCCTTATCCATAGCGACTCTGAAGTCCTTGTCGACATCGGAACACACTATGAGCGGGGGGACCGATTGATTTTTCTGCTGTCCGAGCTGGGCAATTTGTTTCCCGCTTTTTGCACTTCTTCCCTTGTTCTGCTCAGACTGGGCACGTGCTAGCTTAGTAAGTTCACGACCATAGTCAGATGGCAGATTCATCGATATCTGGGATGGCTGCTCAAGGAAGGACTTTCTCCACTTTTTGGATTTTTCATCGTATACCGGCTTCTGCTCGGGCTTTTTTGGTGCAAAAAAAGCCTTATTGTAGGCAGCCACCTCCGCGGCGTTTTCCGCTACAGTCCTGTCATAAGGTCTAATGGGAAGATTCTTATGAGGTACTGTTGGGAGGGGCGACCTTTTACGTTTCGGTGATCGCTTACCCCTCATAGTACGAGCGGTGGGCGGAAACGGCTGACGCGGCGGCGGAGACGGCTGCGCTGGAGACTGGTGAGGCGGTGAAGAGGACTGTTGCGCTGGAGAATGCTGAGGCGGTGAAGAGGACTGTTGCGCTGGAGACTGGTGAGGAGTCGATGGCCTTGGCTGCCAGTTCGGAAGCACGATGAATTCCTTTGGCCATAGAATGGTCGCTTTCTTGGCTTCTCCAAGTTCAAGCACCTCCCCATCTTCACCTGCAGGGTGTTGCAGCTTCAGCTCCTCATAATCTTTCATCACTTCATCCACCGCGACAACAGCGTAGCCATTTGGAACCGGAGAGAAATGGTAAGTTGGATTAGGTCCAATTGGTACGACATAGCCGACCGCCACCTTCACGGTTAAGTTAAAAACTTTCACATGCATCTCACAAGGTGTGCTCTCCGTGATATCATCCACTGGGTAGCGACGAAGTGGAGCCACTGCATCATCATTACCATCCTGGAGCTCCGTGGAAGCCACGCTGCTTTTCCGATTCGATGGGCCACCGGTACCATCGCATGCAGCTTCTACCATGTGCCGTTGAGATTGGCCGCTAGTACCTTGCTGGCTAAGCACGGCAATTTGTTCCTTCTGCAGCTTTAATTCTTCTTCTATATTAAGCAGCCGGTCTGCAGCAGCGCGTGCTTCCATTGCCTCCCTTTCCTTTCTCCTCTGATGGCTTCTATCAGGAAATTTCTTCCTGTGCTCGGGAATCGCAATTGTCTTGGGCTTGGAGCCAGGTACGCCTCGTAACCGTCCGTCGTGTTCCTTATTCCCAAGGGCGCGTGTGAGCTCGTCATCCTCTCTATCGGGAATGAACCGTCCCTCTTCAACATCCTTTACTGCATTTCTAATTTCTTGGATGGGTAGTAGGGGATTATCTTTGTGTCTTCTGTTATATATGCACTTCCCTTCTGCGTCCAACGTGCCCCCATGCCCGTAAAACCAATTTCTTGCCCGTTCGATCCACTTGAGTGGCTCTGGAGTGATCCCATTAGCCAGCAGGTCCGCCTCAAGTTTCTCCCACTTAGGCATGCTACCAGCGTAGCCACCAGGCCCCATAGTATGGTGGTACATCTTTAGAGCAGCATTTGCCGCATTTTTTGCAGACTTTTCCAGAGCTTCCTCTGATTTCTTGTACGCCACAAATTCTTCCCAGTAGTCCTTTATCTTCTCATACCCTTTATCGAAGTCTGGAGTCTTATTTTTCTTGACAAACAGTTTGTTCAATCTTTTCTTCCAGTTCTTGAATAGCTCGGCCATCTTCTTAAGTGCCCAGTCCTTGACTTTTTGCTCCATGATTTTCCGGGCAATCTTTTCTGCCTCATCTGGATCCTCCTCATCTGAATCCACCTCTGGCGCCGGCAGGGTGAAATTAACCATGAGCTTTCTCCAAAGTCTTTCTTTGCCCTCATCGCTGACATATAGCTGTCCTTTCTCCTTTGGCCGATGCCATTCTCGAACGGTGATCGGGATGAAGTCCCTAACAAGAACTCCGCATTGCTTTACCATTTTATTTTTAACACCAGGGGGAGCAGTCGGTGTGCCGTCTTCAGCGACTCTTTCGATCGTGTACCTTTCTTGGTCGCCCAACTTTTTGGCTGGGCCTCGTTTTGTCCTTACAGAAGATTTGCTCGATCCGGAGGGCTAAAAGAAGAAAGAGCGTTAATATATGTATATAGACAGCAGAGGCTTAATTAATACAATCTTCGGCTTCATTAATATATGTATATGCACCTCGCCGGAGTTTGCAACATTTAATGTTCCACCGGAGCCTTCGGCTTCTCCCTCGTCGGCTTCTCCCTCGCTGACTTCTCCCTCACCCCGGCCGTCGGGTTCTACCTCACCGGAGCCGTCTCTTCGGTTGAGAGACTCATCTCCCTCACCGGAGTTGTTCAAAAACTCCGTGGTGACATCGACAATATCTTCCGGCCCGCGGATTATATCCTGGAGGATATTTTCCTGATCTTCGTCTCGTTCCATAGTTTCTGCAAATTAAGAACAATGCACAAAACTTTAGTTGGGTAACTTGTTCCATATGTCAAGATACATCCTAGGTCATGTAGGTCAATTTAAATGGAATTGCAATGACTAATAAAATCATTTCCACAAATTCCATATTTAATATAAGAAGGTATTTTAGTTCTTCTAATTTAACATTGTTCAATCATGCATGACCAATTTAATGCATTAACATGGAGCTCTAAAACATATTTTAGATGTTAATAGAAGTCAAATTTCAAATATAAACACTTATTTAAATTAGCTCCATAACTAAAGGAAATGCATTGAAGTTATTTCCAAATATTCACCAAATTGAAATGTTCCAAAATGTTTGTATTTTGACATAAATAGCTAGCATTTATTTTTCTGTGCATTTTGATATATTATTCATATTTTTCTGATAAACAGATTAAAAGATATTGATTTTACAAGTTTAAATCATTTTCTGGCATTTATTAATTAAGCTGGGTCCCACCTGTCAGAGATTTAATAATTTCCAAACTCATTTTAGGAAAAGAATAAAAGGCTGACAGCCGGGGCCCACATGTCAAAGACACAGGAGCACCCACGGCGGCTCTGCTCCGGCGAGTCTCGCCGGAGGAGGGCGAGCGGGCACGCGCGACTGGGCGTGTTGCACGCGCACGTGCATGGGGAGTCATTCGTGGGCGGCACCGTGACCAAATGGTCGCCGGAGCACCACCGGCGACGACGGTTTGCGGCGGACGGCGGCGGACATCGACGCGAGGACGAAACAGAGCGCAATAGAGAGGGAGAGAAGGTCCACGAGGACCGTGAGCTCACCAGGAAGCTGTAGAGATGGTCGGCGAGGCGAGGCGAGGTTGAAGACGGCCGGAATCAAGCTCGAACGGCGGTGGCGCGGCGGCCGTGCGGCTAGGGTTTCACCGGGAGAGAGATAGAGAGCACGGGCGTCGAGGGCGCGGCGGCGCGGGCGTCGAGGGTGCCGGCGTCGAGGGAGCGTCGACGGTGAGGTCGGGCAGCCTGACGGCGCAATTTCGCTCCGTCGCTTCTCCGGGGACTTAGGCGTTTTCTGCGAATGAATCGGGGAAGGAGAAGGGGAAGCAGTTAAGTAGCAGGGGGCTCATTGGTCCCGGTTGCTGGCAAGAACCGGGACCAATGCCTCTTTGGTCCCGGTTCTTGCCAGCAACCGGGACCAAAGAGTGGGTCATTTAATGCCAGATCCAGTGGCGCGTTCATGGACTCTTTGGTCCCGGTTCTTGCCAGCAACCGGGACCAAAGAGTCCTTTTTCAAATTATTTCGAACTTTTCAGTTCTGAAATGTTGTTCCCGCCTTTTTTTTCTTATTTAGGTGTTTGAATATGAATTTCAAATGGTTTTGAATCTGAAAAGACTTTCAACATGAAAAGTGTTTAAATTTGAATAAATAATCCAAAACCATTTTCTGTTTTCTGAAATAATTATTCTAACTATACAAACTATTAACCATTTTGCCATTTTCAATTAAAAATATATTAACTTTATTGCATATTTTGAATTGACAAAACTTTCAACGTGAAAAGTGTTTGAATTTGTATAAATAATCCAAAATCAATTTTACATTATTATTGTCATTTTCAATTTAATATGGATAAATTCATATCTTTAAATCCGTCAGTCGAAATTCGACAAATAATCCGTAAGCAGAAGTAAATGCAGAACAATTTCAGTAAACCTATATTTGTAAGATGAATGTTTGGTGTTGTAAAATGCAGAAGAAAGCAGATAAAAATTATTAATTCATTTATCTTAATGCATTACATAAAAGGTTTAATACATTATTACACATGATACAACGTCTCACAAGCGCTTGAAAGAAACACACCCCTGATCCAACATCACCAACATTTTCTACATAAACGGACTTGCTGGCTCGAAGGCCGTAGGATTAGGGGGAACGGCGGGAGGAGCCAGCCCCGTGGGCGGCCGCCCGGTTCTCGCACGCACGTTTGCGGCGGAGGGCAAGATCCATGGAGGATGAGTCTTTCAGCGCCCAATCCAGATCGGAAGCCTCCTTCGCCTTGAGCTGGTAGGAAGTCTTGGCTCGCTGGACAGGGTAGTCGCGGACAGACTGGAAGGAGGCTTCCATGGCCTCCTGTATCTGCAACCCACAACCTTCTTCCCCGTCGTCGCTCCAGTCGAAGTCGTCGTCCTCCTCCTCCTCCGCGGGAGGAGCGGCGGCGCCTGGTGGAGGTGCAGCGGCGCCAGGTGGAGGTGCGGCGGCACCTGGTGGAGCAGGAGGCCGGTAGCTGGGCATTCCTCTCCACGCCGGGCTCGTGGGCATACGGCGGGATAGACTCCCGCGGTTGCGCCCAAGCGCGCTCTGCCGAGCACGCTCGACCTCGTCCAGAAGGCGCTGCGGCGGGCGTGGCGGATCCATCTCGTGGAGACGATGCGTTCGTGGCTAGGAATGGTGGATTAGGGTTTACCCCGTCGGCGACAATATATAAAGACCTCCAGGGCAGCGCTGGGGGAGGACACGTGCCCAGGGAAGCGCTGGGGGAGGACACGTGTCGTGACCGCAAAACCCGCTTTAGTCCCGGTTGGTGTTACCAACCGGGACTAAAGAAGCACACGGATCGTGTGTTTCTTTCAAGCGCTTGTGAGACGTTGGATCAGGGGTGTGTTTCTTTTGAGGGATTGTGAGCTGTTGGATCAGCAGTATCACGACCACTTCGTGAGCCACATGACCCGGTTGGTGTTACCAACCGGGACTAAAGAAGCACACGTACCCTATATATAGCCCCCTCCTCAGACAGGTTACTCACTCACACAAAACATTCCAGCGTCACTCGGAGAGGCATCTTTGGGCAACCAGCGGCAAGACGTCTCTGATGACCTGCGACCGTTCCAAACGGTTGCAGATCATCAGAGATGTGTTGCCGGACGGTTGTAGATCATCAGAGACGTCTTGCCGCTGCTTGGATCGAAGTGGCGCTCAAACACAAAACATTCCAGCGTCACTCGGAGAGGCATCTTTGGGCAACCAGTGGCAAGACGTCTCTGATGACCTGCGACCGTTCCAAACGGTTGCAGATCATCAGAGACGTCTTGCCGGACGGTTGTAGATCATCAGAGACGTCTTACCGCTGCTTGGATCGAAGTGGCGCTCAAACTCACGAGCCACCGTCGGGCTGTATGCAGGGGGAACTGTGTTTGGACGGTCGAAGCTGAGGTTTGAGAGGTTCCCACGGGAGGTGTGGGAGCCGACAACCACCTACCACGCGTGTTTCACCGGTCGTCATGCAATTAATTAACAGAAAACAAAAAAGAAAACTCACATGTGATATAACCCATTTCTTCTAGATGGAAACTCCCATTTCGTGTATTATGGTTTTCACCACATAAAGGTTTAATACATTACTACACATCACATAAAGGTTTAATACATTACATTGATTTACATAAAAGCCATGAACCCTTCTTCGCGTATGTCCCTGGCCTATGATCGCTTCAGCCGTAACCATGGAGCATCTTCATTATTTAACGGGATGCTTGGGTCAGTTCTCACTGTGAAGGGCGGAATTTCATCAAACTTATCATAATCTGCTGACATGTCTGTCTTGTCCTCGACTCCCACGATGTTTCTTTTCCCTGAAAGAACTACGTGACGCTTTGGCTCATCGTCTGATGTATTCGTTTGCTTGTTTTTTCTTTTTTTCGGTCTGGAGGACATGTCCTTCACATAGAAAACCTGAGCCACATCATTGGCTAGGACGAATGGTTCGTTCTTGTAACAACCAAGATTCTTGAGATCCACTGTTGTCATCCCGTACAGCTGGTCTACCTTTATCCCTTCTCCATTCATGTTGACCCAACTGCACCGAAACAAAGGGACCTTAAAAGTAGGTCCATAGTCAAGTTCCCATATCTCCTCTATGTACCATAGTATGTGTCCTTTTGCCCATCGTCGTTTGTTGCATCAAAGCGGACACCACTGTTTGGTTGGTGCTCTTTTTATCTTGGGCGATCGTGTAAAATGTATTCCCATTTATCTCGTACCCTTGGAAATTCAATACAGTCGAAGATGGTGACGCGGCCAACAAGTAGAGCTGATCTCCGACAGTGGTGTCATTCATGAGCTGTAATCGCAACCAACTGCCGAAGGTCTCCATGTGTTTTTCTTTAATCCAGGAGTCATCCTTCCCCGGGTTCTTGGAGCGTACATAATTCTTGTGTTCCTCGATATACGGAGCCACGAAGGTGGAACTTTGTAGAACTGTGTAGTGTGCTTGAGTTAAAGAATGCCCGTCCCTACATATCAGTGCTTTCTTTCCTAGCGTGCCTTTTCCACTCAGTCTCCCCTCATGCCGCGATTCAGGAACACCAATCGGCTTAAGGTCAGGAATAAAGTCAACACAGAACTCAATGACCTCTCTGTTCCATAGCCCTTGAGATGCTTCCTTCTGGCCTAGCACGGTTATGAACATATTTCTTCAAGACTCCCATGAACCTCTCGAAGGGGAACATATTGTGTAGAAATACAGGACCGAGAATGGCAATCTCGTCGACTAGGTGAACCAGGAGATGCGTCATAATATTGAAGAATGATGGGGGGAACACCAACTCGAAGCTGACAAGACATTGGACCACAGCCTTCTGTAAACTTGGTAGAGTTACTGGATCGATGACCTTCTGAGATATTGCATTGAGGAATGCACATAGCTTCACAATGGGTACTCGAACATTTTCCGGTAGAAGCCCCCTCAATGCAACCGGAAGCAACTGCGTCATAATCACGTGGCAATCATGAGACTTCAGGTTCTGGAATTTTTTCTCTGCCATATTTATTATTCCCTTTATATTTGACGAGAAGCCAGCCGGGACCTTGATACTGCTCAGGCATTCAAAAAAGATTTCCTTCTCTGCTTTGGTAAGAGCGTAGCTGCTTAAGTATTGACGCCCTTTATCCGTCTGCTTGTTGTATGGGTCTTTCATACGTTGCTGGTCTGCCCGTGCTTCCGGTGTATCTTTTGTCTTCCCATACACGCCCAGGAAGCCTAGCAGGTTCACGCAAAGATTCTTCGTCACGTGCATCACGTCGATTGAAGACCGGACCTCTAGGACTTTCCAATAGGGTAGCTCCCAGAATATAGACTTCTTCCATATGGGTACGTGGTTGTCAGCGTCATTCGGAACAGATAGACTGCCAGGACCCTTTCCAAAGATTACTTCTAAATCCTTGACCATGTCATATATAACATCACCATCAGGGAGGTTAGGCTTCTTCCGGCGATCTGCCTCACCGTTGAAATGCTTGCCGGGCTTTCTTACGGCATGACTGTTCGGAAGAAATCGACGATGCCCCAGGTACACATTCTTGTTTCCCAAATGTATACTTTCAGTCTTATCTAAACAGTGCGTGCATGCATTGTATCCCTTGTTTGACTGTCCTGAAATGTTACTAAGAGCAGGCCAATCATTGATGGTTACGAACAGCAACGCTCGTAGGTCAAATTCCTGTTGTTTGTGCTCATCCCACACACGTACACCTGGTTCGGACCACAACTGCAAAAGTTCATCAACTAATGGCCTTAGGTACACATCAATGTCGTTGCCGGGTTGCTTCGGGCCTTGGATGAGCACTGGCATCATAATGAACTTCCGCTTCATGCACAACCAAGGAGGAAGGTTGTAGATACATAGAGTCACGGGCCAAGTGCTATGACTGGAGCTCTGCTCCCCAAAAGGATTAAAGCCATCTGTACTTAGACCAAATCTTAAGTTCCTTGCGTCATCTGAAAATGTCGGGAACTCTCTGTCGATTTTTCTCCACTGGGACCCATCGGCGGGGTGTCTCAACTTCCCGTCTTTCTTACGCTCTTCTTTGTGCCATCGCAACAACCTGGCATGCTCTTTGTTTCTGAACAGACGTTTCAACCGTGGTATTATAGGAGCATACCACATCACCTTAGCAGGAACCCTCTTCCGGGGGGGCTCGTCATCGCCCTCAACATCACCAGGGTCATCTTGTCTTATCTTGTACCGCAGTGCATTGCATACCGGGCATTTATCCATGTTCTCGTACTCACCGCGGTACAGGATGCAGTCATTAATGCATGCATGTATCTTCTGCACATCTAATCCTAGAGGGCAGATAGCCTTCTTTGCTTCGTATGTAGTCTCGGGCAATTCGTTATCCTTTGGAAGCTTCGGCTTCATTATTTTCAGTAACTTCTCAAATCCCTTGTCAGAACAACCAGTCTCTGCCTTCCATTTCAGCAGTTCCAGTGTGGTACCGAGCTTTGTGCTGCCATCTTCGCAGTTTGGGTACAGCAACTTTTTGTGATCCTCAAGCATGGCCTCCAACTTTAGCTTCTCCTTTTCTGTATCGCATTCTCGCTTTGCATCAGAAATGACCCCACCAAGACCATCAGCGGGCTCATCTGATGCCCGATGTTCACCTCTTTCTTCTTCAACGTCTTCCATACAGTATCACCGCATTCCTCAGGGAACATAGGATAGTTGTCATCATCCTCCTCTTCTTCATTGTCTTCCATCGTAACCCCTCTTTCTCCGTGCTTGGTCCAACAATTATAGCTGGGCATGAAACCTTTCCGAATCACGTGGTCTTGAATGGTTCTCGGGTCAGAGTACTCCCTGACGTTCCGACACTTCTCACATGGACAAGGCATAAAATTATTCACTTTGTTTGCCTCAGCCACATCGAGAAATTTATGCAGGCCTGCAATAAACTCGGAACTGCGTCGTTCGCCGTACATCCATCGCATCCGTGCATCCATCTGCATCATATATATAATTAAGTTTATCAAATACCATTACAATAACATCTTGAATAGTGAAATGACCACCGTACATCGACACGTGCAATATTTCTGTATCAATTACAGACGAAAAGGATAAAGTTGCTAACCTCGGCCGAGGATATCATTTGTGTGAACTTAAGTGTGGGTCGGGCATTTCATCGAACACATCTTGTGCGTGGCAAAGGAAAAAAACTAGCACCCACTTCCCACCAATCCAAGAGAAAAAAATTAGAGGAGAGAAGGGGGGTGGGGGTTATTTATAGGCAGGGAGGGTATTGGTCCCGGTTCTTGGCACGAACCGGGACCAAAGCTCCGCCGCACGCCACGTGTCTGGCTCTGGAGCTTTGGTCCCGGTTCGTGCCAAGAAGTGGCGTGCGGCGGAGCTTTGGTCCCGGTTCGTGCCAAGAACCGGACCAATACCCCCAACCGAACCGGGACCAATGGTCCACGGGGACGTGGCAACTCGAACACTGGTCCCGGTTTTTACCTGAACCGGGGCTAATGGCTAGGGCGGCCCTGGACCAAAGATGGTTTTTCTACTAGTGATGCTTCTACATAATATGTATAAACTATATAATATGTACTCCCTCTGATAAAAAAACCATCTTAAATTATACGTATGGTTGTACTGATTATGTGTTTTCTCACGTCAATTTTAACGGATCGGAGAGACTAATTTTTGTACAGGTATGTCTGAGAAAAAACTACTATTATATGGGTAGATCAAACTAGCAACTGCAATAGCAAGTATGTGTATATCTGTGATGATACCTTAAGGTCGATCAATTCAGCATTTGCCGTGACGTGCGGCGGCGGCAGATCATACTCGTCAGTTCCCAGACACACGGGGGCTGTGTGTTGTGCTAATCAGCAATCATCGACTCGGCAATGCCTGAATCCATAATCCAAGTCCCGGCGGCGCCGCTCCACCAACGAACCCCTTTTTTGACTTGCACCAACGAACCCCTGACCCTGGGCTGGCGGCAGAGACGGAGAAATAAGTCGACTAGATCGTCTGAGAGAAACCTAGAACAGAAATTGCGACGCGTCGCATGGATATTGGATCAATTGATCGCTCTGCTGCTTTGCTGATGCTTCAATACGTAGATATTGTTGTGGCCTCGGCATTTCATGTATAGTTTGGGCTTGGCATTAAAGTTCAGCACGTTGGACACTTTGTTTTAGGCTAATGGACGGAGATTAGCAGCGCTTAGCATCAAAACTAACGCTATGGCCACCGCTGCGTATCCGCCACTGTTCCGAGGGGCTAAATAAAAAAAGCTTAGTGATGTACCTACGGTCGCGTTTCAATTTAATAATAAAGATGGTAAAACTGAGATCTTTTCGAGCAAGGGTGTTATTTACCAATAAAAATTTAAACCTCTGTACCTTGCAATAACCTATGGTACATGACCAAAATACGTACTTCTAAACTAGCAGAAGTTATGGTCGATAGTATTGCGACCTATGAACACCAATCTTTACTATTAAAGGAGAGTCCGTGGTATGGTGTCACATGTCTAACAAATTACAAAGCAAATGCCACTATCATCCGGTAATTCTCCCCTAACCCACCTTGAGAGCTGCGAGCTGCCACCCTCTCCTTGAGGAGAGTCCGACGGGTATTTTTTGTCGAAGAGCTTGGGACGAAGACGGCGTCACGGTGGTATTGTTGCGCCTGATATTGCCACCATGTTTTTTTAGAATAACGTGGTCGTACCACCCTCGAATAGATAACGTGATATTGCCACCATTACGGCCATCCAAAAGTAGAAGGTGTATACAGAGCTAGGAAGGAAAAAAAAGCTGCCTTCATCAGATGGGCCGAGGGATGGCCAAACTAAACTGCTCTACCCCCTGTTTTCCCCCCTCTAAACCCCCGTTAAACTTCTTGCATTGAATGTCTGATGTAACGACTTGTGAGTTGCCTCAGCTCTTTTTAAATATAAAATAAAAAAGGTAGGGGCTTCGACCCCTTCCGCTGTTTAAAAAAAAACAATGCCAGTTTACGTTTCTCAATAATTGTATTTTGTTTGTGTGCAAGTAACAGTATCATTTCTGATGGAGTGTATTCATGCAGATTTTCGTAGTTGCTGTTTCTGCAAAAAATATTTGTTTCTGATGCATTCACATATTTGAGACTTAGTCATATTGCAAGCTGCAGTGCCTTTAAACAGTATCCCTGCTTTATTACCGAGATAGAATATCATTCTCCTTAATTGTAAGAGCATCTCCAACAGGCGCGATAGTGCCGCGCTAAAAAAAATCCAACGCCGAAATAGCACTTTTAACGCGCGGGGGCAGTTCGTGCTATTCCAGCCGCGCTAAACTTTAGCGCGCGAGAGGGAGAGCTTCACCAGGCTCGCTAAAATAGCGTGCCACAAACACATTTTTGCACACATATAGACCAAAACAAGATAAAAAAATCAAAATAAAATAGACTGCAAATAACTTTATATTTAGTTCATACACCCATATTATAGTTCGTTGACAACAGAAAAGTAAATGATGCGGAAATTTAAACTAATCCAGAAATTTAAACTAAAGATTACTCCTCCTCGCTGGAGGTGGTGTTGTTGCTCGAAGTCCACAGATCGTCCCACCTGGGATCTTCGTCCCAGGTGGTGCTCGGGCCGTAGAGATGTGCCTCGGCCGCGGCCTTGCGCCTGCTTGTCCGCCCGGAGCGCCAGCTGCTCGGGCCTCCTCGTCGCCCAAAATTTGTTCTCGGCGGCGACGTCCTGCGCGGAGGCATCGCGGCGGCGGAGGGGGAGCGCCGGCGCGGGTGGCGCGAGGCGGGTAAAGGAAAAGTCGGCGCGGGCATGAGAGAGAAGAGGAGCAGTTGGCGCGTGGCAGCGGCACGAGAGTTATCCAACGCGCTGGAAGCGGCGCGGG
Source organism: Poa pratensis (assembly GCA_947311845.1). Taxonomy (NCBI): domain Eukaryota; kingdom Viridiplantae; phylum Streptophyta; class Magnoliopsida; order Poales; family Poaceae; genus Poa; species Poa pratensis. The sequence goes on from CAMZMU010000040.1 coordinate 4,240,948, forward strand.
TTAAATAGCGTGCATTCCGCTTTTCCCAGCGCGTGGGAAACATTTTAGCGCACGCGCTTTTTTCCCGCGTGAGAACGCGCGAAGCTCCGCGACGCGGTAAAAAAGCGATTTTTCTAGCGCACGGGTATTTAGCGCGGCCGTTGGAGATGCTCAAACACGTGTAATTCCTAGCGTTTAAGCATGCAATTTGGGCAATCATTCTTCTTGTTAAATTACAGTAAATAACTTTTATCTTGGTAAAACCATTTTGTCGTCCTGCAGTTACACGATTCGCGAACTGCATAGACTTGATAGTTTGATGGCTTTCTCTTTCTAAATCCACTTGATTTTTCTTATTTCTTGTACTGAATCAAATTGAATCACTAGTAGGAAAAGGGTTATAGGTAGGTTGTCATTCTGTGGCGCACCCTTAATTGGTGTGCCACAGAATTATTTCAGTGGCGCATGATTTTTAATGCGCCACAGAAATTTGCAATTCTGTGACGCACGAAAACAGCGTGCGCCACAGACATTTCTGTGGCGCACGGGACTGGGTGCGCCACAGAAATACGTTTTTGTGGCGCACCCAGTCCCGTGCGCCACAGAATTGCAAATTTCTCACGTGCGCCACAGAAAACAACATTTCTGTGGCGCACCCTGGCCCGTGCGCCACAGAATCCTCTCTCGACCGACACGACATACGCGCGCGCACCCACCACTGCCTTATCCTCTTCTCGTTCCTTGGATTCTTTTTTTCTCTCTCCTCACACATCGATCCCCTTATCCTCTCCTTCCCCAGCCCTTCTTCCCCATGCCCTTCCCCGCCGCCACGCCCCAGCCCCAGCCCGGCCGCCGCGCTGGCCTGGGTCCTGGCCGCCACGCCCCAGCCCGGCCAACTCGCCCCAGCCCGGCTGCCTCCAAGCCCTTCCCCGCCGCCGAGATGGAGGGAGGCGCTTTGGCGGGATCCCGGCGGCACGAGATGGAGGGAGGCGCTCTGCCGAGATGGAGGGAGCCAGCAGCGCGGCGACGACGGCGACCGCGGGGCGAGGAGGAGCAAGGGGGCGAGGTCGCCGAGTTCTTCACTTAGCTTCTCCCCTCCACCAGCACCTGCGGCGAGCGGCGCCCACCTCGCGAGCCCGCTCCATCCCCACCTTCGCCGACGCCGAGCGACGCCCACCTCTGCCTCCTCGCGCTGCAGGGCACCGGCGTCAGTTGGGGCGTCCGCAAGCGCGTCCGCTTCGTCCACAGCGCCGCGCGACGCGCCAACGCCGGTTTCTTCCTGGCACCCGCGGCCCAGAGCGCGCCGGTTGCTGTGACTGCGCGGCAGGCCGAACAGGGGAGCTCCAGCAACGTCAAGACCGAGCCCAAGCCGGAGGCCGACGCGGAGGAAGAGAGCGTCCATGACGGGCGCGAGCACGAGGAGGAGGTCAAGACGGGGGAGGAGAAGAAGAAGAGGCGGAGGAGGAAGAACGGCTTCACCATCTGGCGTCCCAAGAAGAGGGCGCACCGCGAGAGGAAGCTGCCCGCGCCCAAGATCGAGGTTCTTGAGCCCGTCGTCGCGGCGGAGAGCAAGCAGGACGTGGACCTCACGGTGGCCGGCGCCGTCGCCGCGTGCTAGGATGCGAGTGCTCCGGCTAGAGCGCCGTGGCATTTTTTTTTTAAATCCGGAAAAGAACTTCTGTGGCGCATGCCTGTGAGTGCGCCACAAAATCCTGGATTTTCTGTGGCGCACGGGGCCGTGCGCCGCGGTGCGCCACAGAATTCAAAATTCGTGCGCCACTGATAGGCTTTTTTGTACTAGTGAATGTACCAATGGAAATCAGGCAACTCGTGATACTGCTCCTGCTGCCAAATTTCCAGAGTTTACAGTATCCCTTGCTTCGGAACCAACTTAAAGATTTCATTCTCTTGATTAATCTCACTGTGATACATAGAGCACCAGTATTGCAGAATGCCATTTTGACATAAATATTGAGAGTTTACTTGAGACAATTTCCTATCTATATAAAAGCATTTCCTGATCTGCGGCGTGGATGAGTTGACGGGTTTCTATTGATAAGTTTACTTGAATTTGCTTATTTCTTGTACTGAATGAAACAATACAACATGTGAAGTTGCTCTTCTACTACTTTTACCATAGCATTTCCTGATTGGAGATCAATGAGAACGATGTTGCCAGGTTGGGATGTCTTCTTCCATTATGGTGAGATTCCAATTGAATCGGTTGAATTCCGCTTTACAAATTTATTCTCGTCAGACCATCTACGGCAACGTAGGTACAACTGCAAGCGTCATGTCACTGATTGACATGGATTATATGGCAGTGGTCGTTGAACTCTCTGGTCGACAAGTGCAGTTCCTAGAAGATGGAATGTGAGGGCCTCCCGTTGACATCCTGCATATTCCAAGGGTGTTGCACGCTCGAGAGGAACATCCGGTTCAGGGACGCAAACAAACATTGGTAATTTTGTCCACTTCTTTTACATCTAGGGGAACCGCGAATGTTAATTATTCTTAAGCTAACTTTGAGATGTTATGTTTGTTTGAAGCATAGAATTCTTAAGAACGTCACCCAAAACTAATACCAAAGATGAGAGAGGAAGAACGAGAGAGATCATCAATGGCAGTGCAATGTATGACCATTGAAGATGATGCCAAGAACTAGAACAAGTCATTGGGATGGTGGCGCGGTTACTACTTTCTGGTTAGTTCCATTTAATGTCTGATTGAAAATAGATAGAAACGAAGTAATATGCTATATGTTGTTTAGAGAGAGAAACGAGTTTCTATCAGATTGTCAGGCATTTGAGGTTTCTAATGTCCAGATTCTCAGGGAATATTGATATGGGAAATGCAGCAACGTGCACAAGGTCAACATGGGCCAACGAAGAGTAATCTGAGGTCACATAATTTTCTGCAACTGGCTGTAAGTTAATTGTTTTCCTTTTCTGCTTGCCCCCATTGTGGATTGAGTTGATTTATGTTCAGCGTTATCATTTTTTGAAATAGCCAGATTTATGTGTCTGTCAGGTGCAGCTGCCTAACGTCTTGATACCACATTAATGTGTTTATTGCAGCCAAATTTGCACTGGTGGCTGACTAATGAGAAGGCCTTTTCATCTGTGCCAAGTTTACTCAGATCACTGGAACGATGCTTTGCAGGCTATGCCCGAGCTTGTGCATCATGGCGTTGATACTTACTGGAATCCTTTCAATCCTGATATTCAGCAAGCTGAGAAGTTAGATGAATATGTGATCAAGTGTTAGCATATATTTATTTGAGATATTCTCTCGAAAATATTCCAATGAAGACTGAATATATATTTTATACAAGCCTGAAGGTATTTATTAGCATTATGTTGCCTTTTGATAATGCATGGCTGCTTCTAAAGATTATGGGCAGTGCATTGGCTTCAAAATTTCCTCACAAGTTGACATGAAATTAGTATTGTAAGATATGTTATTTTTCACCAGTTCATCGTTATAACAAAATTCTCAATATTGATTTGATTAGTCTGCTTTGAATTTGTGCATCTCATAATGTATGAACCTATGCTGATTTTTCAATATGTGTACACACAGTGAAGAACATGGGGTTCGATGCGTACTGGTTTTTGATATCTTGCTCGAGGATTTTCCCAAGTATCTGTCCTAATCCTCTAGCTGCAGCAGTTTGCTAATTTGCAAATCAAAAGTTTCTTCTATCAAAAAAAAGTTGGTGATGTATCTTCATTCAAAGAAGTTCACTGAAGAAACTCCCGCCAACAACTTGTATGAATGATTATGTAAATATTATTGACGTATTCTTGTCGACAAGTCTCCTGAATGATGACCTTACTTATTGTGCATTTAATTTTCTCAATCATTTTATTCAACTAATGATATCCTTCAAACATAAATTGTACTTCTATGTTGTCATGATTTTTATTTCACGTTATATAAAATTGATAGCTAAATCAGTTTTGAATATCGAGTATAGTCGAGAAATCATCTATTCCTCTAAGAGAAAACACTAAAATTACTTGGAAGTGATAAGAGGTGTTTGTAAATATATTTTTGAGAGACATACATAACAAGTCTCCTGAATGATGAACTTACTTATTGTGCATTTAATTTTCTCAATCATTTTATTCAACTAATGATATCCTTCAAACATAAATTGTAATTCTATGTTGTCATGATTTTTATTTCACGTTATATAAAATTGGTAGCTAAATCAGTTTTGAATATCGAGTATCTGTTCCTCTAAGAGAAAGCACTAAAATTACTTGGAAGTGATAAGAGGTGTTTGTAAATATATTTTTGAGAGACATACATAATTGAACTCAATACTAGGGTGGATAAATTATGACGTCGTCGCAATGCACGGGCATTGGGCAAATTGAGGCGCCGTAGCAACGCACATGAAAGTTTGCATGTATTATATTCGCCAGCATTACGAAAAAATAGGATCCGTAGCAACGCACGGGCATTCAACTAGTTCTGATATGTGTAAAGCCTGCTCGTTACCTGTTTTGTTATTCATATTTGTTTGAGCATTAGCTACATATGGTTGTTCTTGGAAGATTTGTTTCAGTCACATGACAAAAGGGAATCAACCCAGTTAGAGCACATAAGATGCAGGCCCTAGGTTTGGCAACTATATTTTTTTATTACATTTTTTTTTCAAAATGGAGGATGAACCGCCAGCATCCGCATAAAAATGATGCACACACTTTTTTTATTATTATTGAGAATTATATGCGGGATACCTATGATTATCCGAGGTAACAAAAACAATCATCGTTGTACCAAAACCTGTTACTCTATGAAATAGTGACAAAATTCATAAAAAGACCCATGTGGTCTCTAAATTGGTAATCTTTCTTGTTGATAAGAATGCAGTCCTGCCTATAAGCATATTTAACCATATGTTGTCAACGAGCCACATCACTGGTTGTCACCCTTTCTGTAAACATATATTGATATTAGTGTGATTCCAAAAAGGAGATGATATGATTGTATATAAATTGCTTGCATAATTAGGTGTAGCATTTTAGTGTTACATAGCACCAAAGTTTGCTCACGCACATAAATATATCACAAAAGAAGCATCAAATAGAACTTTCAAACTAGTTAGACATCCAATACTTTGCTTGTTCCGCTAGCTACGTCATATATAGGTACTTAAGAGTTGGTCTCAGATCATAAAAGAAAGGAAAGATATGGATAAATACCTTGTGGATTGTAGAAACTCATGTATGGGATAACAGCATGAAATCCTCCTCCCTTCCATATCTTCTTGCGGCGTAGTGTCTTGAGATTAATCTTGTAGATCACGTCAAGTTCTGTGGATGCGAAAATGATACCACTTCCCTCGACAGATCCATGCATGGCAAAACATTTGTGGGGATCTTTAATGGGAGGAAGGTTTTGTAGACTCATGACTCTACGCCGAGTCCATGCCGCAACACCACCAAATCCCATTTGTCTTGACCATATGTAGAGGTTTAAGTTCTCCCAGCGTGCAAACCCCAAGCTACCATCCTCAATCGCCATGAGGACAGAGTTACCGAAAGTGTGAGCCGCCGCCGACGGCGCATCAATCAGTGATAAGGAAATGGAACTCAAGTCGTATTGTAGAATTTGTACACGAACAACATCATCATAAACTTCATCGTCTTCATCATCATCTTCATCATCAGATTCATCATATGCAAGCATGAAATGAATTGCATCCTTGACCATAACCGGGGGGTATGGCTCGATGAATCCAACACGCACAATAGGAAGAGCAGGGCATGGCTCACTCCAATGCTTGCTGCAGTCACCCGTCTCCAGCAAGGACACACAAGCTTGGGCAACAAAGCGGGCAGCACCATGCAGGGAGAAGAAGACCACCCGGGAGGGGCCCATATGACACTCCCGGTGGTCACAGCCGCTGACAGCGCAGAGTACCGCCGCCGCGAGAAGGCCATCTTCGTGGCGCTCCACCTTCATGCAGTCAGGCTCTTGCAGCTCCGTCTTGCGGCCCGTCATGGGGTCCCAAACGGCGAGCGTCATGGGCGCCGCATTCTTTTCACCAAGGAGAACGCGACCATGGCGGCAATCCCACACGGTGTATTCCCTATCTCCCCAGCCGTCTTCGGGGATACGCGGGCGGAATTTCGTGGTGGAGACGAAAGGTGGGATGGGGTCTGCTTCCTTCGGCTCCAGGGAATCCCAGCGCCTGGATATAAGGACGCCGAGCATGGGGGGAGCTCCATGGAACTCGCGGTAACGACGGCGAAAGCGAGCGTCGGAGAGTAGCGCGAGCCAGGACTTGCTGACGACGGCAGCACGGACGAGACACGCGGGCTTGTGCGGCGGGAGGTGGAGTAAGATCTCCTCAATGACTTCTTCCGGCGTCGCCCTTGCCGGCGGCGGCATGGTCGCTGGAGTGTAGGGTTTCGTGTGGAGGCTAGGTCTCCTGTGCGTGCTATCTATCACGGTCGGTTCGGTTAAACCAGCTAGCGTTGTCTCGTTGTGAATTCTTCTTTCCGTAAACAAAAAAGGCCAGCCTAAACAGGATGGGCTCTGCATTGCATCGAAGAGACAGGCCGGTGCAGCAAGCTCGTGGAAGACGAGGGCAATTTTTGATTTCCTCTCTGCACTACATGGCGGTGTTGTATTCTTCAGACATATACGCCCATTCTCACGAATTTTTGTGTGGTACTCCAGCAGTATGAAGAAACGGGAAAGCATAGTTTAATATTATGTCCTCCAGCAATTAACAGCAATTCATTTATTTTGGAAAGGATAAAGGCCTTGTGATTTGTGCTATCACAAACCAAAATACAGTTCCTTATTGGTAAATACATATGCTTCTGTTAGATAGACTGATGTTAAAATCTAGATTGATCCCTCACCTTTCTTATGGGTATTTTCCAGTTCATCGAAATGACGAAACCTCTATATTTACAAATATGACAATTTTACATATAAATAAGTATAGGTAAGAGAAAATCAGAAAATTAATATTCCAAAAATGTTAAGAAACTATTATGAATTAAAAAGTCACCGATGTTTTAAAACGCAATGGATTTTGTTATATCCAATCTCATAATTTTTGGTAAAGTTTTGTAACTTGCATGTCATTGTTTCCCTAGTCTTGGGTATGTCGTTCCAAAAGTTGTAATACAAATATTTAGACCGCTCTACCAAAAGATAAAAATACATTCTCCGCTCAATTATGAAATAGAAATTCCTAATTTTTGTCAACTGACTGAGCTTTCCAAAACGGTCTTTAAAATTTCTGTTGTTTTCCTACCGACTTGTGTCACAAATTTGTCGTAAAAGTCACTTTAAGTTCGTGCAGTATGGTTTTGACACTTCAGCGACAAAATCCAGACTTTATATAGTGAAATGATCAAGCTCGACAATAGTCAAGGCCTCTAGGCACGACCACAAACAATTCCAAAATGTGAAGTGTCATCATCACCTATATGTTAATATGCATAGCTACATTCACAGAGCTAGAGTCAGATAATCACTGCTCAAGATCCTCCACGTCATCTCGAGTGGAAAGTATATAAAATAATCTGTATACTATGGCGTGTTTATTAAAAAACTATATATAAAAATTTATGATGAAACTTATATTTCGCCAACAATATGATTATTTTAGCAAGAGAATTGTTTTTATTCTTTGGTAGCTAGATTAACTGGAAAAAAACCCATGGTTTCATTTAGTATGTCATCCAACAACCAACAATATTACTTTATAAATGGTCATGTGATTTCTCTTATTACAAACCCAAAAACAATTGCTTATTGGTAAATAAATATGTATTATCCCGTCGACTATTGTCAAATCTAAGATTGGTGCATCAACTATATATGACGGCTATATATATTAGTTCCTCTAGTGTCAAGGCTCTCAAAATTTTGGTCTTGTGTACCACCAAAAGCGGTTTTGACAACAAGTTTTGTGTACAAATAGAAAAATAAAAAGGTTAATGAAGATTCGATGAATGTTCAAATTGGATAATATACTAGTAAACATCGGAGTTTTGTTTCAAAAATTCTGTAACTTTTATTAGTTTTTAACCTAACTTGTTCTTTGTTTCTATAGTATTTTGTTACACTTTATTTTTTATTGAAGTAATTTATCTTGTGTAAAACAATGAGATTTGTGAAATTTAAGATTTGGATTCACCGGATTTCATCAAGTGACCAAAGCTTTCCATTTAAATATATTTTCATCTGGTTGTTGTCGCCATTTCATGGTAAAAGTTGCTTTTAGTGGTTTCGATGCTTGAGCGAGGACTGTCGTCGCCATTCATAGTAAAAGTTGCTTTTAGTGGTTTCCATGCTTGAGAGAGAGACATCCAGCCATTATTATAAATAAACAAATTCTTGACTCCCTCAATATAGTCGAGGTACCACAAACATGGTTCAAATATAGGTTTTTGCTGTATCTCACTCGACTAAATCTCATTTCCTCGTCATTCGCATCTCTGGCCCTTCATTTCTGCTTCAAGATTCACGCTCGCTCGTCCAGCTGTGCGCCTCCGTCCACGGGTAGGACTGGCGCTATCGGGTTTGGGTTCGGGGTGGGCTGTCTCTGTTTCCGGCCCGTTTTCGTGGCGCGGAGTGAATAAGCGTTTATTTTGAATTTCTTTAGACGTTCTTCGTCGGCGCGTGTCTACGCCTATCTCCACCTACCCCCGTGAACAAATAGACAAGGGGCGGAAACAGAGGAGCTCCTCGAGGCTCACGGCATGGCCGAGATCCTCGCCGACGAAGGAGAGCGGAGGCGTCGCAAGAGGCGGTTCAGGTGCCTATGCTTGTTATCTCAGACCCGTCCTTCGTTTTTGTGTGCTATCTCGTTTGTTTGGTCGCCTTGTTCGCTGCGGCTTTGTATCGTGCTAGAGCTCTTCTAATTCTTAGGGTTAGCTGAGGTCGGGGAGCGGCAATTGTTTGTTCTCAGTCAGTGTCTGCTCCCACGTCTGCAGCGGATTAGGTTTTCTTAGGATTTTTGTGTATTCGGGTTGTCGGAATCGGTCCCGAATCTGATGCGGCGGATTTGCGGTGTGTTTTTCGGTGTAGAATGTGTTGTGATATTAGGGTTAGTTGAGGTCGGCAGCAGCTCTTGTTTGTTCTCAATCCGGGCACCTACCCCGTCTGCAGCGGATGGGTTTTGTTTGTTGAATTACTTCCTTCGTTGTGTCTGAATCGACCCAGATTTGTGTTTGTTGATGCATGCGTGGTTAGGTTTTCCGGGTGTTCGGATCTCGGCGATGATTTTTTGATGTCTATGGGATAGACTCCATCATACGTGTTTAGCTGAGCATCAATATATAGTGCTTCTCTGTTAATTTTGTTCATGCTGCATGTGTTTCTCTATGATGCGTGGGAGAGACTGAAGGTTGCATGCAAGTTGTTTTGGACTGTAAGATTGAGCTGTGTAGCAGCCACTCTTTGTTGATTTAGCGTAGGTATATTCTTTGTTAATTTTTTGTTCATCCTGTATGTGTTTGTATGATGCGTTGGAGAGACAGAAGGTAGCATGGAAGTTGTTTTTGGACTCTATGGTTGAGCGGTGCAGCAGTGATCACTCTTCGTTGCTTCTATCATAGGTGTGGTTCTCATATTTTTTTGGGCTTTGCTTCTTTTTTGTTGTGCTATGCAGATCACACCTTGGAAGCACTGACGTGTGGCATAGTGAAGGGCACAGCATCTCCAGCGATACTGAAGTGAGTTTGTCAGTTTGTTGCATCTTTTCTCTAAATGTCTTTTGTCGTTCTGTGTGTGTGTTCTAAGTGTGTTAAGCTATCTTTTTTGTTTTAATTGTTTCAGGGGGTAGACAATGGAAGGAGAAATACCGATTTAGAGGATGCATTGTTTGGGTTATTCAGAAATAAGGTTTGCTTTATCTCAAGCGCATTAGGTTGTTTTATTTTGTCGATTGAATCGTTTTTATGTGTCCTCTTATCATTTTTTTTTTATTTGGCAGGCTGTGAAAAGTTTAAAGCGTAATTTCACTGACTGATGCCAAGATTCGATGGCAACCAATGAAGTTAAGGGGGTTTCTTTTCCACATTCTTCTTACTGCAGCAAGGAGAGCACTGTGTCTCCTTTTAGGATATGTTAGTTTGGATTATTCTTGGTCTTGGGGCCCTTGTTCTGAATTTCCATCAGATAGTTTTTTTTGGCGTGGGGTATTGATGTTTCTCCATCAGCTTGTTGAGTATCAGTCATCTGTAGACAAGAAATTTACACAACATTAACATTTTTTTGAATTGCAGTATCTCTTATATTCTTTTTGTTATTTATTCTTGAAACAATAGCAGAAGCTTACCTCATCAAGCTCCATGTCCTCAAACAAGTTTTGTGTCCATGGGTCATCGTCCCACGCCATGTGCCGACCACTACTACTTGGAGTCGCGTGTAAGTATTCATTGCCCTGCATAATAATGAAATTTGTTAATATTCTTTTTGAGTTTTATTTGTTATGTATTATATCATTGAGCATATGTCTATTTTTCACAAAACTTATGCACTTTTTGTTCTACCTGTCCATAGTTTTGGCATGATTGATTTAGGTCTCCATTGTTTTGTTGTAAGATACTTGATGAATAGTCATTCTCCATCGTATTCTGAATCTGCATTTTTCAAATTCATTTTTGTCAGTAAGTCATATATATATTTTGTGTAACTGTATCTTGAATCATATAAAATTTACCATCATCGAAGATAATGTTTATGGTGAGGAATATGTTGTGTGGAACTCCCCTTTGAGTAATCCTGTGAATGTAAACTCTTTGTCCTGCATCAGTTTGCGAAATGTTAGTTAACAGCAGCCTGATAATAATTTTAATGATGTGTTTTTTGCATGATCTATTAAAATTACCTTGAAAAACGTGTTGTCGCATCTGAATGTAGTTGTGTCCCATAGCCTTCAATTGTGTATGCATCATCATTTTCCTGCAATACAGATATTATAGAGAAGTATACATTTATAATATATAATTTACTTTTTGTAGAATAATTTGTTTTTTTGTAAAGCATTTGTTATCTTTTTTGTACCGTTTGAATGCAACTTCATATTTTAATGAAATTATGGATTAAATACTTTCAAACCCCCCAATTGCATCCACCATCCCCGTTTTTAGTGCTATGGTGCATTTACTTCTCCCATCTATCTCACTGCCTTTACGTTTAACCTTCTTCCTCTCTCTCAGTTACCATATCGTCCAGTACTCATGCATAAACAGAGCATAGATTAGTGGAAGAACTTAGCAGCCTCTCGTGTTCCCTTGCTAGGAGGTAGAAGATTGTAAGGTTGTGGGTCTCTCTCTCTGTTAATCTATTCTTTTTAGTCATTTTTAGGATCCGGATGCTTCTCTCTCTTTCTTTCTCTCTCTCTCTCTCTCTCTCTCTCTCTCTCTCTCTCTCTCTCTCTCTTGTTTCATCTCTATCTCAAACTCTCTCTCTTTCTCTCAGTTGCGAAGGTCTCTCTGTGTTTTGGTTCCGGAGGCATCTCTCTCTCTCTCTCTCTCTTGTTTCATCTCTATCTCAAACTCTCTCTCTATCTTGTTTCATCTCTATCTCAAACTCTCTCTTTCTCTCTCTCTATCTTGTTTCATCTCTATCTCTCTCTCTTTCGAAGGCATTTTCGGATCTCTCTCTGTCTCTCTCTCTCTCTCTATCTATCTATCTCTCTTTCTCTTTCTTTCTCTTTCTCTGTTTCTCTAACTCTAGTTGCATATCTCTCTCTATATCAGTCATTGATGTAATTTGTAGTCTCTATTTTCTATTGTCTCCATACTTAGTTTCTCAGTTTCAGCTGCATGTATTCAGTCTCTATGACTAGTGTCTCTATTAATCTCTCTTAATTGTTTAGTGTCTCATTTTCAGTTTAGTGGGCGCCGATGTCTATGTTTGACTGTCTCTTTTGTTGCATATATTCAGTCTATATTTCTAGTGTATCTATTTGTCTCTCTTAATTTTTTAGTTTTTCATTTTCAGTTTTGTGGGCGACGATGTCTATGTTTGACTGTCTCTTTTGTAATTTTGTCGTGTCTCTATATTTATGAATTAGTTCTTTATTTCAGATGCTGGTTTAGATGCTTGATGATCTATCAGTAGTGGGTAAGTTGTATAACGTGCCATGCTTTTTACCGTCAGTGGGGATGTATTTTTTCTTTTTAGTCTGCTTTGTGTACCATGTTTTAGTCATGTTCAGTTACTATAATGTGTAATTTGTTGTGTTTGTTGATGGTTATAGCAGTAGTCATGTTCAGTTCATATGTATGTTTAATTAGTCTGTTAATAATAGTAATGCTTGTTAAATAATTATATTCAGTATCTAATAATGTGTGATTTTATCTAATTCTCAATCGTTATGTCCTAATGGTTTTTTATGTTGCCTGTCCAGTGTTTTATATTGTATCCGTCATAGGTTTATCACTGTGCCAGATGTGTATGTTGCTTCACACTCCTCCATACTACCTACTGCTGCGTGTCTTGATATTTCTTTGCCTTTCTTATATTCAGATGTTGTGCGGAACATGTGGATGGCCAGATGGGCCTTGCCAAGAGAAGAAGAGGAAGTGTTATTTCTTCTATATGTATCTCGGGGAAATATTTCTTGAGTCAATGGTATATTTCTGCTTTTTCTTCTATAGTGTTTTTGTTACATGTCTCATTTTTTCTTCTCACTTGTGATATCCATGTTTCATTTTGTGTGTAGATTATCCCGTGTTTGGAACAACTATATATGGATATGATTGGAACAACTATGAAGTTTCATACTACACTTGCAAAGATGAGAGGATCTGTTTCAGAGCTGGTTGGCCGCAGTTTGCCGCTCAGCACAATTTAGGCGATGGCTCTGTTGTGCTGGTGCTCTTCCACAAAAACAATGAAGACCGTCTTTGTGTCTCTTTCAATCGTCTCTAGAGCTCAGCTTTGGAGTTAAGACAGTCCTAAGTCTAGAGCTTAGCTTTTGTGCCTGTTTTCAGTCTTCATCATGTGTGTTGCTACCCCTTTTTATTTTTATATCTACGTAATGCTTTAACCATATCTATGTTGTGGTTGGGATCTTTTTTTGTCTTTGTTTGTGTGGGTCTATCTACCATAATGCTGGAACAATCTATATATGTTTGTCAGTCTACTTTGGGAAATATATATCAAGTTTTCTGTATGTTTTGGTCCAAATGCCTGAACTTTTTATCAGAGAGCATTTTGATGGGGAACATGCCATCTATATGAGAGTGCATATTCACATTTCTGGTTATATATGTTTTTGAAGTGTGCACATCTATATCCTTTTGTTGTTTTTGTTACTACATCTAAAATTCTGAAGAAAATAGGAGGGGCTGTTTTTCTGAAGGTTACCTGCAGGTGGGAGCTGTGTTGCGTCTACAGTGGTGGATCGCTTTTCACCACTACGCGTCCAGCATGCTGAAACAATCCCAGCTGACCCTGTTTTGATGTTGAAGGTTTAGGAACCTGGGACTCGTTCAATTGGAGTCAGATTTTTCAAGAAGTGAGAGCAAACCTGGATGGGGGAGACCTGAAGAGTGCCCAGGTCGGTTCCTTTGTTGTCTGGTGGTTTGAGTATTCTGTTCATTTTCCCCAGATTCTTGCGTGCTATCTCTCTTTCTTCTCAGATTTTGAAATCTCCAGATCATGTCTGGCTTGGGTGTTCTTTGTAGTTCTTTGTTTTGTTGGTCTGTCAGGCGACGGCGTTTGGGTTGTTTGCTTCAGGAAGAAGAAGATCGACACCTTCAGCTTTCAGCTGTCTTGTGTTTTCTGTCGGGCCGTACCCATATGGCCTTGATGCTGTCTAGTTCTGGGCCTGGCCGTCAAACACATTGTTTTTGTTGGTTCGGGTCCAGTTTAATTCTTCAAAACCAGTTAGGAAGGGAAAGCAGGCCGCTTGGTTAGTTTGTCATGCGTTCGTTCTCTCCGTGTTGGCTAGCAGGCCGCTTGGTTTTGTCACGTGGCAGCAAATGGTTCGCTGAAAAATTCGACTGACCGCGAAATGAGAATCAGTTGACTGACAATTAGACACTCCCCAAATATATTGTGTGAAAATAACAATTTATTCAAGTCTGCATCATTAATTAGAAGTAGAAATACATAACGCGCACGACCAAGTCGAAATCAAATCGAAGCACAGCACCACACATACATACGAAATTAATTCAACATATCGGTAAACCAAATTAAATCCATCCCATTTATTTCTGTTAGCAAATGAAGGTAATGCAAAATAATGACGTGACGACAGAACCAACCAGGCTAATCTTCCTGTAAGGGGAGAGGCTGATGACGGGAGGCGACTCGAAGGGCGACTCCGCTGGCGACGCTGGCGGGGGTCCGCCCACAGGTAGGTTTTGGGTGGCGTCACCGGGGTCTAGCGACGACGAGGGCGAGGACAGCTCAGGGCAGCCTTCGCCGGAGGGGTCGCTGAGGTACCGGTGTCGTACACCGGCTAGTTCGCCGTCGTGCGATCTTAAGGAGAAGAGATGGCTGAAGAAGGAAGAAAAGCGGAAGGGCCAGTGTTGGGCGGCGAGGATACTGAAGGTCACATCGCCATCGTCGGTAAGTCCTACTTCGTCAGCGTCCTTTCGTTTGGGTTCACCGACTGGATGTTCGTTTGGACGTTCGTCTAAGATCTCGACGATTGGCTCGTTTAATCTGCCCGTGCTTTCACCTACTACGTGGGTGGAACCAGTGTAGGCATCGGCCGAGGGATGGACACTGGTCTGTCGTGCTCGCCGGTTTCATTCAGCCTCGAAGGTCAGCCATGGCGACATGGCTTCGCCATGGTTGAGGAAGACGACCAGCGTTAATTGCGGATCGTTGGATCCAAATTCAAATTCTTTCAAATTGTCGGTGCCACTGGGCCCACAAGAGAGCATTAATTCTTTCGGCCTGCCCAATCACGATTCTAGCCATTTGGGCTGTGATCGAGGGGTTAATGCGCCCGAAAACTACGACCAGCGTTTTAGATATTCCTATCGCTCGCGACAGCGGCGGCTAGGTTTTCTGGGACAAGGGTTTTCGCCGGCACCTAGGGTTGTGAACATGTCCAACCGAGGCGGCGGATGGAATGGTGCTGGCGGAGATCGAGGCGGCCGGGCAGCGGGACATGGCTTTGGTGGTCCTGCTGGCCGTGGCGCGGGCAATGGAGGTGCTCCGACTCCAAACTTTGAGGTCGGGGGTCCGAGTGGAACCGCGGGCCAGAACCGTACTGCTGGCAGTGGCAACAATCAACTGCAGGGGCAGTTCAATGGAGGTAACCCCTATGGACAGTTTCATACTGGTACTGGTTTTGCTGGGAATCGTGGACGTTGGCAGGGTCCGGGTAACCAATTCCGCGGACGCTACAATGGAAGATCGGGTGGTCGTGGATTTCGTGGTGACTTTGGGCTGGACGCAATGGAGAGGTCAGGGGTGCTGGCTTCAATAACTTGCAATATCACATGCCACGAAAACCGATCCCGCGGTGGGAGCCTACGGCGGCTAAGTCTGCCGCAGCTCAAGTTTCTGCTACGGCTGAGGCTCTCTTGCCGATTGCGCAGCAGCTGGTGCAGCAGGCTGCCGTGCAGTCGTCGAAAGGCACTGCAGGAAGTGTGGAGGACCAGCTTCCTGAGGAGAATGGCGGTGTCGCAAAGAAAGGGAAGAGTACAAAATGTTTTCGTTGCGGCTTTTCAGGTCATGTGCTCTCTGATTGCAAGGCAACTTTGTGTAACAATTGTGAAAGTGTTGATCATTGGCAGAGGAATGTCCTCTTCTTGATGCTCCAAAACCTCAGCTTGAGATCTATGGATATGCTCACGAGGATCTTACGTTCTTTGGGATGCCTTGCACAGATTCGTATAGACCAAAGAATGAAAATACAAGGCTTGGAATGGTTACAGTAACTGGAGGAGATATGACAATCCCGCAGGTCACTAGGCAGCTGCAAAGGGTGGTTCCGGTGGACTATGTTTGGGAGGTAGAACAAGTGGGACACAACTTCTTTAAGGTGCTATTTCCTTCAAAAGCTGAATTGGACAGGCTGAAACTGTTTGGTATGTTTCATGTACACAATAGCCCTTGTGAGATGGTTGTTGACAGTTGGTTAGCACAGGGTGAGCCCATGACCAAGTTACCTCAAGTTTGGGTACGCATGCATGGTATACCTCCAAAACGCAAAGGTGATTTCCTTGCACTATGGGCTCTCGGGTTCATGTTTGGAAAGACGTTCAAGCTTGACATGGCGTACACTAGAGAGCATGGCGTTCTGAGAATTCTGATTGGGTGTGTTGATCAAACAAAAATACCAAAAAGACTTCCTGTTTTTATCAAGGATGGCTTTTACAACTTGACCTTTGAGGTAGAGCAACATTTCTTTGATGCGGGGATGAAAGTATGGGAGATGATGGCATGGATTTTGATGATGGGTCGGGTGACCCGAAGAAGGATAATGTACCTCCCTCTTCTGGTTTGCAAGAACATCAGTCTCAAGGAAGAGATAAACTAGAAGGCACCCATGATGTGCGCAAGGGAAGTGGGGGTGGGGATGGTAGCGTTCCACAACAACAACTCAAACCTGGTGTCGTTTTCTCACCGAAGGTGAAGGAATGTATGGAAGCCATCCGTCTGTTTTGGGCTAAACAAAACTCAGTGGAGAAAGGAAAGAACAAGCAGGATGGTCCTGTTGTGGAAGTGCAACCAAGTGAGGAGATGATTGATACTCCAGTGGTTAGTACTAACACTTCTTTTCTTTCTAGTTGCTCTAAGAATTTAAATAGAGATTTCATTACTGCCACTCATTCGCAGGAGACTTATGTTGTTAGTGAAAATGAGGATTTTGTGCCCCAGACTATTGTTAATACCCCCAAGGTAAATGAACTTCGGAGTATGATGATATGGGGTCTGATCATGTTCAACTTGAGGTTAATGTGACCCCTAAGGTTGTGATCATGTACAGGAACGTGACTCATTTGCGCTGATTCAAGATAAAGAGGATTTACCGGGGCACAAGATGATGATGCTTCGGTACAGATCGAAGAAATGACTGCCGCTGAGGCAGCATTATCCTCTTCTACTGCAGCGGCGCCTATGTGTGCTGAGACAATGGTCACAGCCACTACTGATCCGTTTTCCGCGGAGGAGCTGCATGCTGAAGCCCTAGGCAACTCGTTGGTGAATGCACCGACGGAAGGCTCGGTGATGGAGATCCACAACGAGGTATGCTCGCCTAATATAGCCGTACCATCGGATGTGGTGGTGCAGGCAGCTGCAACTAATACATGTTCACATAGTAATGATTGTGTACATGATATGTGCAGGCTGAAAATGAAGTCAAACAGGATTCAATGCTTACTCCTGTAATTCACCTAAAAAAGAAGCCGAGCATGGAAGAAGTAATTGCTTATGGCGGTATCAAGAATCCGATGGTGAGTGGTCTTCGATCAAGTGATAGATTGAAGATGCAGCCCAATGCTGATACACCTCAGATGGAGAAGGCGATGTCTTTGGCTGAATCTCGGGATCTGCTATGGGGTTTAGGTACTTCTCCAAACAAACTTTCGTTTATTTCTTTGCCGAATGAGGTCATTGTGGATAGGGCTTCTAGGCTTGGGATTTCTCTGGGAACTCGCCTTCTAAAATTGCTAATTCGGTAAACTCCATTAAAAAAATTGAGAATGAGAGAGCAGTTACTTTTCTTAGAAACAATTGAAAGAGGTTGAGAAGGACAAACATGAAAGCCTTGTTATAAAAAGAGCATCCAACATTTCTGAAGATTTAGAAAATGAAGAGGAGGACAATTCCTTAGACCAATTGGGTACTGAAGGAATTACAGTACGTCGAAAGAGAACGACAAAGAAAGGCAATGGCCTAGCTGTTAATAGACGAAGTGCTAGAATCGAAAAGCTAAAAAACAAAAAGTGAGATGAAAGGCATGATTTGGAACAGCGACGGGTTAGGAGATACGGCCAAACATAATGTGATTCAAGAGACGGTGAGAGAGCAAAGATTAGATTTTGTTGCTATTTTGGAGACTGGTAGATCCAATTTTGCAACCCCGTTTTTAAAACAGCTTGCGGGAGGAATGGACTATTCGTGGTATTGTTTACCACCACATGGTCGGTCTGGTGGTATATTAGCTGGTTTTAACAATGTGTCATTATGTATACAAAATGTTGTAGCAGGTGACTATTGTGTTAAATTCCAACTAAAGTCAAAACATGATGGCTTCGAGTGGTCGTTTGTAGTGGTTTATGGGGCTGCGCAAGAAGCACAAAAACCTGATTTTCTAGCCGAACTTGTTCGGATTTGCGAGAATGAATCACTACCTATGTTGGTGGGTGGTGATTTCAATATAATTAGAAGACAAGAGGAGAAAAATAACTCGAATTTTAATGCAAGATGGCCATTTATTTTTAATGCAATAATTGAAAGTCTTAGTCTCAGAGAACTTGAGCTCTCCGGGAGGCAGTATACTTGGGCCAGTAGGCGGGATGTTCCAACGTATGAGAAGTTGGATCGTTTCCTTGCGAGCGTTCCATGGGAACAAAAATATCCTCTTGTCACGGTACATGCGATGACCCGCATGGGGTCTGATCATACACCACTAATTATAGATTCGGGAGTTGAGGCTCACATTGGAAACAAATCGGCTTTCTCATTTGAACTCTCCTGGTTGCGAAAGGAGGGTTTTTATGAGATGGTATGTAAAGAATGGGCTTCTGTTACCGCCGGTGCGTCACCGATTGAAAGGTGGCAGAATAAGATTAGGCATTTGCGCCAATATCTCCGGGGTTGGGCAAAGAATATTAGTGGCGAATATAAAAGCTGAAACAAAAACTTTGTCTTTTAATTGATGAGTTAGATATAAGGCTGAAACCGTTCCATTGTCGGTGGCTGAAAGTGCAGCTAAGAAAGAGGCGGACGCGTATTTGGCACAACTAAGACGTGATGAAGAGTCTAAATGGGCTCAGCGGGCAAAGGTTAAACATGTACAAGAAGGGGGAAATAATACTAGATACTTTCATCTCATTGCAAATGGCAAACATCGAAAGAAAAAGATCTTCCAATTAGAACAGGATGAGGGAACGATTGTGGGACAGAACAACTTGAAGGTGTTCATCTCAGAATATTACAAACGCTTATTTGGAGCGCCCGAACCTTGCTGTTTTACCTTGGACGAGTCCTTTGTAGCTGATCTACCGCAAATATCACCACAAGAAAATAGCATTTAACATCTAACTTTACTGAAAAGGAGGTGTTTGAGGCTATCTCTCAAATGGAGCATAATAAAGCTCCGGGACCGGATGGGTTTCCCGCTGAATTTTATCAAAGATTTTGGAGTGTGATAAAGGCTGATTTGATGGCCTTGTTCGCACAACTTCAAAATGGTGATTTACCTCTTTATAAATTAAATTTTGGGGTGATTACTTTATTACCCAAAAAAGAGGATGCGAGTAGAATTGAGCAATATAGACCAATTTGTTTACTTAATGTGAGCTTCAAGATCTTTACAAAAGTGGGTACGAATCGTGTTTCGTTAATTGCCCACAAGGTGGTAAGACCTACACAAACAGCCTTTATGCCGGGTAGAAACATCCTCGAGGGGGTTGTTGTCTTGCATGAAACAATACATGAACTAAAAAGAAAGAAACTTGACGGTGTGCTTTTCAAAATTGACTTTGAAAAGGCATACGATAAAGTTAAATGGTCCTTTCTACAACAAGCTTTGCGCATGAAAGGCTTTAATTCAAAGTGGTGCGATTGGGTAGGACGTTTCGTTCAAGAGGAAGTGTGGGAATACGCGTGAATGATGATATTGGTCATTATTTTCAGACATTAAAAGGGTTACGTCAAGGTGATCCTCTATCTCCAATCTTGTTTAATGTAGTGGTCGACATGTTGGCTGTTCTCATTGCGCGTGCCAAAGAAGATGGTCAAGTGGGGGCTCTCATACCTGATCTTGTTGATGGGGAGTGTCCATATTACAATATGCTGATGACACAATCTTGTTCTTAGAGCATGATTTAGACAAAGCCGTAAACATGAAATTAATTTTATCAATGTTTGAGCAACTTTCTGGGCTCAAGATAAATTTTCATAAAAGTGAGCTTTTCTGTTTTGGCAAGGCTAAAGAAGTACAAAATGAGTACTGTCAAATTTTCGGGTGTGGCATGGGTGAATTACCTTTCAAATACTTGGGTATTCCCATTCATTACCGAAGGTTGTTGAATAAAGAATGGAAAATAATTGAAGATAGGTTTGAAAAGAAGTTGGGATGTTGGGCAGGCAAGATGTTATCATATGGTGATCGTCTTGTCTTGATTAATTCAGTTTTAACTAGCCTCCCGATGTTCTTACTTTCTTTCTTCCAAGTTCCAGTGGGGGTGCGGAAGAGGTTGGATTACTTTCGGTCTCGTTTTTTCTGGCAAAGTGATCAACTTAAGAGAAAGTACCGCCTATCTAGATGGAATATCATTTGTCGGCCGAAGGATCAAGGGGGTTTGGGCATAGCGGTTTTAGATATTAAAAATAAATGTCTTCTTGGCAAATGGCTATATAAGATTTTAAATGAAAAGGGGGTTTGGCAGGAACTGTTGTGCAACAAATACCTTATGACAAAACGCTTGCTCAATGTGAACCGAAACCTAATGACTCTCCATTTTGGAAGGGTATTATGGCGGTAAAGACTGAATTCTTTACGCGGGGTTCTTTTCTTGTGGGAATGGTCGGCAAACAAGATTTTGGGAGGATACATGGCTTGGGAACAAGCCGTTGGCTGTTCAATATCCTTCCCTGTTTAATATTGTTAGACACAAAAATGTGTTAGTGGCGCATGTGCTGTCTAATAATCCTTTAAATATTGAATTTCGGAGAACCTTAACTGATAACAAATGGCTATCATGGTTGAGACTGGTAGAGCGATTGATGCAAGTCACTCTATCGAATGTTGATGACCGTTTTAAATGGAATTTGACTACTAATGGGTCTTTACGGTTAGATCAATGTATCTCGATATGATGCATGGATATACCCCTTTTTTACATAAGTACCTATGGAAATTGAAAGTTCCTCTTAAGATAAAAATCTTTATGTGGTTTTTAAGACGAAAGGTTATTCTTACTAAGGATAATCTGATTAAAAGGAACTGGATTGGGTGTAAGAAATGTGCCTTTTGTCCCGCGGAGGAGTCCGTGAAGCACCTTTTTATTCCTGTCCGTTTGTCACGAACATTTGGAGATTATTTCACTTCACCTTTAATATTTCCCCACCAACTAGTGTTGCAAATTTGTTTGGGCACTGGCTTAATGGAGTTGATAAAATGACTAAAGCACGTATTCGCATTGGTGTTTGTGCTTTCTTATGGGCTGTTTGGAACTGTCGCAATGATGTGGTGTTTAACAAGGTCAGAGATGCTCATTTTTTGCAGGTCGTTCATCGCGCTATCTACTGGATTCGTCTATGGCCATTCCTCCTCCCGTCAGAGCAACGGGATACCATGGAGGCTAGATGTACCCGTATTATGGCGGTCGTCCGTGCTATTTGCTGCCAACATGGGTGGCAACATACTAGAAGACTTCAATGAGTAGTCTGTTCTTAATAGCTTTGTTTCGCTGGTTGATTCATGTAGCCACTTTGGCTGATCCGTGATTTGTAATAACTGATTCGTATTCTCTTGCTACTTTTATTTAATATAAAAGGCTCTGTGCATCATCACGATGCAGAGGCCGGGGCTCCCATTTCTAAAAAAAAAAAATGACGTGACGACGATGGTCTGGTGGATGGATGTAAGAAGTATCAAGCGGCGGTGACGGCGATCTTCATGCCGGACTGGCAGTGTCCGGGGACGCTGCAGATGAAGTAGTTGGTGCCGCGGGCGAGCGTGACGCGGTCGGCGCCGGACTTGTACACCTTGGCGCCTCTCGCCGGCCTGGCGCAGGCCTTGTACCCCGCCGCACTCACTGCCACCACATCGTGCGCCGTCTTGTCATACTTGAACACTGCGCCGCCCATCCATGAATATGTTATTCGATCGCATCACATCAGAACAAGAAAAGGAACACTTCGTAGCATGCATCCAGAGACCTACGGAGGCAGGTACGTACCTAGGACGTCGCCGGCCTTGAAGCGTTTGCCGGTGGGCCAGGAGTTGGTGTTGAAGGACCAGCCGCTGCGGTCGCCGACGTTGAACACCGCCGACTCCGCGACGTGGGCGTTGAGGAGCACGCAGCCCCATGACCACGGCGACGTTGCCACCAGCAGCACTGCCTCTTCCACGGCGACGTTGCCACCAGCTAGCTTGCCAATCAGTCACTCACTTGAGCACGATCGAGCAGAGGAGGATCAGATATGTCAAGAGCGAGGGTGCGGTGGTGGTTAGCAATGGGAATGGCCGGTGCAGTTTTATAGGCCGGCCGGAGTGGAAGCGTGAGGGCATGTAGGCCCGAATGCACTGGAGAGAAAAGCCGGTGTGGAATACGGGAGTGGTGTATTTTTCTTGTGAAATCGTAGAGTGGAAGTGGAAAGGGAGTTGGCCAACGACCCACTGCAATGGAGGCGTGCCATTAAATTACTTCTGGACTTGGACCCATGAACGACAGGTCATACACGAGTAGACTTATAAGAATGTTGATGGGAGACGACTGCCAACTCGGCCACTTAGCGTGGACTAAAATGATATAAAAAGTAATTAAATAGGAAAAATTGTACTGGAGAATTTATGCAGAGAAGTGGCGTCAAGTATAATTGGACTGCCACATAGGTATAATCAATTGATATCGATCTCTGTTTCAAAGAACTTTATTTTTTATTTGAAGATTGCTAAACTAATCTAACTTTACATTGAACTGTATAGAGTACATATTTGGCCCGTGAAACTCAACAGGTATATGATAACCCATGCGTCGAATTGCAGGCTCTGGTATGGGGCCTTTGCTTGTTAATTTTTTTTTAGTCATGCCTTGCCTATTAATAAATGGCCCTGCCGTTACATCAAAGCTGAGGCGACGAGTGAGTGGTGCTTGCCGGTGATGAAAAAAGCAATTATGGAAGAGGACTGGAAGGTCAGGTCAGGTCGCCGTCGACTAGAAACATATGTACATAGGTTTCTGGTACATCAGCACTTCAAACGTGTTGCAGTTCTAGGGGACCGTTAGCTGCCGGGTCGCTGCCTCCAGTCTCCAACCATCCCAGCACGCTACACTCGGAAAGTGTTATTTGCTCTCGGGTACTAGTGCTACCTCCTATTTAAACTATTTAAAAATCATATCTGTAAGTTTCAGATTTTTTGAAAAAAAAACAAAGATGTAACTAATGATAGATCTCACGAACATGAAAATTTTCAGTTAGAGATACTTTATATTTGGGATACACAAAAATAACAAATCTGATAAAACTTAGAGAAATGAAAATATGTATACTCAAATCTACACTTTTGTAATTTTTGTGTAGTTCAAAATACAATGTATTTGAAGCTGATATTTTGCATGTTCGTAAGATATATCATTGGCTGTCTCCATATTGTTTTTCAGAATTTTTGGATACTTATAAATATGATTTTCGAATTATTTGAATAGGAGGGAGCTGTCGAGAGCCAAAATTCTTCAC
The DNA here is from genome assembly GCA_947311845.1 of Poa pratensis. Taxonomy (NCBI): domain Eukaryota; kingdom Viridiplantae; phylum Streptophyta; class Magnoliopsida; order Poales; family Poaceae; genus Poa; species Poa pratensis. Next base: position 4,264,525 of record CAMZMU010000040.1, read on the forward strand.
TCCGCTACACTGCACTGCTAAGTTGTTTTTTGTTTTTCGAGCGGAACTACACTACTTGCCTCACCTCCGACGTATGAAATGACGGCCGAGTGCGTCCACCCTGTCCCTACTGGGCTGGAAAGTGTGTTTCTGTATTAGACTATGGATAAGTCTTGGCCCAGTGGACAACAAAGAAAGGAACCCAGAACTTTATGTTATTGGGAGGCCCGGAGGAGCAGTATTCTCATAAACGTCGTCAAATGCGGCCCTTTTTTATAAATATTGAAAATTAAAATTGGGAAAAGCACATCATGCAATAAAAAATTAGTGTACCAAAACAATCAATTCATGTAAATGTAACAAAATATTCAAATATTTATTCACGCATGTTGAGTAAATATTCAAGCACTAATAAATATATATGCTCAAAATTAGCCTTTACCCATCTCTAATTGATGTTTATAGATAAAAAATAATTTTCATATACATATATACAATATTCATGTGAAGTAATTAAATATTCATGCATATACAAAATAAAAATATATAATTGAGCAAAAAGTGGAATGGAAAATACAACAAATGAAAAAAGAAATATGGGAAAAGATCGTAAGAATGTATCGTGAGCAACAAGGTAAATTTTTTTAAGTATTTGCATTGAGATCATGTTATCTTATTTTTTTCACTGTCACGAGCTTTTTAATCGTTCTGGCGCACAAAATATGTCCTAAATAGAGGGATTGATTAAAGATTTAAAGGTCCTTCAAGTGGGCGTAAAAAGACAAGAGGTAGTGTTAAACTCTTGGTGCATTGATAAAAAAAATATGACATAAACTTGGTTGTACAAATCTAACGACTAACATCTAGTCTCCAACAAATTAGATCCCCTCCCCTTATTATTTAGATCCCCTCCCCTTATTGCACTGAAGTATAACCATGGAAAGAGACGTTGCAGACTGTTTCCTTCCATGGCGTTCAACGGCTTGGACTCACCGTCCTAATCGACCTCCGTATCCGACTCCGTACATCTTGCAAGTAATAGAAACAACAGAGGAATCTAAAACTAAGTCGGATTCCTATGAACAAATAACCATACAAAAGTACGGCCGCCGGAATAATAAACAGAGGATCATAGGACGATTCGCCAGTCCAGAGGTCACTATGGCGGCCTCGGCCGAGAGCCGCAAACGGTTCGCTGGCCCTTTCGTCAATGTCGACCACTTCCGCGATCTCGCGAAGCACGGCCGGTACACGACGCCAAGCGCGCTCGACACTCTCCGGGGCATCTTCCCGGACGCCGGCCCGCACGATCTCGAGGCCTGCTTCGCCGTGTCCGGTGGCGACATCCACGCCACGGCGCAGGCGTACCGGGACCAGCAGGCCAAGCAGGCGCTGGCGTCGCGTCTCGTCCAAGGTGGGGTGGACGAGTGCGCCGGCGTCCTCGTCGAGCAGACGGCGGCGGCCACCGACGTGTCTGACGCAAGGAACCGCGCCTCCTGGGTCCTGGGGCTGATCAAGAACGCAGACGCGGCGGAAGATGGATCAAGTCTACCTTACAATTAGGCAAACATATTTTTTCGAAATGGGGCCGCCTCAGCCTTCGCATCGATTGATGCATGCGGCTTTTATTAAAATTTATTGACAGTCAGGTTTTACAAGAGATTACATCATGGGTCACAGAGGATTGATACATGTATCAATCATCTAAAAAATATGGACAACTTGAAATGGCACTGCATCAACATGATATTCTACAATCAAAATGTCAGCTGTACCGGTTGTACATATCCCGTGCAACGAATTCCAGCCGGTTGCGCCCAAAATCCAGTGCGCCTCGCTTTTCCGTTGACTGTAGGTAGGACCACTGACCACATACGAATCCAGTGGTAGCTATTGGTATTACCTGCATAAAGGAGAATGATTTTGTATTGTTAAAGATATAATCATTGCGTTGTTCCATATGGCCCAAAGTAAAGCACATATGACAAACATATGACAGTTTGAAACCCCTGTCCTCTCTATCAAAATAATGTAGAAAGTCATTTTTATTAAAGTTGATGTAAAGCAACGAGGCCAAAAACATCAACAAGCATAGTATTGAAATAAAAATCCTTGAGTAACACTGTGAGGAGATAGTTAGCTGTTGCTGATGATTAGAGCTGCGTCGCCTAGCCCCAGATTAACTCCGCAGCTCAAACACAACAGAGCCTTACTTGGAAAAGAACGGCTACGTCTACACGAAAATTCCAGAACAAAATTCAGTTAGCAGTGTACCCAGTTGGCCTTCAGAGCTATCCAGAACCAAGTTCAGAGCTTCAGATTTGACCGGTGGCTGGCTGGCCGGGCATTGCGATAGCTCGCGAGAAGAAGATGACGCCTCTCCCTCTCCTGGCATTCCTCCTCCACCTCTGCCTCCCGGCCTCGCATGCTGCCGCCGACCAGCCCCCAACCCCAACCCCAACCCCGACCCCATGGCCGCACCGGTTCCACGCAAAGCTCCTCATGGACTACCGCGGCAACCTCTCCCTGGCCGACCTCTGGTACGACTGGCCAAGGGGCCGCAACCTGCACGTCATCCGCTACCAGCTCGCCGCCGACGCGCCCTAATACGACGCCGAGTGGAACAACGGCACCTCCGTCTTCTACACCCCGGCGCGCCACGCCTGTCGCTCCGCCGAGGTGGGCGTCGGCATCCACCGCCCCGACTGGCTCGCCCCCGTCGCCGCCTACCTCAGCCGCGCCCCGCTGGCGGGTTCGACTGCCACGTCTGGACCAAGGCCGACTTTATCACCTACTACGAGGATGTGGCCACCGGGCGCCCCGTCAAATGGGGTTTCTACACAGGTAATTGTCAATCAATTCGCTCTCCTACTGCTGCTTGTCGTGATGAAGGCCACAGATGAAATAATTAGTTGCTGAATTGTTTATGATTCCGGTGATTATTCTAGGAATGCTGGAATTTTAGTGGTACACTTGTCTTTTGTTAATCCCAGTTCCGAGATGTGTTCAGAGTCTTAGGAAATTCAGCAATTCACACATTCATTCAAAGCCCTACTATTAGTGAGAGAACAAGTTGGTAAGACAACACAACGGGTACAAGTCAAACAGAAACGATGAAGACAGTTTATTGATGAAGGGGAAATCAATTTGTGTAGAACCATAAAAAAAGGTAGCAGATTGCGGTGAAGGGGGAGAATTTTTTTTAAAGAAGTTTCACTCCCACTAAGGCACACAAAGACACACTTGATGCAACTTGCTTTGTTTAGAATCCGACATTTCCTTCCCTGAACTTATCTTTCAGGAGGAGACAGGGACGGTTCTAAATTCACTTGGTGTCTTTTCTTTTCAGAGCACGTTCAGATATAATACTTTAGCATCGACTTGTTTTGTTTTTAGAATGGTTTTTTCCGTACACTAACTAGTCGTATTTAAACCGGCGATACTCCACAGCGAGAAAATTTACGTTTGCAAAACAAACTCTACAAAAACTCCACTTAGGTGTTATGCGTGTTTGCTGTCAACCAATGAAGACAGACACTAAGACCGAACTGTGACTTCCTCTGCTTTATCAGTTAATGGCCATTGCAATATGTCTTGATATTCAGTATTGTGCTTGTCTACTATAGCAAGTGTTTTTCCCAATACTGCCATCACTTTTTACTTCTGTGTACATCCTTCAGTGCAAGTAAGCAACCAGGCATTGTCACCCATGAACACTGTCTGTACTGATCCAGTGATACAGAAATTGTCTAGGGCTTATCAAGTTAACTTACATTTCTTATGTATTTGCAGTAGAATCTGGAGAAGACTGTCTCTATGACGAACACCTCTGTTTGTTAGAATCTTGTATACAAACACATCTGTCATATCTATAGTGATCAACTGATCATTCATGAAACTGGATTTTGATCCTATCAACGAGAGAGGTAAACTTCAAATATCTTACTTGAAAACTTTCCAGTTTGCGACCAAATTAAATATTTGTGCAAGTATTGTTACCTCATTCTGGTCAAGGCCTACTGTAGGTACTGTACTACACTTATGGGGGGATTTTTTTTAGTGAAGTGCACTCTCACTAAGGCACACAAATACACAGTTAATGCAACTTGCTTTACTTGAATCCAACATTTTCTTCCCTGAACTTGTTTTCACTTAGTGACTTGCTTTCGGAGCACATTCGGATGTAATAGTTTAGCGTAGAGTTGTTCTGTTTTTAGAATGGTTTGAATTATTTTCGTGTACTAACTAGTCGCATGTACTCCGATGGTACCCCACATTGAGAAATTATATGCTTGCGAAAACAGAATCTACAAAAACTCTACTTAGGTGCTCCTACCGATCCATTATATGTCTGTTTGTTGTCAACCCATGAAGACATATACACTAAGACCTAACCGTGACTTCCTCTGCTTTATCAATTAATGGCTAGTGAAGTGAGTCCCTATATTCAGAATCATGTTCTTCTACTATAGCAAGTTTCTATTACCCAATCCTCCTATTATATTTTGCTTCCGCTGACATCCTCCCATGCAAGTGGATAACCAGGCATTTGTCACCCATGAACACTGCCAAACCAGTGATAAAGAAATTATGTAGGATATATCCAGTTTTTTTAGCTTTAGCTTGGATTTTGAATGGATTTGTATACTTGTATAAGAATTGGGAGAGGACTCTTATGACACACACCTATCTCTGTTAAGACGCTTGTATATAGACTTAACTGTCTTTCTCGAGAAAAAAATAGACTTATTTGTCATATATTTTTAGTGATCATTTATATATCTACAGCTTTGGTCCTATCAATATATAATAAGAGGCAAAGGCAAATGTCTGACTGAAAATGTTCCAGTTTGTGATTTGTGGGAGGGAAAGAGAGGTAGTGAAGGCTCACTCTCTACTAAGTGAAACACTGAAACTATGCACTTGTTTATCTGTCAGCAGCAGGCAAATGGGGATTTCAAATCGAACCATATACTGTTTTCGAATCCAAATACCACGCTTTAGGAATCTCTGGATTATCTTTCCTACAGTTAGGAGCTTTATTTGCTCCATTGGTACTCCCGGTCCATTATATGTCAGTTTGTTGCCAGTCCATGAATACAAACTAGTCCTGCCACTCGGTTCCCTTTCCTGTATCTTAGATGACTCTTTCTGGATGTCTTGAAAAGGTATATCTAAACCTGAATTTGGAGTGCGCTAACAGTTTCGTGATCCCGCAGGGCGGACTACTCACGTGATGAGCTTTGCGCCCGGTGCGGTGCTGGAGGACACGGAATATCAGGCGCCCCCCTACTGTTTCACACACGACGACCCCAAAACCGCCAAGAAATCCCTTATCTCTGAACCTTACGAGCATGATGATGATGAGAGCTTTATCCCCAAGATCAGAATGCTACACCCTCATCTCTGAACCTGAAGGTCTACTGACTGACCGTCGACAGTTGTGTAATGAGTGACACAGCTGTGCTGCTGGTCAAGCGTTTGTAGATGGTGCTGTCCTCTGTCATCAGCATTTCGCGTGGACATGGATCTGTGTACATTGTATGATAATCCCCTGTGCATAGGGGTGGTTATTTGCACCAGATTAACTTGGCTCAAACTAAGCAAAATATCGGCAACGTACACAGCCCCTGAATGTACATGAAAAGGCCGAGACGAGACATGGAAAAGCATGGGTGGATAGCGTCTCTCGTCTGAAAATTTGGGTAAATGCCAGTGGTTTTGTTATTCCGGAGAAATGCCAGGCAGATTGACAGGACGAACATGGTCCTCTGGCAGTAGTAGTGTACACCTTGCAGCCGGATCGAGCACACTACTGAGCCGGCAACATTTTTATTCGATAAAAACTGACTCTAAACGTATAGAAATCTTAATTATTTGCAGATTGAAGAAACGGGTGTACTGCGCAGTAGTGAAGAAACGGGTGTACTGCTCATTAAACGGCGACGATCGAGGTCGTGATCTCTCTGCTGTTTGCACATAACTCTCAGTCATCAAGGACGTCCACCTCGCACGTCAGTGACCAACCAGTTTACTGTACTACTGAAACGGTGCTCTAAACGCATGCCAGTCACGTGGCAGTTTGGTCGTTCCCAGTAGCATTCCCAGGTTCCAGGGCAGGGCAGTCTCAGACGTAGCAACAAGCAGTTCAACAGCATTATAGTTGGTCTTGTATGTTTTGTGTAAGTACATGTACCGTATGTAGTTGGTTTAGCTTGATAGATATATACTCCATCCGTTCCAAATAATAAGATGTTTTGGATATTTCAACTGTGACAATGTACGGACTGAAATGAGTGAATTTACAAACTGAAACGCGTCTAGATACTCGAGTATCTTTTAATTCGAAACGGAGGGAGTAGGGTCTAAATGTCTAACCCCTTCAGTTGTAATCTTTCATCTACCATAATATATTGAAAGCATAGACGCCGGCCAATGTTTCGAGCTGAGCGCTACCCCAAACCAATCTATACTAGAGTTTTTGTAAGCACATAACTAGGCTAAGAAAAGGATACTCTCAAACAAGAAGTATCAATGATAGCGACCTACTTGTAGTTTGTACGAAGACAAAGAAATGACGATGTTGCTCGTGCAACCGGCGAGTGACAGATCTCACGATGTTAGTGTACATCAACACAAGGCGAACTTACGGTAGGGCCTAGCTAGAGTGGAGTTACATTCGTTTCTCATGAGAGGAACAGATCACTGTATCCGGCCAAGCTCATAACTTAGTCGATGGAGACAGCCCGCTCAAATTAATAGTAAGTTGGTGATGCTTATTGAGTATACGTAACAGTACCGGTGGAACTTGTACTAGTATTGCTAGTACCAGCATTAATTTTGCAGATGGATTGGGAATCAATGTAACCAGATGCACGGGTGTGTGTCCATTTCAGTCCACCCGATCGAGACGGAGACCGACCACCTCACAATTTGCCGCTCTGCATATGCCCAGCTCACTCTCCTCGCCCCCCAAGCCTTCTTCTCCTCCGGCTATAAGAATCAATCTTCTCTCTGACCACGCCAACACACAGCAAAGCGCCACCATTGCCGTTTGGTTTCCTATCAAGCCAGCTGCAGCAGGGATGGACTGTGGTGTTGAGCAGAACGGCGCCCATGGCGGTGGTGATGTGTCGGAGTGGAAGAAGGTGGCGGAGCTGAGGGCCGTCGTCGAGGCCCAGGACCCTGCAGCCAAGGTACTCAGAACACAAACATAAGCTTAGAGTACTCCTGGTATTTATATGTTCCAAACAGAACTTAGAAGGTAAATGGAGTGTGTACTAATCAATGCATATCCAAAACTTGAAAACTCTGATCTCGAAAAGAGAAGGGTCAACTATTAGCCGAGTCAAATTGGGATGTGAATTCGGCACATCCAAAATCATGAACACGCACTGGACTCATTTTTTTAGATAAAGAGTATATATTAATAGAACAAAATCTAATTTGACCATGTGGACGGAACAATGATCCTTATAGAATCTGCCCTTAAATCATGTACGGTGCACATGGTCGGCGCTAGCTACTTGTTGATATATTGCTATCCCACATACGTGCAGGAGGAGGATGACTTTGTGCTGCGGCGGTTCCTGCGCGCCCGAGACCACAACATTGGGAAGGCGTCGCTGATGCTCCTTCAATTCCTCTCCTGGAAGCGCGGCGCCAAGCCACATGGTTCTATCTCAGATGATTTGGTTCGCGACGAGATTGCAAAGGAGAGGGTCCAATTGCAAGGCTTCGACCGTCTTGGTCGCCCCATGGTATATCTCTACGGTGCACGCCACTTCCCCGCCCGACGTGACCTTGAAGATTTCAAGCGCTACGTAGCCTATATGCTAGACAAAATATGCACAAGGTATATTTATAGACTACCAGTTGCATGTATAAGTGATAGATAGCTACAGTTGTTCAATTGACTATTTTAACTGATGGGGTTGTCTCGTTTTAGGCTGCCGGTGGGCCAGGAGAAGTTTGCGGCGGTGATAGACCTGAGGGGATGGGGGTACTCTAACTGTGACATCCGAGGGTACGTGGCGGGGTTGAACATCATGCAGAGTTATTACCCTGAGCGACTAGGGCAGGTGTTCCTCATCCACGTGCCGTACATTTTCATGGCAGCATGGAAGATGGTGTACCCATTCATAGATGAAAGAACCAGGAAGAAGATCGTGTTCGTAGCTGATAAGAACCTTGACGCCACGCTCCACGATGCTATCGATAAGTCCCAGCTTCTCAAGGAATACGGTGGCAAGCTCAACCCGCTGGGTTACAACAATTTATTGCCGTCCAAATCCAGCCAATGATAGAGCCTTTGTCGATCACCACTCAACATATGCAGCTGAGAGTACACCAAAACTAGCGTCAAAGTTGCAAGCGACAGGTGACAATCCTTGCGGACACCGACTCACCTGTCTAGACATAAGTGACATGTGGAGCTATGCATCTACGACGGCTCACTAGCGTGCTGTAACTGTTTTTTTATTTCAGAAAATAATGATGGCTCACGTGTGCCCCCTTTGTATGTTCCGATGAAAGAATCCAACATAAATTCAGATGGCTTGTGGAACTTGCAACTTGTATAGAGAGTGGGTAGTAGACACAAACTTAGAGCATCTCTAACAGCTGTCTTATAATAGGTCGTGCCCTCTAAAAACCAACTTATAGAACATGAAACGGCGAAAAACTGTCTCCAGCAGCTGCCCTATTATGCGGCCTGCCCTAAAAAATTATAGGGAAGGTGTATATTTCGGCCCTTGGCGTTGTATATTTGTAGCGTGAGAGGCCGTGCCGCAAAACGCATGCAACCAGCGCGTGCAGCCGAACTGCCGGAAGTTTCACGCACGCACACCAAACTCAATCCCCTTTCGGCCGATGCCGTCGTCAGCTCCGGCCTCTCCCCGCGCTGCTGTTCACCGGAACAGCTTCCCTTCGAGGTGCCCATCTGATTACCCGAGTCGCCGGCCGTTCCCACCGCTCGGGTGAGTTCCTCTGCCGCCGCCGTCTTCGACTGCCCCGGACCAAATAGATGACACCATCAGCTCCGCCTCGTCCCCTTCTTCCTCCCCGCCGAGCAGTTCTTCCATAAACGCCACGAATCACTGGAATCAGACGTTCTTCCCAACTCCGGCCGCCGCGTGTTGTGGGAGTTTCCGTTGCCGTACGACCTCCCCCGAGCTCACCATCTGTTCCATCGAGTTGCTGGCGATCTTGCACACATGTCCTTGCCTTTGGTTCGATTTAACGCGCTTCGTAGCGTCGTCGCCATGAGGCCGCTCCCCTACGACGTTGACGTCGCTCCGGTGGCCAGTAAGTGACGGCACCACCACCGTTGGGTAGGCCGCGTCCAGGCGCACCTACGTGGCCTGCTCGATATGCCCCGTCTCTCAATCGACGAGAGAGTGCTCAACCGAGCCGCTCCAGCCATTGTTGACATCATGCTGACATCAGCATCTTAACCTTTTCTCAATAAATATTTTCCATAATGTGGATTTGTGGTTTGTCTATTATTTTGATTTATTGTTTGATGATCTTCGAAGTTTTAATTTTATTTAGTTATTTAATGTTGTTTTATCAATTGTGAATGCAAAAATGGAGCAACCTTGTCCAGTGGCTGCCCTATTTTAGGGCACCTCGTAAAGCAGCGACCGTTTTGGTGTCCTATATCTCAAACACTCGTGCCCTATAATCAAAATCGTGTGCCCTATTTTAGCGCAGCTGTTAGAGATGCTCTTAAAACCATACATTCATGGTTCTGAAAAAAATGCATGGAGTGACAAAACCTTAATTTGCAGATTGGAGATCTAGCAAGGAGCATAGTACTGCACATCCGAAAGCAAGGCCTAAGACATTGTGATATATAGGCGTTGAGCTAAAAAAGTAAGGGAGTGGCTAGCGCTCAGCTAACCGAGAGTTAGCGTAAATCTCGGTCGATGGATAGATCGATAGCATCGTGTTTTCTTTTCTGGGCCGAAATCTCTTTACCTCTTGTCATGTTTCATGGGCCCTTTTAATTAGGCCTTTTAAAAATAAAAAACAATTACAAAAATAAATAAAAAACAATTAGCCGAATGTAGAATTGCATGTCACGTGCTATTACAAATACACGCAAGGAAAAAAAATGCAATTACACGCTATAAAAATACATGTGCAATTGCGTGCTGATTCATGTGCAATTACAAATGCAGGAAAACAAATGCAATTACACACTATAAAAATACATGTGCAATTGCACACTGATAAAAATTATCAGTACAATTGTACGCTCACAAGTATCTTTTGCGATTGCACACTAACGAGAATCATGTGCAATTGAACGTGCAATTGCGAATTTAAAAAAAAATCATACGCAACTGAACTTTAAAAAAGTGCATGTGTAATTGCACACTAAATAAGAATCATGCGATTGCACTAACGAGAGTCATATGCAATCTCGGGCAACCGAGCGCTAGGAAAAGCGAAATAAATTACCGGTTGCTACTAGCTCCAAAGAGTCACTGACAGTTGTGTCCCACTAATCCGTGGGGCCTAACTGTCATATGCACTGAAAACGCAATGCAACGCAACACCTCTGGACCCACCACACGTTTCATATTCTGGAGAGACGTCCAACACAATGCGAAAAAGAACAAAGAAAAAAAGTAACAAATAAACCCAAGAATTAAAAAGAAGCCCAACAAAAAGCCCAACAAAACGCTCAACCAAACCAAACAGAGTAGAAAAAAAAACGTTCAGCGGGCCAGAAAACGGACCGCAAAAGCAATGGAACCCATAACGTGGTGCGTCAAACGTTCGCGAACCATGATCGAAGGAAAACACGGACTGGATCGTCGACCGAGCGTTTAGCTGTTTCTCAGGCAACCGAGCGTTAGGAAATCCGAAAAAGTAAAACGATTACTCTCTTTTTGAAACATGCATGACTAGTTGTCTACTTTTAAATAAACTAGCAAACGTGTCCGTGCTTTGCAACGGGAGAAAAATATATCATCTTAGGTTAACACATTATGTACCATTAAACCAGTAATACACAAAACCAAATACTACCTTCGGTCTGATTTAAATGTCGTGGAAAGATACTACCCTCGTACAAAATCATAAGCGACAATAATTACGGATAGAAGGGAGGGAGTACCAAATGAAGCATATGGTTAGTAAAAAAGCAAAAGAGTGAGAATAAAAATAGATTGCATACCAAGAGCTATTCTTGTGAAAACAATTAATTCTCAAATTGAAAAGCGTAAATGCATTTCATGTCTCAGAACGCAGAACAGTTTTACATACCAGATGTGAAGGAGCTCCGACTCGTGGGACGCAGTGCAGGAGTTTGGCGTTGCGAAGCAAACTCGTGTAGCCGCCTGGCCAGGCGCACAATTCTCGCGACGCAAATACACAATTCTGGAACTCTTCCTTGCAATGGGGAAAGGCACACATGTATTTCAACAAACAACTGGTGAGCGAGATGTACTCCACGCGACCACCTCGAGGGTCGAGGCAAGACCAGATTGGTTCGGCCGCGCGGAGCACTTTGCCGCACAGCGAGACGGCCGCACTGGGTCGAGGACGTTTCGGACAGAGTCGCGCCGGAGCAGATGTTTGCCGTGCGCACTGGGCACCGCCTGCGCCCGGAGCAGCGCAACATGGTCGAGCGCTGCCGCTAATGCAAGAACCCGGCCGCCGCTGGGAGTTTCGTCGGGAGATGCCGACGGCGACCGGAGAGGAGGACGCGCCGCCTTAGATTAGGAACCGAGCTATCCAAATCTAATTCGAACAGTTTTTTCACTTATCGGTAGCAGTGGTGGGTAATTGTTGTGAACTTTAAGGGTATTTTCAGCGCCGTACCACAAGAAGCTTTAATGCCTTTATTATTAGGACAGGACTAGGCGTCCCCGGGGATCTTTCCGTCCGATCCCCCGGGTCGCCAGCCCGACACGTGTCCACTGAAAAAAAGGCTAATCCCGCTTTTGCTATAAAACTCCCGTTTTTGCTACAAAACGTCCCGCTTTTGCTGCATTGTATTAAAAAACGGTTCGTACACAGAACATGAAAAAGAAAAATTCTGACTTCACCGGAGACCTCACCGGAGACCTCGCGGGAAATTTCATAGCAACAAAAATGTGCTACTGTAGCAAAAATCGACTTCACCGGAGACCTCACCGGAGACATTGTAGCAAATTTTTCTTTCTATTGTAGCAAAACCACAAAGCAATAATAGCAAAAAATTTGTTATATTGCAGCATCGTAGCAAAAAAAAATTATATAAATGTAGCAAAACCTCGCCGGAAAGCTCGCCGGAGAGCTCGTATCAAAAACTTTATATAAATGTAGCAAAACCACAAAACGATTGTAGCAAAAATTTGATAATTGCAGCTTAGTTGCAACAAAAGTATTCTGGCCAATCCTCTGACGAAACTTATGAGGAAAAAAGCAGAATAATTGTAGCAAAAGAATTTCTCTTGTGATGCAAATCCTCCCAACAGATGGTGCAAAACAATTGTGGTATTGGATATCAGCGTCCCCGGAGGAGAAAAGCCGGGGAGGAGCAGCATCAGTGCCCTACCTTTGTAGCTCGGGCGTCATGCCTTTGCAGCTCCGGAGCCCCGCCTTTGTAGCATCCGGGCTCCAGACCCCGCTCAGGCTCGTAGCAATGGAGTCCACGCCCAGCTCCGTCGGTAGCAACGCCATCTTCCGTCGGGAGCAACAACGGCAGCCCCCTGCAGCAACGGCGCCCCGCCGCTAGTAGCTCTCTCAGCTGCCGACGGTAGCAACGCCGGTGCCGTCGGTAGCATCACTGGCAGCACCTTGTAGCAGCAACGCCGTGGTTTGGAAGCAACGCCGGCAGCCCCTGCAGCAACGGTGCCCCGCCGCTAGTAGCTCTCCCGGCTGCCGACGTTAGCAACGCCGGCTGCCGACCATGCTCCTTGCAGCAACCTCTGCCGTGTGCGGCGCCCTCGTAGGCAATCCTCGCTGTAGCAAAAACGCCGTCGCCGCCACGGGGGGCAACAGCGGCGGCGGAGGCCATGGCGGCATGCCTCGCCGGCGCACGGATGCTCGACACGGAGCGGGAGGCTGACCATGGCGCCATATCCAGCTGGTCTCGAAGGGGTAGAGCCTCGCCGGCGGAGAGGCTGGGAGTAGGGGCGGCCGTGTGCTCTCCCGGCGGCGGCGGCGGTGGAAGCGAGAGAGAAGGTAGAGACGGAGGGGAAGGAAGAGAACAGAGTGAGGAAAGGAAGACGACCACGGCACGGACCACCCATGTGCGAGAGGATAACGACGTGAGAAAAGGTCGTGGGGCCAGTCACGGGACACGCGTCACGTTCGCAAGGCGGGGGACGCAAAGACGCAGATCCCCGGGTGATTACTATACTTTTCCTTATTATTAGGTATAGATAAATAGCAATAATTCATTTAGTAGCGTATATAGGACTAGTATGGGCTAAGCCGTGTCTCAAACTTGGGAAATGTTAGGTAACTGAACGAAGCCACACGATCCTGTCGGGACAGGCAGACAGAATAACTGACGGAATTGAGTCGAGCTGAATCTAAAGCTTTCGGACTCGTCCTCCGTCCCCGGCGTGTTCAACTCGGAATCGTTGCTCCGACTCGGAATCAAAGCCGGCAATGATTTACGTTTATCGTGTCCCGACTCGGACGTTGACAGTTCTACTATAATAGGGCAGCCACCTAGCCGATTACTCTCCACAAACCATCGAGAGCAAGCCACATCGATTGGAGAAACACCCGATCGAGTCTACGTGCTACCCAGCCAACAAAACGCGAGATCGATCGATCCAAGACCCACAGAAGGAAATATGGGCTGCAACATGAGCCGCCTTGCGAAGGCCGTGGTCACCGTCCTGATCACGGTAATGCTTTTCATGCCCGCAGCCATGGCCGCCACCAGCTTCGACGCCACGCGGAGCCAGCACCTACCTCTGCCGAGCGGGACAGTCCGCGGGCCGGAGAGCGTCGCCTTCGACGGCCACGGACAAGGCCCCTACAGCGGCGTCTCGGACGGACGTGTCCTCAAGTGGAACGGGGACGACCTCGGCTGGACGACCTACACCTATGGCCCCGGCTACGACAGCGGGATGTGTGAGGCGACAAAGTTCCGCCCGGAGACCGCCACGGAGAGCCGCTGCGGCCGGCCGCTCGGATTGCGGTTCAACCAGAAGACGGGAGACCTGTACGTGGCCGACGCTTACAAGGGGCTTTATGCGACCTAGCAGCCAACGACCCATCGGTGGACCATGCTCACCATCATACACGTGTCTTTCCCCTTAATCAAGTTTGGCCTGCGCACAGATCGAACGGTGCTGAAATTGGTCCACCAATAGGTCGTACCAAGGCATGGTCGCATAAGATTTTTCTGCGGGAGGCCACGGTGTTGGTCAACGACGTTGATGGCTTTCCTCTCCGTTTCACGAACGGTGTCGATGTCGACCAAACTACTGGCCACGTGTACTTCACCGAAAGCTCCATGAACTACGACAGGTCTGAGCATGAGATGGTCACAAAAACAGGGGACTCGACAGGGCGCCTCATGATGTACGACCCAAGTACAGTTGATGTCACGGTGCTACAAGCTGGCATGACATATCCAAATGGCGTCGCCATCAGCGCCGACCGCACGCACCTCGTGGTTGCATCTACTGGACCGTGTAAACTACTGCGGCATTGGATCAAAGGCACTGACGCTGGAAGAACCGAGCCTCTTGCCGACCTCCCGGGTTATCCTGACAACGTGAGGCCCGATGGGAGAGGAGGCTACTGGGTGGCGTTACATCGCGAGAAAAATGAGCTGCCCTTTGGCCGCGATAGCCATCTACTAGCTGTGAGGGTTGATGCCAACGGGAAGATAGTCGAAAAGATGAGTGGGCCCAAGAGCGTGAGACCGACCGAGATCATGGAGAGGGAGAATGGCAAGTTGTACATGGGTTCCGTGGAGTTGCCTTACGTCAGTGTAGTTAAGCGCAAATAGAGAAAGGTTGACTTAGGATGGCTTATGGTTCGTTTTACTTTTATTATATGTAATTTTCGAATTTATTGTTGATTTGGACAAATATCCAATGTATTCCACCCTAATTATGAGTAAATCATCTGTGTTTCCTTCATTTTCGATGTCCTAAAAAGGCTTATTTCTATCATGTTCCTATCAGGGATTTTGCGACGATTTTTTGCTTTGCACCGTTTCAGTACAATTGATACAGCAAACTGGCTGGTGTGCTTAATGATTTAGGTGGACGAACTTGATACTGAGTCATGAACAAGCAGCGGTGTGATCGTGATGGATCGCTCCCGTTCCGCTCATGCAGTTTCATCCTTTAATTCAGGATCGGCTCTTGTCGCCAGTGCATCCATGTTTCACCACTGCTGCAGTATACTTGATCATCAGGAGTCACGAGCAAACAGCAGCGGTGGCTGAGGTTTTGGTTTGTTTGAGCTCACCGGCGCAGCTGTAGGTGTAACCAGATGCATGTCAACGTACACAACAAACGCTTGCGTAGGGAATTGCCATACAATTTAGTAAGCAGACCCATGTCAACGTACACAACAAACGCTGATCACAACAAACGCGGCCAAGACGAACACACTCACCAGCCTCGGTACTGATCAGCCTCTCAGCATTTTTATCTTGGGGCTAAAGCTCTCATCATCATCCTTCCCGTCAGGTTCGGGGTCATCGTGGGTGAAACAGTAAGCAGGCATCTGCCATTCAGCATCCTCCAGCGCCGCACCCGGCTCAAAGCTCATCACCTGTGCAGTCCGCCCTGTGGGCAAAAAAAAGTTAGCATGCTCTATATTCAAGTATGGATAAATCTTTACGGGAAAGACATTCAGGTATAGTGAGCTCTTTCCAAATACACTTTCTAGTTTATGGGAAGCTAACACACAACACCGGATATTAACATCCATAATACTAGCTCGGCACCTACAAAAAATCTTCAGAAAACAACTGCGATCCATCTTTATTCCTTAACAGGTAAGTTGGCTGCAACCGGAACATATTTTGCAGTCAGAGTATCTAAAGCTCTATCAAACAGAGGGTGTGCCATTCCTGCAATCCAAGTCCAATTTTGCAAGTATGATAGAGGAACAGCTCAACGATTGGCAGGACACATTTCCCTGGCTAATACGTCATATACCGGTGAATGCAGTATGATATTTGCGGTTGTCTTCAGGGTTGACACCTGATAGATTCCTAAAGTAGGCCCTGACCTATATGGTTCTTTTTCTTTTGGCTTCGGCCGTATCATGTTTGCTTCTCCTATATCTATACCTAATAATAAAAGCATTATGGTTTCTTGTGGTACGTCATTTTTTTTGCCGATTTTACCCTCCCACCAAACAACATATTTACCCACCACTGCCACCCACAAGTTAGAAAACGGTTCGTTTTTTCGTGTCGTCAATCGTTTCGTACGTCGCTGTTTCTACCGTCCGTGTTGTACGTTTCCAATTCATGGCCGACTATGATTAGAATAAAGGGAGGCCGGGTGGAATAAAAATCATCTTTGAGTCCAACAAGGACACGCTAACCCGCGGCCTTAGGCCTGGCCGGCCTGCTCCCGCAAATATAATGCAAGTATCAAAGAACACGCGCACACGATTTGCCAGCGGTAATATGCATCTAGAAATATAGACCCACGGGAACCCACGCCGTCATGACCGAGATCGACCAAATGGATTCGAGTGACCCTTGGCGGGTCAAGAGCGGATCTTTCGGCACCGTCGCCGAATCGCCGACCGAGAACGCAGGCGAGAACTCGGAGGAAGCAATCTTGCTGAGAGCCTGGCGTGAGCTCTGAGGAGACGATCTCGCCGAGAGCTGCTGATGCTCGTGAACTCACAGCTCGCGGCCAAACTCAGCCATCGCGTTGGCGAAGGCAACGCTGCCGGTGGAGGAACCGCTGATGCTAGCCAACATATAGCCCGCGGCGCGACTCAGACACCCGGTTGGCGAAGGTGACGCGCTAGCGGCGTAGCTCACAACTGTACATGTTCGTGGCCACACTGACGGGACGCGGCAATGTGCCCTCACGGCCTCACCTGCCATCGGTATAGCTCACAAACGAGTTGTAGCTGAGCTGCAGAGGACGCAGACGTCCATGGTCCAACTCCTCATGCACGTGCATGGTTTCTCCGGCAAGCTACCTGGCTGACTACGAGTACATCTGTACATATCCATGTGCATGTGCATGTGCATGTGCATGTGCCTGCAAGTACAACAAAGATCCCTGCACGAGCATGCATATGTGTGTCCTTCCCACTGCCAGGAAGGCGGCCGCAGAACGCCGGCCGCCGCGACAATCATCATGGTGAAATGCCGCCGATGTCGACTCGGCTATGCGTCTCCAAGCAGAGCAGTGAACGGCAGCGGTCCCGAGGCTATGGTATTTATCGGAGAAGAATATCAATTACCTGCAGTGGTTAAAGGCAAAGTAAGCTACATGTATTGATTATTCTTTCTTTCAAAAATTCCCTTTTGAAATAGAGTCAGAAAAAGGATATCAATATTTTTGTCAAGTAATGTATGGGTTAAATTTTGGTTATGTAGATTAGATTTTGGTTCATGTCCAGATGCACAGAGAAAAAAATATGTTTTTTCTATAATTATTCCTAGATGGCATGCATGATCAATGCTAATAAACGCCACATGATAAGGATCACACCGATGATCCTAGAGTTTTGCCCGATCTTTCACAGCGAGACAACCAAGGTAATAATTCTCCCAATTACACGATGAACGCAAACCTGGAGAAGAGGAACGAATCCAGCAAGCAACGTGATGAAGATCACCACGCCTCTAACCACAGCACGATAACACTTGATGAACACAAGCACCCTCGCAGCAATCTTTATTGATAACACGGCATCGCCGTCCCCGGAGGGATGCTTCACCAACGAGCTCAAAGTCTATGGACTGTTTTTTAATCTAAGCTCAAGGTAACCCTAAAACGATGCCTAGCAGCTCCTTATATGGAGGGGTGCTACAGTACCGCGCTACAGTACCGCCCTACTAGTGGACCCTACCTTGACTTGGTTGGACAGGCCCAAACCAAGCCCAAACTCATAATTATTAAAAACTCTAATTATTTAAAATAGCAACACACGACTAATACATCTAGCTTGGTGGAGTCCTGAAATTGGGCTTCACCTCCTCCGTCGTGCCCATATCATCATCCTAGAGTTTTGCCCGATCTTTCACAGCGAGACAACCAAGGTAATAATTCTCCCAATTACACGATGAACGCAAACCTGGAGAAGAGGAACGAATCCAGCAAGCAACGTGATGAAGATCACCACGCCTCTAACCACAGCACGATAACACTTGATGAACACAAGCACCCTCGCAGCAATCTTTATTGATAACACGGCATCGCCGTCCCCGGAGGGATGCTTCACCAACGAGCTCAAAGTCTATGGACTGTTTTTTAATCTAAACTCAAGCTAACCCTAAAACGATGCCTAGCAGCCCCTTATATGGAGGGGTGCTACAGTACCGCGCTACAGTACCGCCCTACTAGTGGACCCTACCTTCACTTGGTTGGACAGGCCCAAACCAAGCCCAAACTCATAATTATTAAAAACTCTAATTATTTAAAATAGCAACACACGACTAATACATCTAGCTTGGTGGAGTCCTGAAATTGGGCTTCACCTCCTCCGTCGTGCCCATATCATCCTCCCCCCCTTCAAAAAGCGTTGTCCCCAACGCGTGAGGGTCTGCTCGAAAGGGTGGCGTGATGTCAACAAAATCAGCACGCGTCTTCTCCATCATCAAGTCTTGCTTGCCTTCCTCACCACATCCTCCCGCTTGGCCTGCTCGACCTGATACAGTCTTGGACGGCTGCACCTCTTTTCTTCTCCACATGAGCTTGGACCTAGGCGCCACCATCTTCTTCTTTTCAACTCTTGCTGGAACCTCATGTCGCTGAACATGAATCTGCTTTGCACGACCCTGCAAAAGATGAGTAATGCCTGGGCCACACAAGTGACGAACATGTCCATCCTTGCCTTTGTGCACACGTACCGCTGCTCCAATAAAACATTTCCGATGTGTTCTCACAAAACTGTGGCTGACTACCCGCGGCACCATATGCACCGGAACACGATCAGCACCACCGTCATCGGTCTGAACACCCATGTCAACACGAACTGGAACACATACTGCAATATCCTTCCTCTCATCAATAAGAGGCTTGCCTTCAACCGGCTTGTCACCAACAAGAACAACTGGCTCGTCATCTACATGCACGGCTGAATCAGTTTCAGTATCAACGCTCCTTGCATCATGCTCCTCTTGCTGCAATTTAACTAGGCTTGGCTTTGGCTTAGCTTTATGCAACTTCTCCTTGCGAACCACCAGCACCACATCAGACTTGATTTGATCATCTCTCATAGGCTTCAAAGTCCGCTGTTTACCATCATGCACAAAAGAATATGTATTTGCTCTCCCAGCATGTAAAGCATTATGATCATACTGCCATGGACGACCAAGTAATAGCCCACATACCTCCAATGGCAACACATCACATTCCACCTCATCAACATAATCACCAACTGTAAATGGCACACGCACCTTGTGAGTAATCTTCATCATACCACAGCTATTCACCCACTCAACATGCATCGGCTCTGGAATACGCCATGTGGATAAACCCAAAGCTTCCACAACCGCCTTGCTAATGCCATTACAGTAGCTACCACTGTCAATCATCAACTTGCATGCTTTGCCTTTGATCATGCACTGCGACTGAAATAAATTCCAACGCTGGCCTCTATCCGCTGTCATACAAGTATCATCATGTACTCTCTTGAGTTGCATATTCAGCCCACTCAATGGTACAACCTCCTCAGGGAGAACCAACTTGTCCAGCTCCGTGGACCTCTCCAAAAATCTAGTATGGAGAAATTTCTTGAAATCTTCCCAACTAGATGTTCCACTTGTAATGCCTTTCGCAGATCTCTCGTCACTCCACCAACTAGCCACTTGCTCATCCACACGCCTACGTGCAAGAACATATTCAGTATGACCACCAAATGTGCTGTCGAGTGTACGACATCTCTCGAAACCACGGTCCATGTCTTTCTCCCAAGACTGATACTCCGTGCGTGTCGCGGAACCATCCAACATCCACTCGATCTTGGTAGAATCCAATGCGAAACCTACTATGAGAGTAGTGTAGTCATGATATACATCGTCGGACTTCTCCCTCTTGCCACAAAAATCATTCATAAAAGAACTCATCTCTGGATATTGTGTAATTCACGTGCTGCTACAGTAACAATAAGATTCTCTTTCACTGTAGCACTTCTCTTTCGGCCACTATATGTCGCACCGCGGAGCAAAAAAAAATTTCAGAAAATTAATGCGTGCAACAAGCTATTCAGCAGCTTGAACTCGGATAGTACCGCAGAAGAAAAACAGAGAAATCCTGTGTCGTGCAGAGTCCGAGTAGAACAAGGCAATCCACGCGATCAAGCTGTGATCCGAGTGCTTTCCTAATCTCTTCCCGTTTGCTGCTTCTTTCCTTTCCTTGTACGTCCAGAAGAAATCAATCCGATCCAGAATCCGTGCCCAGCGAACCAATTACCGATCGCTGCTAGGAAGTTGACCGACCTGATTAGTCACGTATGGCACCACGATCGGTACTCTTTTCCTGGTTGCACAACACGTCCTTTTTTTTCCTATCGAAACAGATCCGATCCAACTCTGCCTATCGTAACAAACAAGGACTCCTTCCAATCTGCAGCTTCCTTTTCTCTGGCCGGTACGCAACCACCGAAACCAATCTAACGAATCCCGATCCTTTCCTTGTTCCGTTCCTGGCTGATCCGATCTCTTCGCAACGCCAAGAAAAATTGCAGCGACCAGCACGACGACGCTAATTGCACCGTGATCAACGTAGCGCTGCACCTTCCTTCTTCCCTGTCGCTTTCCAGCAACCAATCTGAACGGAATCAATCTGCACAAACGCAACAGCAATCTGCAGCCTCAATGCACGAGAGCCTCCAATCAAACTCCTCCAAGTCAACAGATCTATATGAGATCGATCAACACAACCTCGCCGTGATAAACCTGGTGCTCTGATACCACATGATAAGGATCACACCGATGATCCTAGAGTTTCTGGGTGAAAATCCAAGGTCTGTCCTTAATTGGTTGTGCCTGACAGTGGTCTTGCTGAAGACATTGTTTTGAGAGCGAGGATTATCTTCAGGGTGAAAACCCAAGGTCTGGCCTTAATTGGTTGTGCCTGGCACTGTTCGTCTTGAAGGCGTTGCTTTTGAAGAATTGGACATCAGGTGTTGTTTTGGTGGTGGTTGTGCGGCTGCTGCAAGGAATGTAACTCTTTAGCGGGACTTTTCTTTTTATTTCTTCTTCTTATTGTCTTTTGGCTGTGTGCATCCGTAATGGCTTCAGTTATTGCGTTGTTGCAGAGGCTGGGTGCATGTTGTATCTTCTCGATATCAATAAACACTCTTTATCTAAAAAAAAAACGAATTATCTCTCATAGACATACTCGATAGACTACATATTGTTTTTACTATAAGTTTTACAAGTGCTATGCAGTAACTAAACTCATTGGCATGGGATTGGCCACATTTTGAAGCGTTGTGATCGGGTAGACACCACGGCCACCGTTAGTGAGGCGGGAGAGAGAACAACTAGCGACACGGGTAGCATGGCGTGATGAAATATAGAACGTTGGGAGAGGAGGTGGTTTATCTTGGACATGTGATTTTTTTTTTCTCCCGTTGCAACGCACGGGCATGTTTGCTAGTATCAATATAAAAGGCAAAGATTTTGCCTCGTTTCAAAAAAATAAAATAAAGCAGAATGATCGGATTATAAATCAGTACATGGATCGGTTCCCCCATGGCTAGTCACTAGTCAGGTATGACATAGACTAAAAGAACTGCAGCAATTGTGTGCCTTCAGCGACAGTGAGAATTGACTACAATTCTATGCAGAATAATCATTCTTAATTAGTATATTGTTGTTAGCTACTCTGTTTTACCTGTACTGACTGTGCTCAAGACGTTGGCACTGAGCAACACAAAAGAACAGGCGAAGTGAATTTGTACAGTAGAACTTGAGGCAAGAGGTTGCAATACTTCCAGAAATCTTAAATTTGGTCACAGACATTTGGATTTGCCTCTTATCCATTGGAATGCCCAAATGTGCAGATTCATTAATGATCACTAAAAATATATGACCGGTAAGTCTATAAACAAGCCTCTAAAACAGAGAGGTGTGTGTCATGAGACAGTCCTCTCCCAATTTTTATGCAAATATACAAACTTTTGAAGAGAAAGCTCAAAAACTATATAGGCACTACAAATGTTCAACGGTGACACTGCCTGGTTGCATACTTGTATGGAAGGATGTACACACAAGTGAAAAATGATGATAGTGCTGGGAAAGATATTTTCTATACGAGACAAGCACAATACTGAATACCAAGACTTATTCCAATGGCTATTACCTGATAAAGCAGAGGAAGTCACGGTTTGGTCTTAGCGTCTGTCTTCATGGGTTGACAGCAAACAGGTATATAGAGTTTTTGTAGATTCTGTCTTTTGCAGGCATAGAATTTCTCAATGTAGAGGACCGTCGGAGTAAATACGGCTAGTTAGACACTGTAAATAATGCACATTATTACATTGTTGTTAGGTTCTCTGTTTGACTTGTACTGACTGTGCTCCAGACGTGGCACACAAATACAAAAGAACGTCCCCTAGCCTATGTGAATCTGATGCCACTGGTTACAAGCACCAACAATCCCTGAACTATATGTACAATAGTGTTAGCCATTAATCTTGATTTATGTAGCTGTATGATGAAGTTGTTGCCGAGTGAGTCGGTGGTCAGTCCGGTTTTGTGCATGCATAGTTAGATAGTTAGTTAGAAGCATGTGGGTCGTGAAGATAGTTAGCTGCATTCTAGGAGAAAGAAATGGTCAGGTTTAGTTAGTTGGTTAGCTGGCTGGCCCGGTCGTATGTATGCTAGTGATTCCAGGGAGTGGAGTACGTGGGTTAGTGGATAGGTTAGTGGCGTGAGTGGCCTCTGGCCGTGTGTGCATCTGTGGCTATTTAACCACTGTAATCAGTTTGTGCAAGTCAATGAGATAGAGCAAGATGTAGCTACGGTGGTGTCCAAGGGAGCTTCTGCTAGGCAAAGCCTTGTTTTCTTCCTTGGCTAAGTGTGTGTCCATGTGTGTTCATGTGAGTTAAGAGTTCAGAGTGAGAGAGGTAGAAGAAGAGCGGCGCAGCGAGATGCTGCGCCATCAAGTGGCATCAGAGCAAGGTTCGATCCGTTCCTGTGGTGATGGTGATGCGGCGGACTCCATGCGAGATTGAAGCCGGTGGTGCAAGAAAGAGGCTCGGCGGTGCGATGTCGTCGGCAACTGGTTGCGGCGTGAGGCTGCTAGGAGGAGGAGGTTGCGTGGTGATCGGCGTCGAGAAGGCGTCGTGCACGTCAAGAAGAGGCCGCTGTGTGCGGCAAGATGGCGTGGTGACCGGCGCTGCGATGGCGTCGTCCACGTCAAGAGGAGGCCGCGGCGTGATGCTACGGCGACAAGAAGACTGCGGTGTGATGCCGCGAGGAGGAGATGGTGGCGTGATGCTGCCACACGAAGGAGACGGTGTGACGCCGTTACGAGAAGACTGCGGTGCGATGCCGCTGGGTGCCGGCGGCGGCGACGCGATGCTGTCGGGCGCTAGGTACGGTGGTGTGATGCTGCCACGAGGAGACGACGGCGCGAGGCTGTTAGCCGGCGGCGGCGGCGAGATGCCGACGGGCGCTGCGGCAGTGTGATGCTGCAACGAGAAGACGATGGTGAGATGCCGTTACGAGGAGACGGTGGTGAACGGTGGCGTGAGGCCTCCATGAGATCGGCGTGAAGCTAGTCGACGGTGGTGTCCTGGATGGTGTGATGCCATCCCCAAGATGAGGCGCTGCGACGGCGCGGTGAGTGGCGCTGCGATGGCGTCGTCCATGGCGAGTGGCTGCGGGTGAACCGTGACGAAGATTGGAGAATCAAGATTAGGGGGGTGAATGTTAGCCATTAATCTTGATTTATGTAGCTGTATGATGAAGTTGTTGCCGAGTGAGTCGGTGGTCAGTCCGGTTTTGTGCATGCATAGTTAGATAGTTAGTTAGAAGCATGTGGGTCGTGAAGATAGTTAGCTGCATTCTAGGAGAAAGAAATGGTCAGGTTTAGTTAGTTGGTTAGCTGGCTGGCCCGGTCGTATGTATGCTAGTGATTCCAGGGAGTGGAGTACGTGGGTTAGTGGATAGGTTAGTGGCGTGAGTGGCCTCTGGCCGTGTGTGCATCTGTGGCTATTTAACCACTGTAATCAGTTTGTGCAAGTCAATGAGATAGAGCAAGATGTAGCTACGGTGGTGTCCAAGGGAGCTTCTGCTAGGCAAAGCCTTGTTTTCTTCCTTGGCTAAGTGTGTGTCCATGTGTGTTCATGTGAGTTAAGAGTTCAGAGTGAGAGAGGTAGAAGAAGAGCGGCGCAGCGAGATGCTGCGCCAACAAATAGAACTTGAGGCAGCAAGAGGTTGCAATACTTCCAGATATGTTAAAGGTCAAAAACAGGAACATATACGTTCAGACATTTTTTATTTGGCTCTTATGTATTGATAGGCCCCAAGCTGCAGATTAATGAATGATCACTAAAGTATATGACCGGTGACAATGCCTGCTTTATGAAAGGATGTACACCAAGTCCTTGATGTAAAAAATGATGATAGTATTGGGAAAGATATTTTATATACGAGACAAGCACAATTATTGAATACCAAGACTTATTCCAATGAATATTAACTGATAAAGCAGAGAAAGTCACGGTTTGGTCTTAGTGTCTGTCTTCATGGGTTGACAGCAAACAGATATAGAGTTTTTGTAGATTCTGTCTTTTGCAAGCATAGAATTTCTCAATGTGGATTGTGGAGGACCGTCAGAGTAAATACGGCTAGTTAGGGACTGTAAATAATTCACAACATTCTGAAACAGAACAGTCCAATGCTAAAGTATTACATCTGAATGCTCTACAAAAGGGCTATTTTTTTTTTAATAATACGTTTTTTTAATTAAATTCGAAAAATATTACGCAAAATCACAAAATTTCAGAAATAATACGGCCTCGGCCCAGGTTGGGCCGACAGGCACTAATCGGCCCAGGCCTGGCCGATAAGGTACTAATCAAGGTACGGCTGGGCTAGCCCAGTGGGCACTTATCGGCCAGGCCTGGGCCGACAGGTACTAATCGGCCAGGCCTGGGCCGATTAGTGCCTGTCGGCTTAGCCTGGGCCGAGACCGTATTATTTGTGTAATTTATGCAAAATGCGTAATATTTATCAAATTTCTGTAAAAAAATGTATTATTAAAAAAAAATTAGCCTACAAAAGGTAAGTCACTAGGTGAATCCTGAACCGTACCTTGCCTGCTGTTGAAAGATTAGCTCAGGGAAGGAGATGACAGATTCTAAACAAATCAAGTTGCAGCAACTATGTATTTCTTTGCCTTAGTGAGAATAACACTTTGTCCCCTTCACCACGGTCTGCTATAATCTTTGTATTTGTGTCTCTGTAACATCAGTTTGATCTCTCATCAACAAAAATAGCGCTTTTCTAGATAAAGTAGCGCTTTCAATGGGCAGTGTGTGAGTTACTGAATTTCCTAAGAGCCTGACCACATTGGAGATCAATAAAAGAAGGAGGCCGCGCCCCCTGATATTGCAGCACGCCCTAGATCAGAAACTAATTTTGCATTCGTGGAAACCAGCTCGAGAAGCAGTAGGAGGAGGGCTAGTCGATAAGCAATTACCTGTGTAGAAGACCCATTTGACGGGCGCCCGGTGCTGGCATCCTCGTAGTAGGTGACGAAGTCCCCCTTGGTCCAGACGTGGCAGTCGAACCCGCCGACGGGGGCGCGGCCGGCGTAGGCGGCGCCGGGGCGAGCCAATCGGGGGTCAGGATGCCGACCCTGACGGCGACGGAGCGGCACGCGCGGCGCGCCGGGGTGTAGAAGAAGGAGGTGCCGTTGTTCCACTCTGCATTGTAGGTGGGCCCGTCGACGGCGAGCTGGTAGCGGATGACCTCCAAGTTGAGGCCCCGCGGCCAGTCGTACCAGAGGTCGACCAGGGAGAGGTTGCCGCCGTAGTCCATCAGCAGCTTCGCGTGGAACTGGTGCGGCCATTGGGTTGGCGTCGGCGTCGGGGACGGGTTGGGCGAGCCGGCGGCGTGCTGGGCCCGGAGGCAGAGGAGGAGCAGAGCTATGAGAAGGAGAGCGAGAGGCCTCATCTTCTTCTCTCGCAATGCCAGGCCAGCTGGCAGCTGCTCAATCCTGAAGCTCTGAACAAGATGGTGCTACCAAGTATCAACTGCGTCCACTGCTAACTGGATTTGGTTTTAGATAGTTCTAGGAGGAAGACGTCCACTCGGGAGCGACACAACGGCTGCCCATCCGGGCTGACATGTGTAGTGAGAATGCACCATCAGCTGAAGCTGAAAGTTCGAGTTAGCGGCCCCCCAAACCAAAATTTTGGGAAAAATTTAGATCGAATCATAGTAAAGGTGCCAAATTTTATTCAAATTCTTAAAATTTTACAATAGTTCAAACGGGATTTAACTTACACTAAACCCTCCCCTCCTTATCCTACTTGTCGGATTCCGGGTCGGATGAAATGTTGATCATGTCGGCCTTCGTAGCGTCATGACGGAAAGCTTTTTCCCGGCGGCCTCGAGTACGACCTGAACGGTGCGGCCGGCACTGACCAAAACCGTATCTGCTCGACAACGTTCTTCTCGAACGGTGGATACTCGTCGGTGAAGCGGTTGAGTGCCGCCTCTCGTTTCTCGCAGAAAACCGTGGGCCAGTAGGGGTTGTTGGTATAGTACAGATGTCCAACCACAACCGCAGCTTCTCCTTGCGGCGGCAGATCTCACACTCGGCGTTGAGCCGGGTGGGGCCCGAGCATCCTGCCCAAAATTATGGTAAAGCCTTTCGGCATCGTCGCTTGGGTGGCGCGACGATGCCGTGTTCGGCGGACTCGCGTAGGAGAGCCAGTTCCTATTTATATCATGGCGACGGTGCTTCGCGTGTGTGGCCGACAACGAAAGGGCAAGGGGGAGAGAAATTGGGCAAGCAAGATGAAGACGAGCAGCGAGGGACATACGTTTTTATAAACCGTCCGGTAGGCCGACAGGCGATTGCACTGGCGTTGACGCGACACATGGGGAAGACGCAACGGCATCGCGTCACGTCGCGTGGGAAATCGCCCGATGAAATGGCTGCCATTAAATGCGAGCAGTGGATGGGCCAACGCTTGGAGACACGCGACGTCGCCCGTCACACTCCCACCAAACCGCGTCGGCCCCTTCAACTTCTGCCACCGAGTTTAATTGTCGGCTAGCCACGCGTCGGTCCCAAAATCTCCACCACCATGCAGTCGGCTGCTCGCCTCCATCGCCGTTCGAGTCGCCAACATTGTCGGAGCCGATCGAGGATAAAGACGACCAAACGCAGGACGATGAATCGAAAGCTTCACCACCCGCTGGACTGGCTTGGTCCCCGTCGGAACCTTGGTCACAATGGGAGACTCATTTGGCCAGTGCAGCACTCGCGGCCGCACATACGACACCGCCGGCTTCGGACAACACATTACATGTTCTACGCAAATTTAATTTTGATTTATAGTTTATCCTATTTCGTATGTAAACTATTTGAATTTCAATCTGTTATGAAAATATAATTGTTCCTTACCTATGACATGAGGATCCTGCCATCTGAGAACGTGTCCAAACATTATCCAGCGCTCTGAGTTGGCACCCAAGTATGTGGTTAGTTTTGGAGTGCTAGACAGTTTTTGGGTCCGACTCGACAGTTTGGACAATTTTTTTGGTCCAGACCCATTGTACCTTTGTAGTGTTTTTTCGGTGTGTGTGTGTTGGTGGTGTGTGTGGGGGTGGTGTGATGCTTTGACACCGTATTTATTTGCGATGAAGGGTGCTTTATTATTTAAAAAGATTTAATCATTACACTCGCCTCTGCATAGTTAGGATCCACACCATTAAGCCAATTGCCAAAAATATTTGCAATACTTCGTGGTGGGTATAAGGTAGAGACTATCTAGATGACTGACCATATACAACCAGCAAATTTACACTCGTGAAATAATGTTTGATAGTCTCGTTCTTATGACTGAAGACATACTTCTTACTTACATGTCAATTGCGTTTAGCAAGGTTATATTAAGATTTACCCCTCGACGTAGATCATAAGGGTCTAACACCGGATATGCCTTCTATTCTCAAATGTGATTATGTGAGAGGGTTTCCCTCCTTTCTCAAGGAAAAGCACCTATTATCATATCATCAATATCCCGCGGCTAATTAGCAAATAATATAATTCAAGTAGGAATACGTGTGATGCTCCTCGTGTCTCGTGTTTAATTGACGACAGGAACAGATCGCTGTACCGGGTCCAATCACATAATAGTACAGTATATGCCACGAGGCAAACCGACAAATCAATTCTGATGCTTACTGGGTTATCTCAGGCCTGTATCAGACGGTGCATTCAGAGTTTCAGGTCGATGTAATTCTATTTGGTTCAAAGATTTGTAGTCATCTTATGTTTACCAGGAGTTTCAGATCGATATAATTCCGTACGGAAGATCCGAATGTAACACGAGCGTATACTGGCGTTTGAATCGGTACAGATGGGTGTGCGTCCGTTTCAAACTTTGGCCATAAATAGTCGGCGAGGCGAGTCAATTTCAGTTCCGCGCACAGGTAACAGCCTTTGCACAGCTCACCCCCATCTCTTCCCTCGTTCCTTCCAGCCAGACCGCTCCTCGCCTCGCCCAACTGTCCAAGCCTTCTCATTTCCAGCTATAAAATTAGGCCACCGATCTCAGGCAAGCAGCCATTGCCGAAAGGTTTCCACTCTAGGCGGAGCAAGAGCAACCAAGGCCGTCCGGTCCGATAGAGGAGGTCCGGCGGCATGGAGCGCGGTGGCGACGAGCAGGCGAAGCAGAACGGACATGGCATCCATGGCGGCGATGATGATGTATCGGAGTGGAAGAAGGTGGCGGAGCTGAGGCCGTCGTCGAGGCACAGGACCCCGCGTCCAAGGTACTAGCCATCTCCTCTCTAGCTTCCTCATCGACCTCTTGCCTGATTGAGTTGTCTTGTCTGTCCTTCTGTCCACCGACGATTCCCGTGACGCCTTAACTATTTCTTTTTAAACAAACTGGCACTAATCTGGGATCACAACTGCACCACGGGTAACACAGCTAGTCACTACCAACCAACCAACCATACAACGGTTGTTGTGATCAAGTTTTTGCCGGTTAGGGTACTTGTTTTTAACTAGAAAGCATTCGGTTAGGAGAAATATAGGCAGAAAGGTAGCTATGGCGATTGGCGACGAGGTAAAAAGGTCGACCAGATCAGATCAAAACGAGTGGTTGCTGTCGCTTTTGGCGTGTTGATGGTGTGATTTAGGACGGAGGACGGGTGGCCTGGGTCTGGGTGGTTCATCAGTCGCTCTAGGTAGTTAAGGCTCTCACTCCACAAAACGAGGAGTTAGCAGTTGGCCCAGCTTAAGCTGCCGCTGTTTCAGTGACTTTAGTCTGAGCTACCATGGATAGGCATAGACGTACGTACGGTACTCTCGCACTGATGATCCAAACCAGCTGAAAATACAGCTAAGCCTGGGCATACGCGGTTTACACGGGTTTGGACGGTTTATTAGAACCAGCGCAAAATCCGCGGTTTTAGACGGTGCGGTTTCAACGGGTTCTACGGGTTAGACGGTTTCAAACCGTCCAAAACGCATCGCCTGGCCGTCACCGGCCGCCGCCTTGTCGAGGACGCCGACGGCGCCCAGCACAGGTACGGGTAGTTCCCCGCCGCGACAGAGAGCTGCGCGAGTGCGGTTCACAGGTTCCTCATGCCGTCCGGAGCCCGCCTGGCACACGATGCTCACTGCCCCGGCCGCGTGCCACCTCTTCATCTCGAGCAGCGCGGAGTAGGCCATGGCGAGCACGGACAGCGGGAGGATGCGCTGCGGCTGCGAGAGAACCGGCGAGCTGCGCCGTTGCCGTCGCCGTCGCTGGCGAGCGCGGACAGCACGAGGCCGACGCCGATGAGCTGCGGCACCAGCACGACGTCGTAGACGGGATCAGCACGAGCGTGACGAGGACGTCGAAGCCGGCCGTAAAGGCCCGCGGCACGGCGAACGGCCCCACGCGGTTGTCCATCGCCATTCCCTGCTCGATCAAGGTCGACGACATATGCGCCGTGGCCATGAAGAAGACCACACGGGCGTGCGGCTGGGCTGGGCGGTGATCTCCGACGAGCTGCTCTACGGCACGCGCGTGGCACCTGATTCACCGGCGCGTAGAGCGTGGCGCAGGTGGGCGGGCTGGCATGCCTGGAGACGGAGGAAGGCCGGGAGGCGGTGCCGCGCGTGGTCTCTACGGTCACAGCGGTTTCAACCCGGGCAAAACCAGTGACCAGCGGAAACCGGCCACACGGTTTTGATCGGTTTGGTTCCACGGTTTGCCCGGTTTGACACCAAACCATGAACAGGCTTAAATACAGCTCCTTAACTTGTACAGGCGATCCAATCGGGGTCTTAGTACACAATTATTTTAGGCGTCCAGGGATTTTTTTTTTCTGTCGCCGAAAATACGTGGAACCGGAGTAGTAGCTCTTGCAGCTGTCGGCGTCTTTATTGGCACCGATGGAATGTGACCTGGCTATAGCTGCTTGATCGACCAGAACAAGCAAGGTGCGCAAGATGGTACTGTACATCATAAATGTTCACCACAACGCCTAGCATGCCAGTCCACTACCCATCCACTTGGTCCTTATATCCCACAACAACAAAAAACAATCATTCTAGACAGAATGATAAGCTGCTATCCAACTTGGATCCAAGTGGACGCTCATCCAGGCGTTGATTCGTTGTTCTGCAGGAGGAGGATGACTTCATGCTGCGCCGGTTCCTACGTGCCCGAGACCACAACATCGGCAAGGCATCCGCGATGTTCCTCAAGTACCTCGCATGGAAGCGTGCCGCCAAGCCCAATGGCTTCATCACTGACGACGAGGTGCGCAACGAGCTCGCGCAGGACAAACTCTATGTGCAGGGCCACGACAAAATGGGACGCCCCATGGTGTACCTCTTTGGCGCCCGGCACTGCGCCGCTAAGCGGGACCTCGACGAGTTCAAGCGCTACGTCGTCTACATCCTTGACAACACCTGCACCAAGTACGTACTTAATTATTCCTTGTCAAATCCAACAACTAATCCTTCTTAAAACCTATACGTCCGCTTGACGTATCCTTAAAAAAAATCCAACAACTAATTGAATGTGTGGTTAACCATGCTGGTTAACAATGGACTTGCGTGTCTCTTTCTCGATATGCTCTTCAGATTGCCAGCAGGGCAAGAGAAGTTTGCGGCGGTGGTGGACCTGAAGGGGTTTGGGTATGTGAACTCCGACATCCGGGCAATGTTGGCGTCATTGGACATCATGCAGAACAACTATCCGGAGCGGCTCGGGCGAGTGTTCCTCATCCACGTGCCATATGTCTTCATGGCGGCATGGAAGATGGTGTACCCCTTCATTGACGATAACACCAAGAAGAAGTTTGTGTTTGTCGCCGACCGGGACCTTGACGCCACGCTCCGGGACGCCATCGATGTGTCCCAACTGCCCGAGGAGTTTGGCGGGAAGCTCAAGCTTCAGGGCTACGACAGCTCGTCACCACCGTCATCGTGAAGTGATGTACCATTGTTTTCATGTATGGATCCTTCATGCAATTTAGGTGTGCCTAATTGTATATGCAAGGACGTTCCCTCGAATTTTAGTCAAGTACGTGGTACTACGGATGCAGTACGGTCGCTTAAGCTTGGCAATTTTGACACTGTAGACCCTTAGACGAAACTTTAGCACAAAATGAACCTCGGCCGAAACTATTTCACGGCATTGACCCTTTTGAGTAGCGCCTCACGATCAGGCGCTACCCTACACAGGGTAGCGCCTCGTGATCAGGCGCTACACTAGTTGCCAGCGTGGCGAGCCGGGGCCACGGGGGGCCCAGTCCAGGGGGATAGCGCCTCGTGATCAGGCGCTATTGTGCGATTAGGTAGCGCCTGATCACAAGGCGCTACCCTTCTGTTCCAGAAACTAACAGAGAGCCCAGCAAGGGAACGTGGGGAAAAATTCCTAAGTCAATGTGTCGCGCCTTGCCACGAGGCGCTATGCTACCAATGAGGGTAGCGCCTTGTCTTGAGGCGCTATGCATCCAAACTGGGCACATGCAGAAAAGTGCCAGCAAACTGATGGAATATACAACATTTCAGCAAGTATTACATAGCAAAGTCATACATAGCAAAGTTCACAGCATGTGCATAATAACAACAAGTTCATACATAGCAAAGTTCACCACTACATAACAAAGTTCACCACTACATAGCAAAGTCGAAATGTGAAGAAGGTTCAAAATAAAAGGCACATAGTTCACAACATGATGAGCACGACATAGCTCTATTGTGTCGAGCTATGTCCCTTTCCCTTGTCCTTCCTTTTGGAAGTGCACTCCTCTTCCTCCTCCTTCCTTTTTCTTTTCCGGAAGATTTTACTCTCCCTCTCCGTTGCAAGACGAGCCTCTTGTTCTCTCACCTTTCTCAAACCCACCTCCAACCAACCCGGCCTCTCACAACATGATGAGCCCGAGTCATTGACGAGCTTGGTTGTTGCTTTGTTGGGTTGAGACGCTGCCATACCTAGAAACATTATAAACTGAAAGTTAGAAAGTGTGCAATATGAATACAATATGCGATAAAAAATTACAATAATGGATAGAAACAATATAAAAGTAAGGATTAAATGGAGATACATACGGATACGGCCCAGCTAGATATCCTATCATACTCACGGTCCTACCACCGCCACGGCCTACACCACCACCATGACCTCTATAACCAACATGGCCTCTTGTAAGCCCAAGTTGCCTCCCTCTTTGTTGCCTTGGAGCTTGTTGGCTCACTCTTTGTTGCCTTGTAGCTTGTTGGGTAGGAGCTTGTTGGGTAGGAGCTTGTTGCATAGGAGCATGTTGCCTCCCTCTTTGTTGCGTTGGAGCTTGTTGGCTACCTCTTCTTCGAGGAGTTGGAGCTTGTTGGCTATTGTCACCTTGTTGGCTAGGCCCACCATGTTGGCTTGGACCTTGTTGTTGGCTATTTCTTGCTTGGGTACTACCTTGTTGGCTAGGCCCACCATGTTGGCTTGGACCTTGTTGTTGGCTATTTCTTGCTTGGGTACTACCTTGTTGGCTAGGCCCACCTTGTTGGCTTGTGCTTGCTTCATTTCCCTTGGCTTTCTTCCTTTGGGGGCATTTCCTTATGTTGTGCCCCTCCACATTGCACTTGCCACAACGAGAGCGCACACGAGGCTCTTGGAATTGGTCATTCCGACATTCCCTCCCACCACTGCCCCAACCATCCATGTCGCCCCTTAGACGTTTTGTTTTGCGTCTTCCCTTTTTGTCCACCTTCGAAGCCGGATCGGGCCATAGTTGAACTCCATGATACTCCGGCCATTGTGATCGGTCTAGGAATGGGTGAAACCTAGGAGCCCATGTGTTTTTCGTGGTCTCGATAGAGAACTCGGACTCTCTCACGGTGCGCGGGTGATTAACATCCACATGTCTAGTACGAGCCGCCGTTAGCAAGTGCGAGCAAGCAAGATGAAGCAATTGTGGCCTCCCGCATGTGCACTCACAATCCTTGAGTGATACCTTGAATGCCCGGCCACCATGTTGGACACCATCGGCCGTGGTTCCTCCCGGTTCGTTTACTTGGTAGATCAACTCCTCATTATCAAATAGTGTTGCAACTTGGGAGTCCGCCTTCCTTGACTCGAATTCCACGAAATTATCAACCTTTGGTGGGAATTTGTACTTGTGATTGTGCTTGTTGTCTCCCACAATCTGTTGGTCCGTCTGGAGTGAGTAATTCAGAAAATATTCATTCAACTTGGTGAATGTGTATTCAACTATTGCAGTCACGGGCAATGCACGCACACCCTTGAGCACCTTATTGAAGCATTCTGCCATGTTGCTTGTCATTTGACCGTACCTCCGGCCATCTTCATCGTAAGCTCTTGCCCACTTCGATCTAAGTTCAATGTGCCTATGGAGAAACTCTTGCCCCCCGGCGTTCAAAGATCTGTTAGCGAGCAATCTGTTGTACAAGTTTGCGAAACGACGATCAGAGAAGGCGAGACAACAATCTTGAAGATCATCGGAAAACTCCTTGCTCCCACAAGCCCTATAGAAGTTTGAGCAAAAATGCCTCATGCACCATCGGTGGTGTAAACGAGCATGCCCGGGGATCTCGATCTGCACCGCGTTGAGAATTCCTTGATGGCGATCCGAGATGACACAAACTTCCCTTTGAGGTGGAATTATCTTGGTTCTCAAATAGTGAAAGAACCACTCCCAACTATCATTGTTTTCCGCCTCAACTAAAGCAAAAGCCAATGGAACCAGACGATTTCCCGCATCATTTCCTATTGCAACCAATAGAGTGCCCTTGTATGGACCGGTCAAAAAGGTGCCATCGACTGCGATGACCGGCCTACAATGTTCAAAAGCACGGACACATTGTTCGAATGCCCAAAATGCACGGCCAAATACTCGGACAGTCTTGCCGTCCACACTCCTTGTTTTTTGCCCAAACGGCTCAACCACATGGACCATCCCCGGGTTAGTCGCGGCCATGGCTCCCAACAACCTAGGGATTCGGTTGTATGCTTCTTCCCAGTCACCATACAACATTCTGAAAGCAGCTTGCTTTGCCTTCCATGCCTTCCCGTACTTGATCGTGTAGTGAAATATGTTCTCCACAATTTCAATGACACTCTTAATACTCATTGTTGGTAGTGTCGAGATGGAGTTGGAAACCTTATAACCGAGGAACTCGGAGGTGAGTTGACGGTGGTCTGGTTTCACATCCTTGCCATCCACCTTCTTGCCTCGGCACATGTGTGTTGCAACACAACTAGTTATGTGCCAATCGGGACCTTTCTTCAAAGGTCTTGCTCGCACCTCCCACGGACATCCTTCCTGTAAGCATCTCACCGTGTAACGCTTCTTTTTATCGGAGTGAGCCACCTTAAACGGACGATGGTACTTAACTGAGTACTCCTTGATCCATATCTGAAATTCCAACAAGGTTGCGAACCTCAAACCGGGAGTTATCCCATTGTCCAAATGATTCATATCCCGGTAAGAAGTTGGCCTAGATTCGAGCACGATACCCTTTCCGCCATCAACCGTCGCTTCATCCGCGAGAGTAAGGTCAGAAAACAACGGAATTCGATGATCCCGTCCCACTACCTTCTCGAACGCTTCGGCCTCCTTGACGGTGAACCCCTCCTCATCCACATCTTCATCGGGCCCATCGTCATCCGAGTCCGATGCATAGCATCGAGAATAAGGGATGTCATGCTCCATGGTCTCTTGTTCAATATATAAGTCCAAATCTCCAACATTGTTGTCGTGGAGGTCAATCCCATCCTCATTGTCCTCGTTCTCATCATCCCCGTACTCATCAGTTGAGATGAGTGGTGGACTCCTACCATCCTGGTTCATGAGTGGTGAACTCCTACCATCTAGGTTCATGAGTGGTGGACTTTGGTTCATGAGTGGTGGACTCTTACCATCAAATGGGGAGGCATGTCCGTTGGAGGACAAGTTCACATGCGCATCAAACTTTACCGTGGCAAATAACTCAAGAGACTTGTCAAGCGATTCGGCCACGGTTTCCTTGTATGCAACCCAATGAAGTTCCGAGGTGATACGCAAAAACTTCCAACGGAGATGCACTCCATGACCGGCATTATGTCTTCCCTCCAACTCTACAAACTCATCTTGGTTCATCAAATTCAAATCAATCCTAACTTGTTTCAAAACCTCGGCGTAGGTAGGACTTTGCTCGAACACCAAGGCTACCTCATCCGGATCCGGTTCCATATTGCCTTTCAAAAAGGCCTCTTTATCCACATGATGAACATGAACAATTGTAGGCATCCCTAACATAATGACAACAAAAGACAAATTAAATCATAGCATTAACCTAATAAGCACTAGCATTAACCTAACAAGCACTAGCATTAACCTAAAGATCGTACAAGCATGCCATGGGTCAACAACAAAATCCAAATCAACTACCAATTAGGGTTGAACCGAAACATGCATAATGAGGCCAAATGGGGTCATTTTATTGGACAAAAATTGGGGGATCGGAGGAGAATACCTGCGGGAAGTAGTTGGGGACGGAATCCCCTCGCTTTTCTCTTCAAATCGGAGAGGAAACGGTGGAGGATTAGAAGGGGAGAGAGAGAACCGCCGCCGCTGCCATCCTCCTCTGTCTCTGTTCTTTCTGGTCGATTTGGAAGTTGTGGCTAGGGTTGGGGACGGCCGTGGGCGCGATGCCTGTTAACAGAAGGGTAGCGCCTTGTGATCAGGCGCTACCTAATCGCACAATAGCGCCTGATCACGAGGCGCTATCCCCCTGGACTGGGCCCCCCGTGGCCCCGGCTCGCCACGCTGGCAACTAGTGTAGCGCCTGATCACGAGGCGCTACCCTGTGTAGGGTAGCGCCTGAGCGTGAGGCGCTACTCAAAAGGGTCAATGCCGTGAAATAGTTTCGGCCGAGGTTCATTTTGTGCTAAAGTTTCGTCTAAGGGTCTACAGTGTCAAAATTGCCCTTAAGCTTTGGATGCAGGGTACGGCCATTTGTTTGGAATTGAAATCATCAACAGAAATCGATCGCTGGGTTGGTCCCGTCTCCCTGGCTCCGCCAATACATCTGTACATGCATGCATCTACCGATCATGCACTGTGAGTAGGTTGAGAAATTGAATGTACCTTATAATTAGAGAAATTTACAAACAAAACCACCACATTTGCGTTGAAAATAAGAACATTTTCAAAAATTAATAGACCAAAACCATACAGTGTTGGAACATGTCAGGAGCCTTCTGCCAGTGAGAATGCCTTCGAAACAAACATACTTCCTAAGTTCTTTGCCATGGTCACACACTCCCTTAAGTCCACCGTCCATTCCATTCCAGTCGTAAATGTTCTCTAGCATCATAATCCAAGGATTCGAGGCAAATGCATCCTAAATAGTTACATTTCCAGCTCAATCTCGAAATCCACATATACTAACCCTAGGCGAGAAGGGAAACTCACATGAGCATTCGAGAACACGGAGAGACAGTTGCCGCTGCCGTTGCAGGTTTCGCCATCGTTCTAGGAAGGCATGTCGAGATCGCGCAGGCGGCGGTTTGGTGGTGGAGCGGCGTCATCGACCGGGAGCGAGATAGAACAGAGGAAGGGCGCACTCAAGTGTGACCTCGGAGAGTGAGAACTGAGGGAGAGAGTACTCGAGGGCCAATATTTATATATCAAATGGTAGGGACTAATCAATCATAAAATATTGAGTAGTATTTACTTTGTAGTTAAACTATCGTACCCTCACAATAATTTAAAATTAACTTCCTTTTTCTCAATCAAACATTATTATTGCAGCACATATACTTTTTGCTATCACATGCATAAAATCTAAGAAATCCAAAATATTGTCTCACTTTCTTAAAATAAGTTAAAAAACAATTAGTCAAAATTCAATATCGTGTAAGTAGCCAAAAATATAAACATCTAAAATATTTAATAGATATAATATATATATATATATATATGAAAATATATTGTATGATGGATCTATTGCTATTAGATTTCTATTCTAATAAATACTCATATTTTTGTCTATATGATAGGTGAAACTTATATTAAGTTCAATTTTGACTAAAAATATGCGCCATGTTTTAAGAAACCGATGGACTAGACTATTAGTTAATATAGAAGGTTGGCCGCATTTATTACAGTATAGAAATTCCTAAAACAAATTATCAGCTAAAGCTTTAACATGAAGACAAAGTTTATATATGATGGTTGACGTGAACTCTAAAACATGAGTAGACTATCGAAGAGGGAGAAAAATAGCAAAATGGGGACAATACCATTTAAATTTATGATTTTACACTTCGTATTGCTTATTCGTGGATACTGATTTTATATGTCCAAAATACCATTTAGACATGA
The DNA here is from genome assembly GCA_947311845.1 of Poa pratensis. NCBI lineage: Eukaryota > Viridiplantae > Streptophyta > Magnoliopsida > Poales > Poaceae > Poa > Poa pratensis. The sequence continues at coordinate 4,302,701 of CAMZMU010000040.1, forward strand.
AAGAAAGTTGAAAGATGAGATGTAAAAGATAAGAATGTTATCATATTTAAGCAAGACCAAGAGATTGTCTTGTTTCGAGACACTCAATACACTCACAAGGCTTGGTGGATATCCCACTTCTGGTTGTATGCTTCGATGTGTATAATAATGTTTCATGCTTATTTGTCATTAAAATCTGACATTAAAGAAAATGGAATGAATGCCGCTGTTCGCATGGGTACCTATACACCTTAGTTTGACCGACTCGTATACGTCACGAAAAAAAAGAGAATACTCAAGGGGGGCGGGGGGATCTCAACATTAGAGTTGATAGGATTATCCAAAAGTATTTTGAAATTTTTTCAAATCATATCCCGGTTGTTATGATTATTTTTAAAACTCAATGAAAAAGTCAACGAAAAAGTCAACCCTAAAAATGACGACCAAAAAATAGTTTTTTCACAATTCTGAAACCAGTTTTGTACACCAAAAATCCGTTCTCTTCTAGAATATCAAGCTAAAATAGGTATATATGGCTTACATCGCCGTATAATGCTCACTAGTACAGAAAAGTATTCTGTGGCGCACCATTTTTCTATTCTGTGGCGCATGGGTGGTGCGCCACAGAATAGTCGCCACTAAATAAGCTATTCTGTGGCGCACCCAGCCTGGTGCGCCACAGAATAACTATTCTGTGGCGCACCTAAATCACCATGCGCCACAGAATAGTTCTGGGTGCGCCACAGAATTACTGTGCCGTATTGTACCCGTATATTACCAGAATACAAATACCAGTATAATACCAGAATACATGTATATTTCATATTTACACAGATATAACAGAAACAGGGATATATTTTCACAGATACATATATCAAAACAAACACATTACTAATATATGTCTCATCACAAGTTGATACAAAAGTGCCGAAGTTTTACACAAGTGTTGAGATATATACAAAAGTTAATCGATCGTTGCACACGTTACAAATGAAGTGTTCACCGCCTACACTAGGATCGAATAGATTACATCTCGGCGTTGACGGTGAGCAAAAGCGGGAGCACGACGATCTCATGTAGCGAGCGGTGCGAGCGGCGCCGGGAATGGTTTGCCGTCTTTCTTCGTCATCCACGCCCTGTTGTCCTTCTGCAACTTTAGGCGTTCTTCGATTTCTCTCTGATGCAACCCTGTAGATGGAGATAGATATATATATTGGTTAATAATATCAATAGAGTATGCATGCATGATTTATTCATCTAAGTGGATAAAATAGAGTATGTATGTGTGCATGTGTAAGGTTTTCTTTTATAATACATCCTATCTACCTCGTCGGGAGCAATGGAAGGTCCCCCCTGCTGTGATAACATTTCCGACGATGACTTCCGATAACTTGGTCTTGATGCATTGGAAGTCTTTTCTAAGATCCATATCGGACTTGCGTCTGTCATATTCGACCCATGTTTGTAAAGCAGATGGCAAACCACATTGCGCTCCATCTCGGATAATCATGTTAATATGACGGAGGGCGTAGAAGGCATCCATCTCGCTGCCCGACTGCTCCTTGAGGCAAGAGAACTCGGTGATATGCTTGAACCGGCGCAACTTATTATCAATTAATTGTGGTTGCACGGTGCTTTCGAAGACGCCTCCCTTTTGGTGGTAGCCGTGAAGAGCTTGATTGAGGACAGCAATTATGTTGGCATACCTTTTCGTAGTACTACTACCTGAGTCAAAATAAGTGGCATGGTAATGGCTCGGTGTAGGATGATGAGGACGCAGTACTTGTCCCTGCTCAACACAATTTAAATGAGATGATGATCAGAAACATGCATGCATTGAACTCGGAAAGGCACAAGATACGGCGGCGAGCGGATGTGTACTTACTCGGGAAAGAAAGGCACAAGAAGGCAATTCTTTTGCTGGTTTTGCAACATGAACCTCTCGAGGTACTCAACTGCGCTGGTCCGTGTCACAGATCCTTGCACCAGCTGGCTGTCACGCATGTAGTAGGGATCCGCTACCGCGACGTGCGAGAGATTATCTCTGTGGATAGTCATGGCCTCATTGAGCGCGTATAGGCGGACCAAGTTATAGTTGAGCCGCTGCTGGTTAAATAGATTGAACACGTCCTCGTATGCTACTAAGAACAGATCCGCGGGGTGTTCACCGACGACCACCAACCCGCCTTCTTCCTTTGGCACTTGGACAGTGAACGCCGGGTAATTTGGATCCCTGTCTTTTAGAAGAAAGCCCTCTAGCATAGAGATAGAATCGCTCAAAGAGATCATTGATGGAGTTGCGAGGTGGATCATCTCCGGAGGCACTATCGGTTTTCCAGCTTCATGAACCATGTGCGCCGATTTGTCCGGAGGGGGTGGTATGGTGTCTTCACGACCCTGGATAATCATAGGAGTTGGCTGGCTCGCAGAGGCGCCCTTTGATCCCTTTGGCATCTTAGGTGGCTGGCTCGCAGAGGCGCCCTTTGGCATCTTCTTGGGGGGCCTCCTGGGCTTATTGTTCCATGGCTGCCCACGAAGCCCCTCTGCAACCGATTTCGCAATCGTGCCAGGGGAGAAAACGCCGGTAGCCGGTTTGTCTTGAGCTGCAACGCCGGCTGCTGGAGGTGTCTCTTGAGATAAACCCTGGAAGTCCAGGCGCTGCGTGACTGCATTGAGACGAGCAGGTTGATCGGCGTGGGCACGGAAGGGTGGTTCGAGATCCACAGGACGCATGAATCCGTCGGCGTCTTCGGCGCCAGTGTTGAGGAAGCCACCGACGTCGAGATCATCATCGTCGTCGTCGTCGTTGCCACCAATACGTTGAGGTGCAGAGGCGTTGCCTGCTAATTGCACCGGTTGTGGTTCGGAGCCCAATTGCACCGGTTGTGGTTGAGAGCCTACCAACAGTTGCTTCTGGCGGTTGGTGGTGGTGGCGACGGCTGCAGGCTTCTTCGGGGGACGGATCGGAGCGTCCCGCCGGAACTTTGAGGTGGCGCCGGTGTTGCGTCTTGGGCCCTCATCAATAATACCCCCCCCCCCAAGACGAATCTGGGTCTTCGGCCATAGCGAGACCCATTCGGGGCACTTTCCAAGGACCACGTGTTCATCGGCTCCTGAGGTTGAACGGGGGGGTCCATGTTGTGATACACTTTCGGCACCGTGACTACCTTGACCTTCATAAAACCCTTGTCCACTGGAGCGTGGTGCATTAGTTCGCTGCCTGTTTTTAGGATAAGGCCCGTAGCAACTTCCTTCAACTCGTCGCCTACCCTATGCAGGAGCATGCAAGGCGTTTCCTATAATGAAATTAAGCAACATATGCATTTGTGTGATTAATACAGTCATCGATCGAAGCAGACATAGTTATACAGAAGGACATAGTTATACAGAAGACGACGCAGACTAATTAATTAGTAACCTTGGTGACGGCGTCCAGCTCGGCTTCCGTCGAGACACGGGCGCCGGTGCCAGCGGCGGTGGCCGGAGTTTTCTTCTCGCGTCCCGGTGCGGTAGGCAGCGCCGGTGTGACCAAAGGGGCCATGGGCGGCGGGGTCACGATGATGTCGCTCGGCGACCGGTTCATGGTGGAGTTGCTGCCGGAGAAGCTGGGCACGTGTATCGGCCCCTGTTGACCTCCCGCCATCCAGGCAGCGAACCCCTCCACTATCTGCGGGGGCATGATCTGGTGGATGCCTTCTCGGACTAGCTTTTGCACCTCCTGCTTGTCCACGGTGTTCTTCTTCAGCTCCTCCAGCTCCGCCTTCAGCCGCTCAACCTCGGCTCTATCCTCGTTCTTGGACGTCCTCTTCCTCTTTTTCTTCTCGCCGGCGCCGTCCGAGCTGTAGTACTCCGTGAACTTCACGCTCGTACCATAGCCTGACACACGGCCAGCTGATGTCGGCGGCGCCAACTTGTCCCTTCCCTTTGCAACGTTCATCGCCCGGTTGAAAGTAGTGTCCCACACTTCCCTCTCACCCTGGGACGACGACTGGCCGGCCTCAGCCTCAGCCTTCAACTCGTCCTCCTGCACACAAAGGTGAACACACTTAGAAATTTGAGATCAACGCAATGGACTTTGAGATATCTGTGGTATTTAAATTCACTTACCAGATTTTGCTGGAATTGCTTCACATCGTCGTGATCGGTAACGAACTCCCCAGTTTCCCAGTTGAGATAGTAGCGGGACCGGACAAAGTTCCTGGTCTGCTCGTCTGTGAATTTATCCCATGGGTTGTCCAGCCCACGTTTTCTTATTTCTGCGTCCTCCTTGTCCCAAGTGGGTTGTTTGGATTTGTAACCGCCGCTTCCCAAACGGTGGTTACCTAAGTTCCTCTTCCGCATTTCCTTCCCCCACTCGGTCCATATTGTACACTCCTCAGAATTTAAAAAGTCCTTAAATACCTCGAACTCTTCTAAGGTGATGTGAGGCTCGCCTGTACTAATCTCCTCCCAGCTCTTCTTCTTATGAATCTTCGCCTTCACCCGGCATTTCCAGCTGCTCAAGGCGGTGCTCATCTTCGTGGTGGCGTAATTATCCACATTTTTGGGTTTAGGGTTCGGGAAGGTGTATCGTTGGTGAACCCTCCTGAGCAGGTGTTCGAGCAAAGCCACATTCTCTTCGCTTCTAATGTCAGACGTGTTGATCGACACGCCTTCTCGGAGGATGCACCCTAGTTGCATGCTGTACCCTCGTGCAACGTGCTTAGGCTCCAACGGCATGCCACTTGGACTGACCTCCGTGATCACGTCCGTGACATTGTCCACCGACTGCACTTTACGCGGTTTAGTCCTTGCCCTCCGCTTCTTCTTCTTCTTAGCGGCCGGGTTGCTGTCGCCGGGTTCCGTGTGGTCGCCATCGGTGCGGTCATCGCCAGTGGTCGTGTGGTCGCCACCATCTCCTGAGGTGTCATCCTCACCACCTTCTTCGTGGTACTCGGGGTCGGGATCCCGGACCTCCCGTTGATGCTCTCAGCCTCGTCGCCACTAGTGACCGCGGCTTCGTCCCTCATATCGTCGGGCCAAAAGTCCATGTTCTGTACTCTTGCTTGCTCTTCGATGCTCATGCGCTTAGCTGCGTCGCCCGACATGTTTGAACTGCATTAAAAAGAGGCAAAAAGTTAGTATGACAAATATAAGAGAAAAAAAACACCTAACTAAGTACTAAGATACCCCGGCCTATGCATTAGTCGCAATACCCCATATGTCCTATTTTTAGCAAAGTCATGCCAAATTTCACGAAAAAATTCGGCATGACCTTTGCTAAAAAAGGGACATATGGAGTACCCGAAATTGCCGGAACGGAAGTTAATCGACGTTCCGGCAATCTCAAGGGCCTCACGGGGTACCTGCAAACATTTCACAAATAATATCCACATCTGTGCACGGCATCTCCGGCCGGCATCTCCACGACACGATGGTCGGAGCACAACAACCACGACACGATGGTCGTGGACACATATCCTCATGCACATACATCACCACATCCACATCCACATCGAGGGAGAGAGGAACTACCTCGGGTAGGGAAGGGAGGCTCGGGTCCGAGATCGGCGTGGTGCTCCTCGTGGCGCTGCAATAAATTAACAAAACCATGATTTAGCATCTACCACACACACTTAGCAATTTTTTTACAAGAAAAGCATTAGCAACCATAGTGGCAGTAGCATAAATCACTTCTTCTAGTTTCTTACAAACAAGCATCAACACAAACAAAGTTTTTTAAAATGGAGACAAGAAAAACATTCACCACTGCCGCAGTATAGATAGGAATGGAGACAAAAATGAATAACTCAATTTAGAGAACTCAAAAATCTGAGTTTCTGAACCGGAAAATGCATCAGGCTCAACATGTGTATCTTGAAAGCATGTATGACTTGAAAAGTGATTTTTTTTCCAGCAAAGGCATATGTATATGTATCACACCAGTCTTAATGAACTGAGCATATGGTTCTCATTGACCAGCAAAGGCATGGTGACCAGCAAAGAATCGTGCATACAAATAAACTCTAATGTTGATATGGGAGCATAGAATGTTGATATGTTCACCCGAATTTCTTTATCAAATTTTTTTGACATTTTGAAACACGATTTTGAACAATGGGAGCAAATGCTCTTATGAGTCAAAATGGAATTCTGGTGTATTAGGGTCGCTTCCTATTCGTTTTGCTACAAAAGCAGATGTGAAAACAGATATGTCAGGACCACACTCCTATGAACCATCCAACCACCTGCACAATTACCATTAGAAACAAAATAACCTAATACTCTATTTGTATTCGACGGGTGGAAGGATACTTCAATTATGTGTACAAGGCATCATCATATAAGAGACCCAAGATAAGCTATGGTGAGACAAATACTTGTGAGGTACATGTTAATTATTCGGTCTTACTTATTTCAAAATTGGGTTACACATGTGAACAAATTCAATTTTTTCTATTCCCAACCTAATGTACTATATGAATGTTTTGTGTCTTAGAGTTCATTCCAAATGGAAACTGGAGGCGTGGTTCAAGAGCTTCTCACAAGAGGAAGATATTTCCATAAATATTTGCTCCAGTACTGCCATTATAAACTACCAAAATAACCAAAGAAACTTGTTTAAAAATGCACCATTGCTAAGACATACAAGTACAACTGCACCATTGCTAAGACAAATTCTGATGCACCACTACACAGGTTCTCATTGACCAGAGCCTCAAATAGATTGATACTTGGACTAGGAATTTATGCAAACACCTTCCGTGCAGGTTTTGGGAGGGGAAGGAGGAGGAAGAGAGGGGAAGCTCACATTGGCAGGGAAGGGGAGGGAGGGGAGGTCGCCGGCGTCTGCGTGACCAGGAGGCGACGCCGTTGGACTCGGACGAGGGCACGACGGCCGGCGGCGGACGAGGCCGAGAGCGCCACACGAGGACGCGCGAGGCTGAGCGCCACCAGTGGAGAGGGCGGGGGCGGGGCACAGGGGAGGTCGCCGGCGACGAGGGGGGGCGCGGAGGGGTTGGCGGCCAGTTGGGGCGGCGGCCAGAGGTGGTGCGGCGAGGGGTGCCGGCGGCGAGGACGGCAAGGCGCGCGCGCGGGACTTAGCGGTTTTCGTCGACGATGGATGCGAGTGAGCGCGCCCCGTAGGAGGGCCCACATGTAAGTGTGGGCAAAATATTTCTGTGGCGCACCCATGACGCGGTGCGCCACAGAATTCTGATATTCTGTGGCGCATGCACCGTGCTGCGCCACAGAATAATCTTATTCTGTGGCGCATGGGCATGGCTGCGCCACAGAATAAAGCCCAAAGTGACTGACCCTTGCGTGGGTGTGGGGCCCGCGCATATTCTGTGGCGCATGGGCATAGCTGCGCCACAGAATAAGCTTGATCTGTGGCGCACCAATAAGTAATGCGCCACAGAATAACCTTATTCTGTGGCGCATCTTTATAGGTGCGCCACAGAATAAGATTCTGTGGCGCACGGCTAGAAGGTGCGCCACAGAATAAGCTTCCATAGAATTGGCTTTTCCTACTAGTGGCTATGGTGTGTAGCTACCACCATGAGTAGTAAAACGCCTCTCAAATTTTAGGATCCTCTAAAGAAAATAGAAACCATATAAGGATATATTAGAATATTCGACAAAGATATTTTAGGATATTTTCATTTAAGAGAACACATACATCACAACTACTGTATACAAATATACATTGTATATATCTTAGTTATTCGTCAATAAATTTGATTTTTTCTCACATTTAAGGGGAGTATCTCAGAAAACATTATACGCATAATATATCAAAAACAAAACCAAGCATATTAGTTTTGTTACAAGATAATTAAATTTATCAATGTGAGAATGTGTTTTTGGTGATTAGAAAAGTTAGAACTGTAAGGATAAATAATTAATTATAAATAAGTATGAAATTTTAGTACAAATACAACATATCCAAAAGTTGCAATCTCGAGTGGGTGATGGGCCAACAGCATATATATTGAGCTTTATGGTTATGGGGTTGCTTAAAAGATTATCATTGTTTAGATCTGTACATGACATTTCCTTTTTGTAATCATAAGGGAATCTTGGGATATCCTAACAATGCCAAAGTAGATACAAGTAGAAATTGAAAGCAAAAGGCAATTTAGAGATCAAATTTTCAATTCGGTACATCCAAATATCACGATCATACACTGTAATCACTCTATTTCCTTGTAGCACATTTGGACTTAATTAATTTCTCCGCTTCTGTACTTGCTGAGGTATGTGTTACAACCTATCCACGGCGAATCTGCAAATATAAGAAATAGTCATACTGGAAATATTGATGCAAAGTAAATAATTAAGATTAGAATAAAACCAAACTTGGATAAAAGAACAATGTGCGATTATGCATGTCCTAGCAGGCAAGTAATTGATAAAAACGAACAACAAAGTAATCAGTAAGGATTAAAAAAAATGAAATAATCAGTAAGGATACAAAAATATCCCATAAAGGATTCGAAAGCACAACAAAATAATCTGCAATGATTCGAACAGATTCAATAAGGATTCGTTATAAAATGCAATAAACTAGCTAGGTGAGTGGATTTTTACTTCTGAAATGGAGGAGAACATGACCGGCGGCGGAGGCAAGGTAGTTCATGGGAGAGGTGGGGAAAATACTAGGTCAAGGTCCTGACATGCCTCTCAGCCGAGAAAACAAAAACTCGACACAGAAAGCGGTAAATATCAGAGACAGTTAAACTTATTGGCCGTCTCATCCCCGCTTCAGCAACAGGAAAGCAAAATAAAAGAGCACACAGTCAGTTCAGCTAGATATGAGGAGAAGAGGAACTAGTTAACAGTAGAAAACAAAAACTCAATGAGAAGGCAAGGTACTTATTTTGCACCCAGCAGAAGAGGAACTAGTTAACACTAGAAAAACTACAAACAGTAGGTAGAAAATCGCGATAACAAGTTTGGAAACTGCACATCAATAGTGCTTGTTGTTGTTGTTGTTGTTGTTGTTGTTGTTGTTGTTGTTGTTGTTTCCTCGTGTATTGCTTCCCATTCCCTAATACACAGGCAATTACATCATTAACAAATTCGGAAGAGACAAATAGATAGTACCAAAAATACAAAAGCACATTCACGCAACCACAAAATGTCAATAGGAGAAATCATGTTTATTATGGGAGGTTGAGTGTTGGTAAATCCATCGTATAACACAAGCCGCGCACTAAGTACAAGTTAAATCAAAAGAGGTAGGCACAGTTTTCCCATGTTATCTTCTGTGTATCAGACCAGTTTATATTCAACCGATGGGTGGAGAAGTATCAGACATAGCTGGTGTTTGCGAAAGCTGGTCCGACGCAGGGCCGGCTTTGGCCCTGTGCGAGAAGTGCGACGGCCCAGGGCCCAGCCGGAATGGGGCCCATATTTTATATACAATATGTATATATTTCAGAGTATAGTAGAAAAAAAATCGGCCCATCTAGGCCTGAGCCGCTCGGCCCAGCAAGGCAGCAGCGATGCAGCCAGCACAGATTCACTCATGGAAATAAAAAAATCGTTGGGAGATAATGAACTAAGAACATGCTGCACTACTTTTGTCAACAAATTCACTCATGGTAAGTTATCAGATGTTGATCTAGATGATTTTGTTTCTGAACTAAAAGTATTGCAGATGACATTGCCAAATAGATTCATGTCAGCGGATGAGATATTTGAGTTTGTCCGAACTGCAGATTGTTACTTAAATGTCTCAATTGCGTATCGCATCCTTTTGACCGTACCCGTGACCGTTGCATCAGCGGAAAGAAGTTTCTCAAAACTGAAGCTACTGAAAAATTATTTGAGGTCAACAATGTCTCAAGAAAGACTGAATGGTTTGGCCATGTGCTGCATTGAGAAGAATATGCTGGATAGTATTGATCTTGACACTCTCATCGATAATTTTGCGTCAAAAAATGCACGGAAGTCTCGTTTCTCATGATTAATGGAGGTTAGCGAGCTATTCCTATATGTTTTTTGTGCATTGTAACCTCTATAATACTTGGTTTGGAACAAATGCAAGAAAAATATCGGTTTTATGAGTTTACGGCAACTGTATCTGTTCATGTATGGAATCGAATTTTTTTCGTCGTTGGGCCCATCGATGAAGTTCGCACCGGGCCTTTGAAATCGATGAGCCGGCCCTGGTCCGACGGTCATCCTACTGGCAGGTCTAGCCGCAAGGTGTTGGGAAGACTACTGTTTGTGCAAAACTTGCATCCCATCTGAAGAAACTGCTGTTCTATCTACCCAGCCTTGTTTTCAAGAATCTTTATAGAGAGTCAACTTGTAACCAACTTTTTTCGATAAAGGAAAATTACACCCAATGCAATAACGAAATGTCAAAATTACCACAAACTTTTTTTTTAGCGTCATAGAAAGTCGCTTAAATGTAATTATCAGAACGTGTTCTTGTAATATCAAGTTTCAAAGATCTCGTTTGCAAAATACTAAGGAAATCACCCATTTTATTTCGACTCTTACTTTAAAAGTTGTGCCTTTTTAAAAATGTTAGACTAATTTTCATGACTGTATGGCGAAAAGCGGAGGGATCTTATTTGCGCTGCTCACTGACGCAAAAAGCACACGAGCACCCACAGGTCGCGTCTTATTCTATTTTGTTCATAGCTCAAAAAAAATTCTATTTTGTTCAATGATTTGTAGCAGTCAGTTTTCCTTTTCCGGGAGCACCGGCCGGCGGCAGTCCCAGTATGAGTATACATGCACGTGCTTGTTTCTACCCTGGATCCGAATCTAGGAATAACGCGTAAATACATAACACTAGCTCATATTTAAAACGACCGGGTGTGTGTCCGTTTCAAACATTCAGCACACATCCGCGTCCACAGCTGACATGAACATCCACTGATCCACAGATAGTGGTAGTTAGCGGTTGGCCCAACGAAAATATTGGTTTTTCACGTCGATGATGGAGACGCTATTCTCATTTTGAGGCTAACATCACAGTCACCACCGCTGCCATAAATGGTCGGCGAGGCGGCGAGATCAGACAACAACCTCACTCTCAGTCTTTGCACAGCTCACCCCAGCTCTCTCCGCGCTCGTTCGAACGAGCTCTGATCGAGCCCCGGCCTTCTCTTCTCCTGTTATAAAATCAAGCCTAGCGGTTCGCTCTGCAGCAACCAATCAACCTCGATCGGGTGAGAAGGGCGGCATGGATCGCTGTTTTGACGAGCAGGCGAAGCAGAACGGCCATGTCTGCGGCGGCGACGCGTCGGAGTGGAAGAAGGTGGCGGAGCTGAGGGCCGTCGTCGAGGCGCAGGACCCCGCATCCAAGGTACTTCCCACATCGATCCCTCGTCTCCATCAGCGTCGCGTTCTTTCTCTCGCTGGCTGGTCTGTAGTGTAGTACAGGACAAACTTCATTACACGATCTGGGATACCATTCACTGCCCGATCAACATACTTCCGCGAGCCTATGATTTCTACTGTACCGTGGATGGGCTAGTAGCCCGGTGGTGAGTGCGCAGTGGCGCCTCCTAGGCAGCGCGAGTTCGACCCTGGTTGGACCCCTGTCGCACACTTCCTGCTTAAGACTAGTCATAATGGGAATAACTTAGCTAGTAACATCACACATTTCAAGACAAATTTGTTTATGTGGCATGTAGTTAATGAAGAGAGAGGTGTTTGTGATAATATAGCTAGTTACCGTAACATCACACATTTCTAGACAAAATGAGTGTACAACATAATAAATGATGTCATGCATGACACCACACATAAGTTACTCCTCATTGTGGAGGTAGTAACATAGAGCAGTAACATATGCATGTTACTACTTTAAGTTACTCCCCATTGTGACTAGTCTAATTAAAATACCGCAGGGGTTCCTCCCCTGCTGGTCACGTTTTTTTTTACTGTACCGTTACGCACGTACGATCAAGCTTGTTGCTTCGGTCAGGAAACTAGAAACTACAGCAAGTCTACAAGTAGTAGAACACATGTACGGTTCATTGGGGCCTTGGGGTCAAGCTAGCTGGTTGCCGGTCGCTATTGGCGTTCATGCACACATGCTTTTCCATTTATTAGGAGAGGACCGGTGGGTTGTTCATCAGTCTCTCTAGGCAGTCAAGACTCACTGCACAAGTAGTTAGCCATTGGCCCAGCGGCTGCGTCGTCGGGAGCTGCTCTCATCCATTCATCCAATGGCGCCATGTGTGCAGCTAATAATAACTGCCCAGCCCAGCTGCAAGTTCAGTCGCCTGATCTACTCCTGCACTGTCCGTTTGGTCTGTCGACCAGGGTTTAACATTTGTCTTCCGTATAAGATTTCGCACCTGAGAGCATTCTCTGAACAATTCAGGAAATTTTGTAGAAAACAAAATGGCTGTGATTACTAATTTGCCGATACATAGCTAAATGCTCACCATGACCTCATGATTGATGCACGCCTAGTTTGTAGTATAGTATGATCCACTTGGTCCTTCAACCCCTACCACGACAAAGATTCATCTTTAACATAACCCATTGTCCAGTAAAATACCATCCACGTCACCACGGGGATTTTAATCCAACCGCTTATTCACCAACATGTCACTCGTTCATGCAGGAGGAGGACGACTTCATGTTGCGGAGGTTCCTACGCGCCCGAGACCAGAACATCGGCAAGGCATCAGCCATGTTCCTCAAGTACCTTGCCTGGAAGTGCGCCGCGAAACCCCATGGCCCCATCACCGACGACGAGGTGCACAACGAGCTTGTGCAAGAGAAGCTCTGTGTGCAGGGCCAGGACAAGATGGGACGTCCCATGGTGTACCTCTTCGGTGCCCGACACTTCGCCGCCAAGCGTGACCTCGACGAGTTCAAGCGCTACGTCGTCTACATCCTCGACAACACATGCAACAAGTACGCTCAGTGCCGAATTCATCAACTTTTCGCATGTGCGGGTCTTAAGTCTTAACGAGGGTATGAGTTGATATGTCCTACAGGTTGCCAAAGGGGCTGGAGAAGTTTGCGATGGTAGTGGACCTGAGGGGATGGGGGTACGCGAATTGCGACATCCGGGGAATGCTGGCGGCACTGGACATCATGCAGAACAACTACCCGGAGTGACTGGGACACGTGTTCCTCGTCCACGTGCCATACGTCTTCATGGCAGCGTGGAAGATGGTGTACCGCTTCATTGATGACAACACCAAGAAGAAGTTTGTGTTCGTCGCTGATAGAGATCTAGATGCCACCCTCAAGGATGCTATCGACGAGTCCCAGCTGCCCGAGGTGTTCGGCGGCAAGCTCAAGCTCCAGGGCTACAAACCCACGCCATGCATCTGATTAACTAGATATTAAGGGTGTCTAGTTGGATGCATTTGCAGTTTTATACTAACTAATACTATGGATGGGACACGGTTCATATGGAATTGCGGCGATCTTCAACGAAGGAGGTACCCTCGGGGCGTGGCTAGAAGGGGGTCGGCGGTCTTCGTATTCGACGCCGGAGGAGCTGCCGATGCTTGCTCTGGTTCTGTATCCCCTGCGTATGCTTTTCTGTACTTTATATTTGTACTATGTACGGTGTATGTGGTACTCTGTTGAATATATGTGGGCTTTCAAAAAAAAAAAGGAATTCCGGTCATGAAGGCTTGAAGTGAAGTGCGCGTGGTGGCGTCGTATGCAGGGCGTCTGGCATTCGGCCCGACGAATTGGACAAATAGGCCGGCGCCGGATTTGCACCACTAGCAGCCCGAGATGCAGCACATTCGCGAGCAGTTTTTTTTTTTAACGGGAGATTCGTGAGCTGTTTTTTTTTTTTTGAGAATTAGATTCGCGAGCGGTTTACCCCGCAGTCGCAGGTTCACTTCCGCTTGCATTATGGCATCCGCTAATGCATTTCCACGGTCCAACTAGGCCCACATAGGCTCTGCATCTACTTTGCCCTTGCGATTTGCTTCGCACTGAAAAGGTACACTTTTCTCTCTCTCAAAAAAAGGTACACTCATGCATGTAAAAAATAGGTACACTCGTGCCTCTCTACGTATTTGTACCTGAAACATCTATTGGAGAAAGAATGTTGCCTAAGCAAAAAAATAATACATTACATAAAATCGATGTTAAAAACTATGGTAAATCCAACCATAGACACCCCACTAACTAGGGTCGGAGCTTCGACACAAAACTTCGAGGGGGCAACCAATACAAAACAAATTGCACAAATTAATAAAATTATTAAACCTATTTTTGTCAAAATTCTTCAGGGTTGTAGGATTCACATTAGTTAGGCAAGTTTAAACTAGAGAGTCGGGACATGATTCTCATCTTAGTCAAAGAGTTAGTTAGGAGTTCTTCTTTTTCTTTACGTCGGTTGAATCCACATGATATATTATGCCTCGGACTAGCTATATAGAATCAAGCAAAGATTTTAACCCAATTTTACATATAAATAAAATTACAAAGTTCTGCTGGTGCCATGGCTCTAGATTAGCTCCGTTATGGAATCAGATCGTCTGACGGTCTTTCTGGAAAGTCATCGAGGTGCAGTTCTTTAATTCACACGTACTATTTCTTTTCCTTGGACGATTAGGATTTCAAATCTCGCTTTGCTCAAAGGACATCCAAGATTACACAATCCCCCTCATGCCCGATAAAAAAACAACAACTTCCATGACTAGCTTGTATACATGGTTTACATTTGCTCTGGCCAGTACTCAAATGGGGGGGGGGGGGGGGGGGGGGGGGATACCCTTCAAGATTCTATATTTAAACCCATAGAACACTGACAACCCGCGTCTGATTGCCCACCTAAAGATTTTGTTTCCATCACGCTAGCCCAACGTTTGTTGTATTGTGCAGCCTTTGCCGCCCCCGTGGATTTTCAAACTTCCTAGGGTTGTTAATTTTTCTAGAAAGGACATATTGCACTAGTGCATCTAGTAGTATGCATGCTAATGAAGAATCAAGATTCATTGAAAAATTATAACACCTTGATGGTGGGTCAGAGGGAAGCGCACGCATGCAACCGTCGGAGAACTTCAGTCAATTAAGAATGACCTTGGTTTTATATTCAACCTCAATTCCAACCATTCTATTGACTTGGAGATTCTTTTAGAAATCAAAAGGAGGATGTTTCAGGAGTTTGTCGGGAAGTATGCCTCGGTTCGGCCAAGTAGTGTTGGAAATTTAATCCCCATGATCCCTAGGTCGGACGACGTATCCATAGCCCTTTCTTAAATCCACTTTAGGTTGTTTTATATTGATTTGTACATAACTTCATATACATGTCTACCGCAAGAGTTTGCACTCAGTTGGCTCTCGGTGCTATTTGGAGGGGGGCAATGGCCCTCTCCATGACTCTTGGGTGCTAGTGGGAGGGGGCCATGGCCCTCCATGGCTCAGGGGTAGCTCTTCATCCAGCTATGGTACTTTCTTCTTACTCTCTCACATGCATAACGAGCAATCAGACATCATATAACTCGGTGGGATTTTGGAACTCGTCGTTTAGGGGGACCAATTCGCCTTCATAGCACCTTTGGGAGTCTTCGATGGAAGCAAAACCCACGATGGTGCTTATCTAGCTTCCAGCTCATGTGGGATTCCTTGCTACTTCCTATATTTCTTCAAGGTTTTGTAGATACATTAGCAACTTTGGCCTCTCAATCATCTACAAGACATCGGAAAGTGCCTTTTGATCTTGGGCTCCAATACACCCTCCTAATTTAAATAATTCGAAAATCATATTTAGGAGTTTCAAAAAATTCGGAAAAAAAATAGGGATGTAGTCAATCATATATCCCACGAACGTGTAAATGTTCACTTCGAGATATGTTATATTTTGGGCTACACAAAAATAACAAATACGATAAATCTTAGAGATTTGAAAATATGCATACTTATATCAACATTTTTGTCATTTTTGTGTAGCTCCAAATATAACGTATTTGAACTTGATGTTTTGCACGTCTGTAAGATATATCATTAGCTACCTCCGGATTTTCTTTCAGAAATTTTTAAAACTTAGAAATATGATTTTTTAATTTTTAAACAGAAGGGATCACTGGACCTCGGGATCAAAAAATCTCCACCAAGGAAGACACCATTATATAGCGGTCATGGTGGGCTGGAGGCGCGGTGTGACGGAGCCATTGTGGAAGGAGTTGTTGGATTGGTGCTAGCCCGCCATCACCATTTATTGGAAGGTGTTGTGGGAAAAGAAATGGGAATGGGGGGTAGTCCCACAACGGGTAAGAAAAGTTACACTCCAAGTTTAAGAATGGAGATTTGGTGCTCCCGATCTCTAGTTAGGCACTCCGGATTTTCTTTCAGAAATACCAAAAAATTAAAACCTAATTTAGAATCTCAAAAAAATATGAAAACAAATCATGCATATTCGCAATGATATATCCTACAAACGTGCAAAATCTTAATGCAAAATATTTTACGGTACACAAAAATGACAAATGTGCAGACCTGAGTATAGTGAACAATATGTACTTTCAAATTTTTAACTTTTGTCATTTTCTTGTAGTTCAAAATGTATTGTATTTTGCACTGAGATTTCACATGTTTATAGGAAATATCATTGAGAACATGCATGATTTGTTTCAGCATTTTTTGAAACTTTTAAATATTTATTTTTTAAAATGGACGAGATCACTGGAGCTTGGGAGCATAAACGACTTTCCGCAAGTTTAAGGAGTATAGTAATTGTGACAAAGAAAAAAAGATTTAAATCTCTTAAACTGGGAATGGTTAATGTACAAGAGGGGGTGTTGGGGCATCCCTTGAGATTCGGAGTTTTGCCAGTCTTCATAATTCTGGCAACATACCCAAGATTAAGATTTTCACCATTCTTTACAATTATGATATTCTCGTCGGAAAAAAGATTCACCAGAAATCACTCAACTTTGTTTCCTGTGTAGATCCACTAGTCGAAAAACTAATGTCACACTTATATCAAAAGCAACTATTATTTTAAAGAACGGAGACATTGCTATATTGGGTTCATAAAAAAATAAGATCCATAAGAACCAAGTTGAAAACCAAAAACCTACTTTCGCGAAAGCAACAAACAATCCATTTTGTTTGATAGCATCAGAATTATCGAATTGCCAATGTACTTAGACATGTGAAGAAGTCTAGAAACATTATGGTATATGGAGGATCTAATGATGTTTAATGGGCAATTTCTCGAGAATGGTCCGAGCTTCCAGCAAATTTGGAAAAATCAAAAACTGAAAGGCAAGTTGCAGGAAACAACGTCTCCATAATATAGAACATTAAATAAACCTCAAAGGTGAGAGACGCACCTCGTAAATAATGAAGATGGTGATACGAGAAGTCATCGGTCGTTTGAGTGGTTGGGCGCCCACATGTGGAAGGTTAGACAGTGTTGATCTTCGTCAGGAATGACTGCACATGGGCTGTGTTGATCTTAGGGCTTGGATACAGTTCAGGATGGGGCTTTAGTTATATTTTTGCTGTTATTTGTGCTTTATAGCCACTTGGCACAACATGATGAAATGCAAACAATGGGAATATGATGGCCCATTCAGAATCTGAAACTAACTGGACAGTGACTGCGCACGATAGATATCGTGCACGGTGCACCCTAGAATTGGATTTCTTAGCTCGAGCCGCTAGCTGGACAGAAGTTCGACTAGCAGGTACTACCACTCTAGGCACTATGACGATGCCTAGTTGATGAATGTCCAGTTCAGTGCCCCATGAAGAGGAACAGACACTGCTGCACTGAAGCTAGAGGGGGGCAAGCTGAGAACTAGTTTCAAATAGCTGTAGCAAGCATGTTGCAGATAGCTAGCGGCGACCGACGGTGCGTATGCAACGGATGTATATGGTAGTTCTGGAGATGAGGGAATATGCAAGAATATATAGATGAGATTCTTGCAAATGTTATGCGGTTGCAATTCCGAAACAGGATGTAGACAGCCAACCCCTGGGTCAGGAAATTCAGAACCAGATCACTTTGGTGTTTTGGGAAGCCAGATCACTTTGTCAACAGTAGTTTAATTACATTGGCAATTTTGGGCAACTCGTGGCGAAGCAAAAAATCTTGACCAATATTCTGGCAATCTAAACTTTCAGTAAGGCAAGCTTGATCAGTATCACAATCATCTTGAACAGATACCTTCACCTACGACGAAGAATAAGAAGAAAAGATTGCTTTGCTGCAGAAGCTCTATCCTACAAACTCATTTTCTCGCGCTCAAATTAAGCTGAAGATCCAGAAGGCGAAAAGCAGCAGAAGCGGAGTAGAGATCTGGTCGGACCGCAAAGCAGCCACGCCCACGCTTTTGATCTCTGGCCGCGTCTTGGAGCGCTCTTCTTTCCCTGACCTGGCGTACCGTACACTAGATCTTCGTCCATACGGGCGACGAGCCTATCTGCACGACGCATTCCACATGCACGGGTCGCAGGCTGAGAGCACGGTAACCAGCCGCCGCCGTTGTTCCCAACATCAGGCTCCTCGGCGGCCCACACGCTGTCCCAGGCCCTCCCGCTGTCGTCGACTCCGACAGGCATCAGGTCGTCGTTACGACGTTATCATGGCAGGTGAAATTGGGGAGGAACTCGAACGGATCGTCGTCGGATAACAATGAGCCATCGATGGACCCCGGCACAATGAACCACCGCACGGGTGACGTTCTCTGCTCCCCCGACTTCAGGTCCTAAACCTTTCTCAAAGAATGCTGAGTAGAGAGCCTGCACACAATCTTTTGCCCCGCTCTTCTGAACCACCAAAAAAGCCTTCATGACCGCCTGCTTTTTGAACAATCAGCATCATCAATCCCGTAGCATAATCAGAAACATTCAACTGCATATTTGTTTTAAAATAACAACCGCTACTTCATCGTTTTCTTACTATCGTTTATAACAATTCATCACGATAGAGTGTTAATCGATTAGCAATTACCAGTGTAGAAGATCCATTTGACGGGGCACCCGGTGGCTACATCCTTGTAGTAGGTGACGAAGTCCCCCTTGGTCCAGACGTGGCAGTCGCCCGCCGACGGTGGCACGGCCGACGTAGGCGGCGCCGGGGGCGATCCAGTCGGGGTGGAGGATGCCGACCCTGACGGCGGCGGAGCGGCACGCGCGGCGTGCCGGGGTGTAGAAGAAGGAGGTGCCGCTGTTCCACTCGGCGTTGTAGGTGGGCGCATCGACGGCGAGCCGGTCAGTTTTCATTATAAACCGGCCAATTCTCTTCTTCTATATCAGTGAAAAGGCAAAACTTTTCCTCGTTTAAAAAAGAAAATGTAAGACGACTATGGTGCTGGAGGGCAGATCCAAAGATTATGTTACCATCTATGCTGGGAAAACAACTCCCTCGTCGCAGCCTCCAACCGCGCGTGGACTATAGACACCTCCAAAAACAGGTCGGGATGCACCACATGATGTAGGGACGACCATGAACAGATCGTAGTTGTGCACTGGTAAATAACCTGGATAAGAGAACCATTTTTATCGTTAAAAACTTGTCATTTTTATATAGCCATAGCGATTAAATAACGGCAATCGCTCCCACCCTTATCAGTAGCTTAAACCTAGGATCCACCCGGTTGAGCCTATTGCCGAACGTATTCACAACGCATCATGGTGGGTATAAGTTAGAGGCTATCTGGATGGCTGACCATATAGATTTTACGAATTAACACTAGAAGAATAAGTTCTTTATTGTCTCGTCATGGTAACAAAAGACACACATTTTACTTCCCTGCCAATTGTACCTTGCAAAATTATCTTTGGTAAGAATTACCCCTCAATGAAGATACCACGCAAACACTTAGTTTTAAGCGGGATCTTAATCTTCCAAATTTTCTTATTATTATCGGTTGTTTTACCTCAGGTTGGATTAAAACTTTGTACATAAATCGACAGAGAATTTACAACTGGTTAAGATTTCATCAAAAATTATCGGGTCCCTGCGTCAGCTGGACATAAGCTAGACGTTGTAGCAAAGCATTCCAGGATGCTTGTCCAGGACCTAATAGACTTATTCTGAACGACACATTTGGTGGAGTGGTTTCATCACCTTAGTGAGCGTATCGCTTTTGTGGTGCACAATACTGTAAAAGCCAGATATTGTTCTCGGAGCATGGCATGACCTAGCCATTGTCATCCCAGAACCTAATTTCCGACCCATCCTTATAATAGAGAAAGATCCATATGAGAAGAAGATTTTCTTCATGGCAATAATACCTGCCCAAAAGTGTGAGTCACCAGGTTTCCAATAAACCTGAGACAATGCACGTGAGCCAACGTAGTTTACCTCAGGAGGGTTTGCCACACCCCTTTTTCAGCTACAAGCTTGAAGATTCATTTACCAAGAAGGGCCCTGTTCTTGACCTCTAGGTCATGAATCTCAAGTCTCAAGTCTTCCTTGGTCTTTGGGGTAAAACCACACTCCACTTACCCAGTCGATATTTCTTTTTCTCACTATCCACTTGCTAGAAGAATCATCTTGATCTGAAATAATCCAATCGTTTTAAAACTCCTTTTGGCATTTGGAAGAACAAAATCTTATACAATGCCGTATTACTTACTCTCTCCGTTCCAAATTACTTGACACACATTTTCCTAGACACGGATGTATCTAGTCTCACTAAACAAGTATAGATACATATGTATCTAAGCAAATGTGTGTCAAGTAATTCGAAACGGACGTAGTACCTGCCGATATGTTTTTCATTGTTACGAACATGACACAAGTGACTGTAAGAATTAAGTCGAGAAATATACAATAACTACAACTGATGATAAACAATTAGGCACTGCAAAGCAATTAGATTACACTGCCTTAATGGGTTGTGGGATTTTTCTCACGGTGAATAGTGCCATCAGCACTCCAAAAGCATCTCCATCGGCACACCTGAAAAACCTCAATCAGTTCGATGGGGTCTGGGCACAAAAACGCCTCCAGTGCATCTCCACATGCATACCCAAAAGGCAGGGTTCCAGACATGAAAAAACACGAACCTCCACCCCCACCATTGGAAAAGACGGTCTGATAACTGTCCGACCTTTGGTGCCCCCTCCCCCAACCCCAAAATCACACCACACACACACTTTAGGGGCTGGGTTGGGGTGCCGGACATCCCTAGACACAACCTTAGACAGGTGGGCCCCATGTCATAGACACGTAGAGAGGACGGTCAACCGTGATTAATGGCGGTGCGCAGCAGGCCGGTCCTCTATTAATGGCGGGGAACCAACTTCACCGGTTCATAGGCAGGCACTCCTGCTTACCCACGCATCGTCGTTGCGCCTTCTCCACATGTCGCATTAACTCCGGCCACTGCACACCGCGACTTCATATCTTCTTCATCCACACCGGTCACCGAAAAAAGCGCACAACAAGGCCACCGGTTAGCTGTTCCGAGAAAGCAACCGACTGGAGGATAGAGCATCTCTAGCAACTGAAAAGTCATAACCAGAAAATGCATTTTCCAGTTCAACCGAAAATGATTTTACGTTTGTGCGAAGGTCTAGGCAGAAAAATCTCGTAAAACCAAACCGTTAAACTTTTTTTTCTTTTCTTCATCTTTCCCAACGTGTCTATCTTGTAGCTACGAACTGAACATTGTCGGACGAAGCGTTCCATCTCCCATCTGTCGGCCCCGCTCGACTCGGGTTGTCGTCTGGCGCTCCTAGCGCTTTGCCTTCCCTGCCTCCTCCCGTCGAGGTGCTCCCTTGGGGGAGCTTGGCAATGGAGGTTCTTCCATTGGGCTGCCACCCCGCCCGCCTGGGCCCTCGCCTGGCTCTCCTAGCGCTAGCCTCCCCCTCCTCCTCTGAAGGTGATCCCATGAGGGATCTTGACCATGGAGTCCATGGAGGTACTCGAACAAAAATTGGTCGAAATCGATTCTCCTCGTCGGAAATCGAAGATTGACGCCGGGATCGAATCTCCTCGTCGTGAAAACGAGCTGGGGAGTCACCGTTGCTGGCACCAACAGGAGCTTTGACTCTTTCATTTTCACGCAAATAATCGACTCCAAAACTGGTTGTACGAGGTACCTTAGGTGATAATACCCGGGGAGGTGGAAAATCTTTTTTCGGTTTATCCCGTTTTATAGATGCTCTTAAGCTTTTCCTTTAAAAATGATTTTTCTTAAGCTCCGCCTCACGCTGCACACGCCTAAATAATGCTCCGAGTTCAGATGCAATCCTCTCTCTCGGACAATCTACTGTACTGTGCCGACCGGACTCGGACAAACAAAAAGTAGGGCGTCTCGGTCTCTCGGACACAACGAGTAGGGCCTAAATCACGTCAGTGTCGTCGTCCGACCATGTGCGCGCATAAAGTACACGAAGCAAGCTCCCCGCGCCATTAAAATCAGCTACCTCGTGTGTAAAAATACTATCGCCGTCCGCCGGCGATATGCTACTTAATGGCGAGCCGCCGCAAGGCCCGGTGCCCCAGCTGGACGATCTCGAGCTGGCCAGGCTTCTCCGGCTCAGGGTCGCCACCGGCGAGCCATTGCCCCACAGCTTCGTCCACGAGGCGAACGCCTACGCGGCGGCCCCCGCCGACCTCGTCCGCGGCTGCGATCAAACCCTGCAATGCGACGGAAAAGGGATCGCGTGGATAATCTGCAGCCCCGCGGAATGCCACAGGAGCGCGGGCGGCGAGTCGGCGTGGCGGCGAATGCGCCAGGTCGGTGGCGGCGGCGGTGAGAAGACGTGCTGCTGGCACCTGGAGACGGGCAAGAAAGCCATTCTAGGTTCGGACAAGAAATCCATTGGGGCGTACAAGCGCACGCTCTCCTACGTGCAGAAGGTGAAGAACCGGCCCGGAGCCCCGAAGCGGTTCAGAAACAAGCGCCTCGGGTGGTGCATGGTCGAGATTGGGCTCGACCAGCAGCCGCAGCCGCAGCTGGTGCTCTGCAAGGTGTACAGGTCGCCGCGCACGGATCAGGTCGAAGACGGGCACCATAGCCGGGCCAAGCACGTGGCCGGCGGCGACGTGCCGTGTCCAGCGCCGCCACCTGCTTCACCATCGTGTGGTTATTGGGTAACGGAATCTAGTACGACACTACACCGCAGTCTCCACCATTCCCCGGTGGTCGCCGTCTCCTGGAAGCTGCCAGCTCTTCCAATCGGGCCCCCGCCTCCAATGCCAAGCACGGAAATCTGGCTATCGTGAAGTCGTCGTCAGTGGCGGCGCCCATGACCGTCGTCATTAAGTTGGGTGGGTCGTCGATACCTTCGGCCGAGCGGATGAAGGAGATGGCCAAGCTCATCCTCAGCTTCCCTGCCGGCGCCGGGGCCGGGCAGAGTCCGGTGGTTGTTCTGTCCGCAATGGGGAACACCACCGCCAACATTCTCTTGGTAACAACGTAGCTCTGCTGCCTGCCTATGCGATCAAGTGTCTTTTGGAATCTTTTAGCTTAGCGATCGAGTTGCATTAATCCGTTACTGCTACTCCAGTAATCAAGTGTTATTCTAATTACACATGGCTGCCTGTAGGCCGCCGGGAAGGCGCTGAGCTGCGGCACCCAGCAGCAGATCTGCGAAATCCACGAGTTTGCCATCACAAAGGACCTGCATCTCAGGTGCGTGGGTTCCTCCTCTGCTGTTCTTGTCTAGAGTAGTACTGTCTACTGTGCCCGTGGTATACACTTGATATGTTTTCATCTGCTCTGCTCAGGACGATTGATGAACTTGGGCTTGATAGGTCCATTGTTTCAGGTATGTTTTACTGACCACTTTTACTGTCTCTCACCCTCCAATGTTTTTTACTGTCTCTTCGTACCAAATTAATGGCAGTACCTCCGTTACACACACTGTCACTGAAGAGGACAAACAGAGCAAGTTAGTGACGGCAATTTTCTTTTAGAAAAAACATGTGGCATGCTTAGTAATCTTAACTTGCACTGGCTACTTATTTCAGCGCTTCACACTCCTTTTGTCTTCAGTGAAAAATACATTTTCTAGCACTAACATTGCCCCCTCCCGCCGTTAAACTCAACAGGTTCTTTGAATGAGTTGGAACAACATCTTCAGTTCATTGCTATGACGAGAGAGCTGACTCCTAGGACGCGAGACTACCTTGTTTCATTTGGTGAGCGTGCGTCCACAACAATGTTCTCTGGGTATTTAAATAAACTTGGGGAATGGACACTACAGGTACATACTTCCACCAAATGCAATAGTTTGACTAAACCGTATATTTCTGGACTTTTTATTATCTAAGGCTAGACCCTTTTCTGATCTTTGTTTGTCCGTATCTCAGAATATATGAACCTGATCTTAGGTACCAGATTTCCTGAAATTTTGTCAATATCTTGCTGCCATAGAAAACCTATCAGTGGGTTACAGTAACAATGTTGAGAATTTTAGAGTTTTGATTCTAAACATTCATTTTTTGCCCATGTGATTTACAGAGATGTAGGTACATATAACATATCGATCCAAAAGCAAGTGTTTTATTACGACTAGTGGGCAAGTAAACTTACCAGTGAAAGTGCTATAAAATTTCAGGAATGGGAATTGTGTGCTGTCACTACTTTTGGAAAGGGTGGTAGTGACTTCTGCGACAACCATTGGCAGAGCCTTGGGATCAAGAGAAATACAGGCATGTTCTCCATTTTTGCATAAATTACCAGTTGAAAACCTGGTTGCTCTCGAACAATTGACTAGAGGAACTAGGAACTAGACCCTGGTGGCGTTTCTTTTTTTATACAGTGTCTAGCCACCCAAGCTGACGCTTAACGCTACAATAGTCCATCCAGAAGCCCTGTTCTTTTAAAATTGGGATCATTATGTTTCTTGCATAGAGAAGATGGCGATATGTTAAACAAAATGAGTTCAGAAGCTACAAAAAATGGCTCATGTGATGTCTTTGTACTCATAGAGTTTGTAACAGGTTTCATTCTAGTATAATTTCCTTTTCTTATAGGTTTGGAAGGATGTAGACGGTGTGTTAACGTGTGATCCTAAGGTTTGTGCAAGTGCGAGACCAGTACCATACTTAACTTATGATGAGGCTGTTGAACTTAGGTACTTCGGTGAACAGGTATTGTCCCCGGTTTCCTAATTTCTTTTTCGTTTTGTGGTTTGGTATTGACTAGGCAGTGTACACTATAGCATATTTAACTTCTTTTGTTATATGTTCTGCGCTAGTTAATTGTGATATGCTTCCTTGGTGATTTAGCAAGCGTGATCTTCTATTGTTACACTTAGTCACTAACATATATAACCTTTTTTATCCAAGTCAATGCACCTAGCTATGGAAGGTGGCACATCAGTTATAGTTAAGAACTCGTACAACCTTCAAGCACCTGGTACTATGATTACTAAAACAAGAGATATGAGCAAGGTTTGTTGTGTAACAGCCTCACGATGTTATGGTCAATTATTCCACGTGTAATAACTATTGCTGGCCCTTGACTGTAAATTATTTTTCAGAGTACGTTATTAACCAGCATCGTGTTGAAAACTAATATTACCATGGTGGAGCTAGAGAGTACAAGTGTGATCGGCCAGTATGCTTTTGTAGCAAAGGTACTATATTAACCGGCTTGTGTGTCTTTTATTTACTGAGCGATAGACCTATTGGTTGTATGACTGTGTTACTTATGCAGGCGTTCTCAATATTTGATGATTTGGGCATCTCTGTTGATTGTGTGGACACTAGTGAAGGCAAGATGGCATTTGCACTAGTTCCATCAAAAATATTGAGTGTCGAACTGATCCAGCTGGTAAAAATTTGAAGCCTCTTTCATCCATATTGAGTGCCAACAATGTAGCCAAAAAGTTTTCTATATCTATCCTACTACTTTAAAAGAAACAAAGTTATGCTCTAGATTCATTCTTTTGTTTTTTCGATTTGGCAGGAGCTTGATAATGTAGTTGACGAGTTGCAAAAGATTGCAACGGTCTGTCTACTACAGGGCAGAACAGTCATCTCCCTAATAGGGAACGCACAGATGTCTCCATACATTCTTGAAATGGTAAGAACCACAGATTCACTGATCAACTGAAACTCTGTAGTATGTTCTAACAAAATGAAACATGATTTGTCCTCACAATGTTGAAGATCACTCGTGATTTTGCATTGTTGTGACAGTATAAAGTCCGGTATAAAAAGATGAAACTCCTTTTGTCCTGATATTGTTGCATATCACTTGTATTCTGCATTCTTGTATACTCCCTCCGTTCCACAATATAATATGTTTTAGGTGTTGCACATATTGTCTAGATTGGGACTAGAGTGTACATATACACTAAAACGTGTCTAGATACATGTGTATACATGTGAATATGAAAAAGGCCTAAAACATCTTATATTGTGGAACGGAGGGAGTACATGCCAGGTTTTCTATGAAAAAGGCAGGCTAGTATAATTGAACGTTTATTTCAGCTGGCCATGGTTGATAATTTTCTGCATCCTTTCAACTTATGTGTTGTTGAATGCCAGGCACTTACTGTGCTAAGGAACATTAATGTTGAGGTCCAAAAGGTCTCACAACAGATGTCCAAGGTATAGTACCTTTGCTAAAAAACTGAACCTGGTCTTTTCTTATTATTATTTGCGCAGCATTGGAACTGGCCAACTGGGCTTTCCTATGTTCTGGTGCTCTTATATGTTCGAAACAAACTGCGCAACGGGGGTGATAACGCAAGCTAGTTTTTCTTAAACAGGTGACAAAAATCTCCTTGGTGGTACATGCCATTGAGGCACAACTTTGTGTGGAAGCCTTGCATTCAGCATTCTTTGAGCTTAACGACCCAGACCCAGTCCTAGTGAACTCATGCAGATATGGCGACGACCACCCAGTCCTAGTGAACTCATGCAGATATGGCGACGACCACCCAGAGGCTCTACTGGGCACAGCCTCCAGTGTTCTGGAGAACGATCAGATGCCCGTCGAAGGCGACAATTCTGGGGATCAGGAGGAGTTCTTCCACAGTATATTTCAGCATGTCAGTAAAGAAAAAAGCCCCATGCGCACCGGAGATGCAAGCTTATGGGGTCCAAACTTCAAAGTTCATCCGGATCCAACACCCATCCGTAGACCAAAGAGGCGCCTCCAAAAGTTATTTGCAGCAATAAGATCACTGGCTGGGTGTTTGGTAATATCTAGGATGAAGGAAATTTAGAGGTATGGGAAGTTGATTTTTTTTTTGGGTCAATTTAGAGGTCTGGGAAGTTATTTCTCTCGTTGGGTTCATGAGTTTAGAATGGGAATAAATGATGTACTGCTTCGTCACCCATTTCATCAAGCTATGTCTGACTGATTGTGCATAGTTTCCGCTATCTATATAAAATCTCCAGAACTACCATATACAATGGTTACATGCATTCGTCAGTCGCGACTAGCTACCTGCAATGTGCTTGCTATAGCTATTTTCACTGTGCCTGGTACCTGCTATTCGAACTTCTGCTCGGTTGGCGCCTCCAGCTTCTGCAGCAGAGCCTTCTTTTCCTCTTCAGGGGCATTGAACATGAAAACAGACTTGTCGCCGATGTCGTCCTTCATTGTGACGAACACAACAGTATTGTTAGATTCAACCAAGCATTTTGTAATAGACACAACCAAGCCTTGGGAACCACCAAGCCTAGGGTGGAGCATCTTATGCCTTTAGTCTGTCGAGTTCAAAGAAGGTTGCTGGGCTGTGCACAGTTTCTAGGATCGGCTGGCAGACTAGAAATGGCTGACTCAGTCTTATCATCACTGCCAACTTTTTACCTCAGCTCACTGATGAACTACAAGTCAGTTATTGATCAGATCAATAAGTACAGACGGCACTGCATCACTCGAGGTAGTGATCTGACAAAGAAGAATCCACCTCTTGCTGCTTGGGATTTGGTGTGCAAACCCAAAAGATGTGGTGGTTTAGGGGTGACAAATCTACAGAGCCAAAATAAGTGCTTGCTGCTCAAGCATTTGCACAAGTTTATGAATAAGCAAAATATCCCCTGGGTCACCTTGATATGGTCTACCTATTATCAGAATTCACTGCCTCTAGATAAGGTAGTGGACTGCTCCTTTTGGTGGCGTGACTGTCTTAAACTGCTACCTGAATATATGTCTCTTGCCAACTGCACTGTAAACTCAGGAGAAACTGTTAAATTTTGGAAGGATCAGTGGTCAAATGACAACCTGCAGGCTAACTGGCCATCAATGAGAATATCTCAGTCAAGGATGTTGCTCTGTCTCAAGAGGAGTCTGAACTTTTTCACTTGCCATTGTCAGAAGAAGCTTTCCAGGAGCTTGGGGAATTGCATGAATTCATGCAAACAGTGGACCTTCAAGAGGACAATGATGAATGGCATTATAGCTGGGGCAGGAATTATTCCGTCTCCAAGGCATACAAATTCTTCCAAGGCACAAACCACCCCTTTCATCATTTGCTTGGCTCTGGAATTCATGTTGTCAGAAGAAGCATAAAGTGTTTGCCTGGTATTTGCTGCATAACAGGCTGAACACTAGAGCTCTTCTACAGAGGAAAAATTTCCATCTGCCAACTTATAACTGCATTATGTGTGGCTCTGGCATTTTGGAAGCACGAGATCATTTATTCTTCCAGTGCCCTTTTGCGACTCGCTGCTGGGCTCAGCTTGTCCCAGGATGGGTGGCTCCTGTTGGTGACATTCACGAAATCGTCAGATCCTTCAAGATAGCTTTTCAACACCCTTTCTTCATGGAGGTGTTCATCCTGGCTCTCTGGTCGCTATGGATTACGAGAAATGACCACATCTTCAAAGGAGTCAGGGCAAATCTCTTTCGCTGCTTGAGGAAATTCAAGGAAGAATTGGATTGGGTGGCCTTCCGGGCTAACCGTGCCAGTCTAGCAGGGTTTAAGACCTGGATTCATAATTTCAGGGTTTCCTAGGCAGTTGCTAATCCTCTGTACATTTTAGTTAGCCTTTATTTTCCTGCATTACTTTATGTACTCACTAACCCCTTTTTGGAAAATCAATAAAAAATAACCAGCAGGGAACTGCTGTCTTTTCCAAAAAAAAAAAATAGACACAACCGATGATAAACACTTGTTACTGGAAGGCAATTAAAATTGTACCTTAATGGGCTGCTGGAATTTCCTCGCGGCGAACACGGTGAAGAGTGCCATCCAAATTCCTAAAAGGCCCAATTTCACCCCATCGTCCATTACACCAGACTGCGTATATGCCCACAAAACAAATGTAAGACAATAGAGGTGAACCATTGTGTCCAGTCTGGCCTAAATCTCAGACAGGAAATTTACCAGGTGTCCAAGAAGAAGGATGGGGATAACAAACGTCAAGATTCCAGCTTCCAATTTCCCATAACACAAACCTGTGAGAGTGCATTTGTTGTCACATATATTTCACAGACTGAACTATTCAGCAAATCAGTGCAAGGTTCAGTTCAGCAAATCAATCAATCAGACACAATCAGAATGCATCCAGTGAACCCTACAAAGGTCAATGCTACTGATCGAATCAGCTCAATGTAAACAGCAGAAGGAATCAATCAAGATGAACCAATCAGTTCCACAGTCCATTCATCAACAGTTCAGCACAAACTACACGGATGGCGTGATCTGCAGAAACACTACCTTCCTTGAAGACGAGGCCAGTGAGCGCGGCGAAGGTGGGCCCGACGAACCAGATCGCGCCGGGGTGGTCGAGCACGTACCGGACGAGCTCCTCTTCGAGCGGTGCGGCGGCGAGGGCGTAGGTGCCGACCGAGCCGACCACGCCCGGCGCCCACAGCGCCTGGAGGAAGCGCTTGATGGGGGTGACGTAGATGTGGATGAGCACGAGCGAGAGCCCGAGCCCCGCGGCCCCGGCGGCGTAGAGCAGGTCGGCGCCCTGCCGGACGGCGTCGCCGGCGGGGTTCCCCTCCGGCAGGAACGCCCCGGACGCGGCCACCAGGAAGGATGCCGCGGCGGTGACTAGCCCGGAGCGGTAGAGCAGGACCTCGCGCACGTCGGCGTCATCCACGGTCCATGGGCCGTAGACGCGGGTGTTGACGGTGGTCTGTCCACGAGACCGTTTGAATTTGGCCCGTATTTTCTTCCCAAAAATCTTTTTTTTGGAAACTTTTGACGTTTCAAGTTTGAATTTCAAATTTTGTCTGATAATCCCGTCGGATAACCAACCAGTAATTGGAAATCCCGGTTCCTCCCTTTTTTTTTAATCCGGTAACCAAATCCTTGAATGTGGACACGGTCCACTCCAGTTTGGAAGTGGACCTAGTAAGGATGACTCAAACGGGCCGACGCATCGAGTCCGCGCGCGTCCGTCTCTGTCCGCGCGAGCCAAAAACACGGCCCAACGGGGCGACGCAAACGGACCGCGGTCCGTTTTTTCTGTCCGCCGCGACGCATTCCTGGCCCAAATTTGGGCCACGGATGCGTCGGGCGCGGATGTGCGGCGGAGCGCAATTGTGTCCTCCTCTGGTCCGCACTTCGGCCTCGGCCTCTCCCAAAACCCCAGTCCACACTCCAATCCTAGCCATGACCGGTGCAGCCGCCGCCGCCGCCTCCGACGCTGGACCTGCCGCCGCCGGCACCGCCGGCCCCGCCGCTGGATGTGCGTCCAAAGCTGCAAAGAAACCAAAAAAGGAACTCACCGAAGAGCAGAGGGCCGCAGAGACAAAGAAGCGGGGCGACCGGAGGAGGAGGTTGAAGCAGGAGAAGCTCAATGCCGCCAAGCAGGCCGCCGCCGTGCCGGAGGACTCTGACCTCGTGTCCAGGGCCGCGACCGCTGCCCTCCTCCTGATTGGAATTACCCCAACGGCGGCCGCGGTCGGTGTCGCGACTGCGGCGGCCAGCTCCAACGCCTTGGCGGCCCGGCCGCCAAGGTCGAGATCTTCCGCGACGGCACCATCGCCACCGTACGGGTACCTTCTGGGAACCATGCCGCCGCGGGTTTCCTCTACCTCAGGCGAATCCGCGTCCAGCCCAGTCGAGGTACCTTCGCTTGATCTGAACACACCTACTACACCTTTGGCCGGGCACTCACCGGCGGCGCAGACTGCAGCCGCGCGTGCATCTGCCCCGACAGTGGTCGCCCCGGTGCGTAACCTGTTTGGCGAAATGCCCAGGCCGTCGCCGGGTGACCCCAGGTACTACGAGGAGGTCCATGATGAAGGGGACGACGTCCTCCAGGACATGATCAGGGACAACAACGAGTGCGCCGAGGATGATGAAGTTCCGCCGACCGGCCCCAATGTGATCAACATCGACAATGTGCCGGTTTTCGAAGGAGAGCTCGAGACCCAAGCCCGGGCAATGAAGAGAAAGATGAGCCAAAGGGGCGCCTCATTCACGGTCGAGGAAGACGTGCTCATTTGCGAGTCCTGGATCGAGGTTGGAACCAACCAAATTCTCGGGGCGGAGCAAAGAGGGACGGCATATTGGGGCCGGTTCACCAAGCGCTACAATGAATGTAGAATCCTACCGCCCCACAACATTCAGACGCAGCGGACGGAGGTATTTGCGACTCCGTTGAAAATGTTCAAGCCCGGCCAGCAAGTGGCTTCCGAGTGAATGAACAGGTGAGTTTTGTGGCTCTTCTTCCCTTCTTTGGTTGCAAGCTTTGGAAACCTTGTACAATTTGTATGCCCAGGTGTTGCAAACTTTGGAAATTATTTTGGTTACTATAAATTTGTATGCCCAGGTGTTGCAAGCTTTGGAAACCTTCAAGAGACAATACAAGAAGGCCTTCACCTTGACCCATTGCTACCGGGCACTCAAGGACCAGCAGAAATGGAAGGCCCTCTACGCCTCCCTAAAAAATGGTGGACAACCCCTTGATAAGGGAGAGGACACAACGGAAAAGGAAGGGAGGCCAAGGGGGAAGAACAACTCGAAGGCCGAGTTGAAACGAGATGCAACAACCGTTGCATTGCAAGAGACATTGAACGGGTTCCTAACCCAAAAGGACAAGGCTGCCGACAAGAAGGAGGAGAGGAGAGAAAAGGAACGCCTAGAGAGAGAGACGGCTTCCAAGCTCTTCTTCGAATTGCAGAAGAGACTCGACATAGAAGAAGAAAACGCCCGGACAAGAGCAAGGGAAGCCGATGCAAGAGCCAAGGAGGCCGAGGCTAGGGCCATGGAGGACCGAGGCAAAAGCAAAGGACATTGAGCTCGCCCTACGCCAAGAGGAGGCCAGGATCATGGACATGGATCTCTCGGCCTTCACCCCTACGAAGAAGGCCTACTACCTCAAGAAGCAAAGGTACTACATGGACCGAGATTGATCAAATCTCGGTCGTTTTATTTATGTTGAACTATGGCCGATATGGCCGGAAAAACATGGCCGATGGCCGGAATTTGTAATATTTTGGATATGTATGCAGACATGGCCCTATGAGGCCAGGATTATGTTTTATTTTAGATTCATATGCTTGCTATATACTTGGTTTGTTGCAATGTGATCACCATGACCAAAAATGATCAAAAACCCTGGCCAGGCGGACTCGATGCGTCGGCCCGTTGGGGGCACTGGCCAGAAAGGGGCGGACATGGGCCGGACGCGCGTCCGTTCCCCGACCCAAACGGACAAAACACAGACCAAACGCGCGTCCGTTTGGGTCGCCCCGTTGGAGTCATCCTAAGCCCGGTGGGAAAAGAGTTTGGAAGTGGACCTTTGCTGCGGCACTAGAATTTGAGGAGGATGCCAAAAGAGTTACGGATTAGGAAACTCCGGTGTTACCCCCAAAGGAGGGACACATGAACAGATGTTGTTGGGCGATACTCTCTCCAATTTTCAAATTAAGACGTACAAATTTAGTCAAAAGTTGAATACATAATAAATTTGACCAACCATATAAATATAAAGATTTAGAATACCATATAACTATCAAAATACCGGCTAAATAATAATTTTCCAAAGCATGTTTATTAAATATTGTATTTGCTTATATTATTTTCTTTAAGATTGGTCAAATTATACTATGTTGACTTTTGACTAAAAAATATACGCCCTATTTGGGAAACTGAGATTGTATCAAATTTCGTTCAATTATTCACTCTCTCCCATAAACAGTGTCTTCATTTTTGGAGAGTCCTACTTTTTCAAGTTTGACTAAGGTTGTATAAAAATTCACCAATACGAATAAAGTATATAATGAAAACACATTCTATGATGAACCTAACAATACTAATTCAGTGGTATAAATATTGGTAATTGTTTTATAAACTTGGTCAAAATTGAAAAGGTTTGACTCCCAACAAAGTTGGAAGTACACTTTTTCTGGGACGGAAGCGGTAGTCATGTACTCCTAATTACAAGACTTACTACAATTACGAACAGAGTAAGCACTATAGTTATACCAATGAAAAGTACACATGATACACAGGAGTATTACAAAGCAAATAAAAATTGCAGTAATACACATTATTATTCAACAAGACCTGATACAAATGTTTCTGAAGTGTAAATAAGCTCAGTACCTAAAAAGGAAATTCTACAAACATAAGCTCAATAGAAGGGTACACAGAGTAGCACGTAGTCTAGTACATCACACAGGAACCACAGCCGTCACTGCACTGGTAACAAAGGACTGAACACATCACGCGCATCCTGGGAGTGCAACGAGGCAGGCTAGGCAACGCTCAGCAATACTGTGAAGAACATCTTGCGGCTGCGGATCAGCCGGCTGCCCCCTCCTGTAGTTCGTTACAATGACAATCAAGAGAGAATACAGAAAGCAGGCCACAAGGAACCCGATAAGCCCCTTCATGGTGACTTGAACGTGGTCTTGCACTGAGATGGGTGGGCCTGCTGGACCTGTACAACGCCTGGAGTTGAAGGTGGCGGGTTTCTCCTGGTACGGTGCCGCCGGGGCTGGTGGATTGGCGTATGCTGCAAAAGGTGGCGGTGCGGTGGAGGCTGGAAGAGAACGGCCGGCGACGGTGATGGACACGGTGAGAGTCATGGCGATCAAGATAGCAAGGTGCTTCGATCCCATAGCTTTGTGTTTCTTCCGTGGGCTGTGTTGTGGAGCTACGACGCTGGCGACCGGCATTTATAACTTCACTCTCACGAGCGCGGGCACATGCTTGCTTTTCGCCCCGCAAAAAAAATGCTTGCTTTTCGGGGACCCGTGCAATGGACGCGCTTCCCATCGAAGCTGTCCCGGCTCTGCTTGCTACGGCTGCCGGGCCCCACATCGTCTGACTTTGCTCGCTGTTGTGTCTTACGAATTCTCTTCACCCGCAAGTAGGGTAGGTGATGTCAAACAAATTCAGATTTCAATGGGTCAAGATACAAATAATGCATGACAAACAGATGCAAAAATAGGAGTACCTGATTATAACAAAACCATTACAACTTCAAGTACCATTAGCCTGCTAAAAAGGTTCTAACAAAAAGTAAGCCAGAACGGTATCAAGGTTTTAGTGAAAACAAAAGTAACATGGAGGTAGGGGAAGCCCCTGCATTGATTTTTTTTAAACTAATGATAATAAGGACCTAAATATGGGTCTGTGAGAATTTGAACCTAGGTGAATGGTTTGTACATCTTAAGTTGCACGAAATTCATTTGCCTTGTTTAAGTAAATTCATTTGCCTTGTCGTGTTTTAGCTCTTGACATTATGCAATTGCATAGGCTGGATATAATTGGTATCGATTTGGTATTATTCTAAATACGTGAACACTGCGAACCATTATTCTCAATACGTGAATTTTTAACCACGTGAACAATGTTTGGGTCCGTGAACATTTTTTTGAACATTCTAAACAATTTTCTTCAACACGCGAACTATAAATCTCCGTGAACATTTTTTGACTACATAACATTTTTTAACACCGTGAATAGTTTTTATAAACACATGAACATTTTAACCCGTGAACATTTTTTCATTCGTGAAATATATTGTGAACATTTTTTCTAAAACTCTGAATTTTTTCAAAACATGAACATGTTTCGAATATGAATGAAAACAATTTCAGAGTTAAAAAAATGTTTACTCTTAAATAAAGTGTGTCACCTAAGCGCGTGAGTGAGTCGAGCGATATGATTCGCTTCAAAATATGCATAGGGGAACCCGTCAATTCCTATATATCAAGTGGCACACTACTGGGCCGGCCTATTTCATTTGGTTCCAATTTCGTTGTTTTTTATGGTTTTAATTCTTTTTTCTTTTCTATTTTTTGTTTAGTTTTTGTTTTTTCTTTTCTTTTTTTGTTTTACTTTCACTTTTCTCATTTAGTTTTCTTTTCTTTTTTCCTTTTCTTATTATTTTTCGTTCTTTCTTTTTTTTTCTTTTTTTTTCTTTTTTCACTTTTGATGATTTTGAAAAATGTTTTGAATTAAAAAATGTTCAGAATTGAAATATTTTCAGATTAAATAGTTCAAATTGTTCATATTTCAAAAAAATTCAAATTAAACAAAATCATATTTGAGAATTATTTAAATTCAATATTTGCGCATATTTTAAAATTGTTCCAATTTAAAATTTATTCTTATTCGAAAAAATTTCATAACTAATTTTTAGCAGAAATTTTTTCGCAACTAAAAAAATTCAGAATAAAAAATTGTTCGTGACTAAAAAATTCAGATTTTAAATATGTTTAAATATTGAAAAACGTTAAGATTTAAAAAATGTTCACGTTTTCACAAAAAAATCGAATTTATAATTATTCATAATAAAAAATCAAATAAAAATGATCAGTTTTTGAAAATGTTCAGATTTAAAATATTCAGATTTTGAAAATTGTGTTCATATTTTCAAAATGTCTGGATTTAAAAAATTGTGTTTTTAAAAACAGGTTTGAATTATTTTCGGAGTTTCTTTTAGATTTGGAAAACTCTAAGGAAAAAGACACGTACAGTCAAACGAACGAAAAAGGCCGAAACTTCGCACGCAAAGAGTTGGGCCGGTCCACTTACGGAAGTGTGTTGGCGGCGCGGGATGAAACCGCCGCTAACATGCGATACAAAGGAGCTCCCGGGGAACCCCTCAGCGCCAAGCGCTCCTATTTGCCGGCCTATTCGTCTGTGGTGCGCTCCCTCCAGCAGGTTTTCTGCGTCGCTACGAAGCGGCCAAATTGCATGTTCTGATTTTTTTATCTTTTTATCTTCTATGTTTTTCTAATAAAATAAGACAAGAACAATTTTATTGTAGAAAAAAATAAAATAGTCACATAAGCTAATAAAAATAATTATATTTTTATGATTTTTAAATATAAACATTTATGCTATTTGAATGTTTTTTCAAATATGAATATTTATTTATTATTTTTTTGAACGAGGCAAAATGCTTGCCTATTTATTTATTAAGATAGAATAGAGAGTTTTAGTTTTACATGGCCTTGGCCAACCCCTCCCCATGGCGCAGAACAAGCGCGCATAAGGGAAACAACAAAAGATGAAGCTAAAAGGATTACTCTCCCGGGATAAAATTCACCAAGCACTTTGCACCCGCTTTGACCCAAGTTCTCACCTCCTCCTTTATGTCCGCAATGATTGCACCTGGGAGATAAGACTTGTGCATGAAAACTCTCGAGTTCCACTCATTCCATATATTCCACGCAACTAGGGTGAGGAACTGAGGATGGATGCGGTAGCCTTGCGCGGGGCCTCGGGATGTAGGACTAAAACAGTCCAACAATCCAAGACCGGGGGTAAGCCGACCCATCGATCCGGCCTCATAGCCAACCAAAGGGAGACGGCGTTTCAAATGCGAGAGAACCTACAATGAAACAGAAGGTGGCACCCGTTTCTTGCTCCCGGCGACATAAGGGACAAACACCACAATTAGGCCAACCTCACCGCTGAAGGCGATCCGCAGTCCAAACTCTATCTTGGATGATCAACCAAGCAAAAAAATTGCACTTTGGAGGTGTGATAGGTCTCAAACGTATCTATAATTTCTGATGTTCCATGTTGATATTATACCAATTGTTACATGTTTTATATACACTTCATAGCATTTTTATGCATTTTCTGGGACTAACCTATTAACAAGATGCCACAGTGTCAGTTCCTGTTTTCTGCTGTTTTTGTATTCCAGAAAAGCTAGTCTGGAAATATTCTCGGAATTGGACGAAACTTGGACAGAACCTCCTATTTTTCCAGCACGAACACGGAGTCCAAAGTAGAGACGGAGGAGAGCCACGTGGCACCCACACCATGGGGCCGCGCGGGCCCCCCTGCCGCGCCGTGGGGTGGTGTGGGGCCCACGAGCCTCTCCAGCCGCCGTCCTTTCGCCTATTTATTCCTCCCGACGCGAAAACCCTAAATACCCGAGCCATTATCCACGAAAAGTTCTAGAGACGCCGCCGCCGTCAACCCTAGCTCGGGAGGGTTCAGAAGCTCTTTCCGGCACCCTGCCGGAGAGGGGAATCATCACCGGAGGGCTCTACATCACCATGCCTGCCTCCGGAGTGATGCGTGAGTAGTTCATCCTTGGACTACGGGTCCATGGCAGTAGCTAGATGGTTGTCTCTCCACTTTATGGATTGTGGATGTGCTGTTGCCACTAGGGATAAAATAACCGATGCTTGGCTTAAGGGTGCGCCGTTAGGTCTAATGCATTTGTTTACATTACGCACATTACTTAATGCAATTATTAGTTGCTTGCAACTTAATACCAACGGGGAACTCGGATGACAACCTGGCGGTGGATTATTAGTCATAGACGTTGTTGGATAACGGTCTATGTATTTTGTCGTAATGCCCACATGAATATCATAGTAATCATCATGTCATATATATATATGCATTGTCATGCGCTCAATATTTTGTCAATTGCCCAGCTGTAATTTGTTCACCCAGCATGTTAGTTATCTTTTATGGAGAGACACCACTAGTGAACTGTGGACCCCGGTCCATTCTTTTACACTGATAATATAACCAACTGCAAACATTGTTCCTTTTCATTCTCTGCAATTTACTACTCTTTTCCACACCATAAGTTTAATCTTTTGTTTTCAGCAAGCCGGTGAGATTGACAACCTCACTGTTTCGTTTGGGCAAAGTAGTTTGATTGTGTTGTGTGCAGGTTCCACGTCAGCGCGCCACTGACAACCTTCAAAAGTGATTTCTTGCTCCTACTGGTCGATTAAACCTTGGTTTCATACGGAGGAAAACTGCTGCTACACTGCTCCATACCTTCCTCTTGGGGTCTCCCAACGAACGTGTGATCCACGCAATCAAGGTGCCCAGGCATGCTATACAAGAGGGTCCATCAAAGAAGCAGTAGAACCAGCGAACTGCAGCAAATAGGCAGACGAAGCGGAGTACTCTCCCGAGTTGGTATGACGCCAAGTGATAGAATCCGGCTCCGCATGGTCCAAGGCAACCTCTTGGAGCATCATCCAAAGATCAACAAACTGAGTAATGTGCTCCACCGAGAGCCCAGAAGCATAGTCCAAGTGCTCAACCCAAGCATTGTCCCGAAGGGCCTCCTGAACGGTCCATCGTTTGCGCCTGAACATGCGGTAAATGTCCGGGACGATGTCCAGGGGGCGGTGATCCAAGAGCCAAGGCAACTGACAAAAATCTGCGTTAGTATTATCGCCAATCGAAATCCTAGTAGTAGCGTAGAATAGTGTCATATCCTCGTCCGAACATGGGTTCCCCAAGCCAATCCAAAGCTTGTCCGGCGATCTCCCGTTCCTGCCAAGAGACTTCGGGCGGCAAACTGTTTTTCAGTTGACCTTGCATTTGCCACCGGTGATAGTTGCGGTGCCCGCCCACAAGAAAGCCCGCCTTTAAGTGTGCCAGGGTACGGTCAACGACGTGATGTGGTAGATAGCCTGCGAGGTGGTGACAGATTTCACCCAAGTGCACCGACTGGCAGCAGTGAGGTGTTTGCCTAGCCTCGTGGGAAGCTTGCTGCAATCTTGTCCTCCAAAAATTGGAAGTCCGCCTTCCTAAGACAGATTTCACCCACGTGCACTGACAATGTAGTTCAAACAATATTTGAACATGAACATATATTTTATGAACGACTTTTAAATACTCACATTTATATTATTTGAATAGAAAGTACTCACATTTACCTTATTTGAACCAGAGCCGGGCCCACAGTGGTGCCAACTGTGCGGCCCGCACAGGGCCCATAAAATTTTGGTTCCCAAATTTTTTTATAAGAAGTATACAGGTTACTGGGCTTTGCCGTGCTGGTCGCATTTTTCGCCATGCGCCGCTCGCGCGGCTGCGTCTGAATCAAGCTCGTTGCCGTCAGTTACTGGGCCTGTCGCGTAGTTGCGCATAGTCACGATCGGAAAAGAATCCATGCATCGCTAGCTATAGGGGTGTAAACGGATAGGATAATTTCCGCACCGAATCCGTCGCCGAATCCGTTTTAAAGAATCCATATCCGGTTCCGAAGAATTTGCTGGATAAGGATATCCGATTCCGAACTGAACACCCGGATACGGTGTAGGATATGGTATGTAAAATAGCATCCGAATATGGATTATCCGAATATTAGTTAGAATTATCCGATGGTTATAATCCGAATAATCCGATTTTATACCGAAATGTCTAAACTAATAGAGCACAATTTGTAGTTTGTGAGTTGTGGATCTCATTTGTTGAACAAAGACTCCCTTGCATGGTCATTATACATACTATGGAGTATAACATTGTTAGATTATTATGTTGTTGAGCTATTATTTTTGGTTATGTGGCTTGACAATATACATTGCGCATACCGATCCGACTAATTTTTTTTCCGCCCCGAATCCGCTCCGTTTCCGTTCCGAATCCGTGATTATATCTATCCGCCCCCGAATCCGCAACCGTTCATTATCCGATCCGATCCGAATCCGAGAAAAAAATATGGTAAAGGATATGGTAGAGGCAAAATCCGATCCGATCCGATCCGTTTACACCCCTAGCTAGCTAACTAGGGCCCTGTACGCAAGTAAAAAAAAAAAGGGCCATGCACGCATACAATCGGAAACACGATCGAGTGGATCGATGCATCGCCGCCGCCTGCATGCCTCCCGAACCGCCGACGCCTGCCTGGCTGCCTCCCGTCTCTCAACATGCAAAAACCATTGCATCCAGATTGAGTGGCGGTTTGGCAAAATCGATCGGCAGGAATTACTAGATTTAGAGCATCTCTAGCAGAGCCCACAAAACGCGTAAACCCGCAAAATAACCGTCGGATACGGATTTGAAACTGCAAAAACGTAAAGAACAGAACCCTCAAAACTCTCTGATCCGTAAAAGTTTTTGAGGGGGCTCGTGAATTTGACCCGCGGAACCGTAAATACGATGTTTTCCTGGCCGAACCGAAGGGGCACTGCATATCGTGAAAGCTGTTGGCGGGAGGGACATTTCAGCAGGCGCCGGTGACCTTCCGCCGTGGAACTCGCCGGAATCCGGCAAACTTCCGCCGTACTCGCCGGAATCGCCATTGGAACCGCCGGAAACGCTGGGCAGGAGCTGGTCGCCGGCCCTAGGGGCCTCTACGCCGGCTCGAGGGGGCTCGTCCGCGCTGCAGCGGCGGCCGCCAGGAGCGGCGGCTCGACGCCGAGGGGCTTCGTCCGCGCTGCGGCGATGCCGCGGGGGCTCTGTCCACGCTCCAGCTGGGCTTCGTCCGCCGCTCCTGGCCCAGCGTCAGGCTTCGATCTGGATCGAGATTGATCTGCCGCTGGTTCGTGCGCCGCTGCAGCTAGCTCAGCTCCTGTTGGCCTCCGATTGATCAGCTAGCTACTAGTACGAGTATACTAGATGGATTGATCGTTGCCTGGCAGCTAGCTAGCTCAACTCCTGTGTACTTTTATGGATCGGTGTATTTTAGTATGCGGAGGGATTGGGGGAACGCATGAGGAAGAAGAACACCACAAAGAATATTCAGAGAATATTCCATTTTACAGTTTCGGTTTAAGGTTTCTACTCCGCCGCGCCGCGTTTCGAGCAAAAAACGCGTGGTCCGCGACCCGCAAAACAGTTTTGCGGGTTCGCGTTTTGCAGGCTCTGCTAGAGATGCTCTTAGGAGAAATCGGCAGGGTAATCAATCTTGTCTTCGTCGTCTGCTCCTATTCGTAAATCCTAATTCCTCCTTTTTGATTGACTTCAGTTTTATTTTATTCATCATTTGTATAGTGTTTCAATTATACAAATTTGAGCATGGGGAAACATCAGTCTGTTCCCAGAAGTACAAGAATTAGGTTTTAGGAGGAATCGACCGTACGAAACTTTTCTAAATTGAAGCTATTGAAGTTCTATATGCATACTAAAATGACACAACAAAAACTCAACGATTTAGCCACAATATCACTTGAGATCGAAGTGTTGGAGAAGATTGATTATGAGGATATCATTCAAAGATTTCATTTCAAAAAACACAAAAGAATGATGATGTGTTCAAATAAACAATATGCAACTCGGAGTTAAATAGGTATGATTCTCAATATATTCTATCGTTATGCAAAATATTATGACATATATGTTAGAATTATTTATTAGTTTAAATTTTCGTGTGTTATAGGGCCCTGTTTTAGATTTTGGCACAGGGCTCCGGATTTTGCTGGCCCGGCCCTGATTTGAACAGAGAGAAGAAACAATAACGAACAAAAAAACGGTGGAGAAACCCGAAAAACGGAAAATCAGAGGGAGTAAACTACTGGGCCGTCCCATTAAGGGCTGATATGTGGGCCGCGGCATCAGTAATCAGAGAGCCGAAAACTCTCGCTGCATGTGAAATCAAATATCCCAGGACGGCTACGAAGGTTCTGCGGAGCGTGCTTTTGGGTGAGGTTAGGGGTGTAAACGGATCGGATCGGATCGGATTTTGCCTCTACCATATCGTTCACCATATTTTTTTCTCGGATTTGGATCGGATCGGATAATGAACGGTTGCGGATTCGGGGGCGGATAGATATAATCACGGATTCGGAACGGAAACGGAGCGGATTCGGGGCGGAAAGAGAATTAGTCGGATCGGTATGCGCAATGTACATCATCAACCCACATAACCAAAAACAATAGCTCAACAACGTAATAATCTAACAAAGTTGTACTCTATTAGTTTAGACAAATAGAACTAACTACAAATTGTGCTCCACAAATGAACTTCACAACTCAATAACTACAAATTGTGCTCTATTAGTTTAGCCATTTCGGTAGAAAATCGGATTATTCGGATTATAACCATCGGATAATCCTAATTAATATTCGGATAATCCATATTCGGATGCTATTTCACATAGCATATCCTATACTGTATCCGGGTGCTCAGTTCGGAATCAGATATCCTTATCCGGCAAATTCTTTGGAACCGGATATAGATTCTTTAAAACGGATTCGACGGCGGATTCAGTACGGAAATTATCCTATCCGTTTACACCCTAGGTGAGGTGAGGTGGACCAACCCTATGGCCGTCGAGCAGGAAAGTAAATAACACGCGGGGTCGCGGACTACCCGCTCAACTTTTTCGGGTCCCCGTTTTTCCCAATCTGCCTATATAATACTACTCCGTACGTAATCTCCTGCTCCGGTCACCAAGAACAAAACACACCTCACTTGCCTCCTCTCTCTTTCCCCCAGCCAAAGAAGAAGCCCAGCCCAATCGATGGCAATCGCTGAATATTACCCCGTCCCTGAGATCGATCTTACGACCGCTACCGATGAGGTGTTCGGAGCTTGCCTCGGAAGGAGACGCTCTGAGGGGAAGATGTCGTGGGCTGGGCGAGCAGTACCCGGATCTCGCCAGGAGGCTCCCGGAGGATCTCCCGCCGTGCTTCCTCGCGGTCCAGAGAGATGCACTCACGCCCAGGAAAGCCTGGAGGACGGAGCACGGGTTGTGGGAGCCGAGACAGAAGCACTTCATCGCCAACTCAATGGTGAGAACCATGATGGTGTTCCGCCCCGATGATGGAAGCAAGAGTGATCTTGCCATGACTATGTACAACGCAGTTGACGAGTACGGTGATACTAAAATCATGAAGGTAAGCAGCATGCATGTTTAACATGTAATTTGTTGCTACTTATTTCATTATTTACTTAGCATCCATGATTACTTGATTGTTAATTCTTCTATCTTTTTATTACTGTAGGCGGATATGGCTTTATGCCACGTCTTCCGTAAGGGGAAAGCCAATGGTAAATGCGGAATTGTAGCTGATCCAGGTCACGTCGGTGTCAACTTCCTCTTTTCTTCCGAAGGTGTTGCAGATTATAACGACTTCCAGTATACCGATGAGTATTCCGAATCGGAAGTGGCAGGGTGGTTTGCCGACGACGGTATGGGTAAGCTGTATTTACTTTCATCATTACTGCAGGATGGATTGAGACAGCAGTTTCATCTCCACCGACATCCCAAAATTATTGATGACATCGTTTCCTTCTTTCATCATCGATTAGGTGGTAATGGGGATCATCTGGCCTCCGCTGATGGCCAAAAAAAGCCCGAGATCAAATCCACCAGTTGGTGGATCAGAGGCTGCTTGGAACAACTTCACACCGATAGACGACGAACACGATCCCGATATTGAGTACGCGGCATGTAAACGCTGCGGCATAATGCTGACGTTAAAAGGTCGTCGCAAATGTGGCACATCATCCCTCTGGAAGCATAACGATAGCTGCCCGCTCAGACCCGACACATCTATGGATGATCTTTTTCGAATAGTG
Organism: Poa pratensis; assembly: GCA_947311845.1. Taxonomy (NCBI): domain Eukaryota; kingdom Viridiplantae; phylum Streptophyta; class Magnoliopsida; order Poales; family Poaceae; genus Poa; species Poa pratensis. The sequence continues at coordinate 4,346,199 of CAMZMU010000040.1, forward strand.
GACATGGCGGAACAGTAACAATTCCAACTGTTTTAGAAAGGACAAACCCGGGCGATAACAGCAGGACAGAGTTCGGTGAGCTGCCTAAAACAGTTGCACGCGGCAAATCTTCAAAATAGTCATTCGAGTTGCTTGTTGGTGTGTGTCTCGGGTGCGTCCCTTGTTGCACGCAATGTTGCGTGTTTTTTATTCAATAATTGGCTAAGCTGTACGCCGCAGCAGTAGTTAGAACTTGTTTAGTTGAGGGTTATGTGCCTCACTAAGGATTGATGAATCCTTTGTGTTTGACTGTTTACTCATTTGCTTCAAAAAAAGGGAGTATAATGGGAAGCCGGGATTTTTTATTTTGTGATGTTCGGAGATTTTCCTAGTTCAAAAGTATCAACACATTTGAGTTCATGTTTCGTCATATTGCTAAGGTGTTTGGTTCAAAAATGGTAACACACATGTAATGTAATAGAATAACACAGGAATGTAAACAGAAACGTCGAAATCCGAAGCATTTTTGGTTCAACAAACAATCAATATCATGGCTGCTAGCTTGATGCTTTCAGTTTTACTAGGGTTCATAGGTACAAATAACTCACCCACTGAAAATCTGGAAACTAGGAAAGCAAATCACCAAAATAAGAATGACCAGATCAACAACTGATAATCTGAATTCCAGGTAGTATATCTTGTGTTTTAAGATGCTTGACAACTGTTGGAATATTAGGCATAATTTCCATGATTAATTCCAGAATAGTAAACATGATCGCAACAGCTACTAACATGTTAAACTCGAAAATACTAGACGTATTAATTAACATGAACAGCAGCCAGACATCTACAAACACAGCCATCGGAACGTGACGAACGTACCGAACGATTGTAGATGAAGTAGTCGTTAGAGCAGCGACGGCAGCAGCTTGAGCTGCGACAGTAGCAGCTCGAAGAAGACGACGTTGAAGACGAGTCGCCCGCGGACCCGGAGATCGTCCAGGAAATCGAGCCGTGATGAAGAACTTGAAAGCAGTCACGCGGGGCGCTTCCCAAAAACCTTATTCGCCCTCTCCGTACAGGATCACAAGGACAAGTGTTCCGGAGACCTGCTGTCCCGTTTGCCAGTGCACGCCGGCGCACGGGATGGAGTAGACTACGGTGGCGGCGCAAGTCTCGAGATTGGCAAAACCTAGATTGGTTCGGTGTGTGACGGCGCACGCAGTGCACGGCAATATATAGTGCGGTTCGGGAAACCCTAACGGGTACAACGTGGGCCGGCCACGTCGCACACGTTTGAGTCGGTTACAGCAGCCCACGATCCGGTAGCGATCCGAATTGGCTAAGCTGTACACGTACGCTAACACGACTCGATTTTCCTGAACAGCAAAAATATAGGCATCGGCTCATTCCCGCAACCCGCGGCGTGTCGTGACGAGACGGACGGACGGCGATGGCGGAGGAGGAGGAGGAGTGCGCATGAGAGAGCCTTCTGTTCTCAACTAGCACACCAAGTGGTACAACACTCCACCTTATAAGGTGGTGTTTGTCTCCTCCAACTAGCAATGTGGGACTAAATTTTAGCACCACTTTGCACCTCCAAAATTCTGCCATGCACATGGGCCAATTTGAGATTTTTAAGATTTTTTATTGGGCTGCCCAAATGGGCCCAAAATCTAACAACAACTTCCGTTTTGGCAATTGTGAAGAGTATGAAGTTCCTACTTACTAAAGGCTTGCAAGGTTAATTGTCTGTAATTCTCTAGAAGGTGTGCTCTTCTCTTGAGTGACATGTATCAAACCAGAACAAGAGTTAAATAAATGACATATGGTCTCCTTGGTGACTTCTGTTCAGTAACAAATCTGATCTAGCTGCATATGTGTCTGAATTAATCTGCACTACAAAACAATTTTAGGTACGATTTTTCATCTCTATGCATATTATTGAAAGAAAGAACACCGTGCAAACTAACCTTGTGGATAGAAATCTGTAGGACTTAAGTCAATTAGCAGAAAAACCATATGTTCGCATTGCAACCGACATGACATTTGATACATATAGGATTTGCATCAACATTTTCTATGCCAGACCATTTCACGTGTGAAGCAACAACTATTCAGTTGTATTACTAGATTACAAACAGATAAGACGGCCCAAGATAGCTTGAACGATTGCTCCCCTTTTTGTTATTTTGTGGTGATCCAAATTCGTATATACTGATAAAGGCCGACTTGTGACGAGGAGAGCGGAGCGTCCCGGACTTATCCCAGCCGGCGGCTTACAAAATGTATATGTAGTGGTACGGACAACATACGTACTTGTGGTGTTGTCGATAAAAGATGAAACTACGAGGAGAGCGGAGGACTACTTTGATACCCGGAATAATGGTACGAGTTGTTTCCGGGTCGGACTGCAGTTGACCTAGGATTTTACCACTACATATACATCTTGTAAGCCGCCGGCTGGGATAAGTCGCATTGTGTAAATCCCCGGCGTTTGTAACCTCATCCCGATATAGTGAAGTATTGCTGGCTGGCGCCCGTGATTTTTTTCCTCTCCTTTGTTTGGAGAGGTTTTCCACGTTAAAATCTCGTGTCCCCTTTGTTTTGATCGTTCCGCTCTTCGTCGTTTATTTGCTATCGTTTATAACACTTTTAAGGTAATCTAACTTCACTGATCAGTAATATATAATGGAAATTGTGAAACTGAACTCCACAATTAGTGCGCTTCACAGTTTAGAGGCTTTAAATTGTCTACCACTACCTTTCCATGTAGTGCATCTTCTTTTTAAGCTTCGGGTTTTGGTTTTACTGTTCTTTGTAATGCTGTGAACTACAATAGATGGCGTTTGATGGCTGTGCTGGTGAGCAAAGCCTGTGATCACTTATTAGGAATTTATATATTTGCTTTGCTGTGGAAATTAGTAGTGCTAGATTTTCAATTCGTCTGGACCGTCAAAATAGATATTCAAACCATAACGAAACGGCAAACGTCTTTCATTTCTTTTCTCCTGTGGTTGGTCTGTGTGTCGTCTGAAAAAAAAACTCCCTAGGCCCCAGCCGCTATTGTGCGCTCACACTGTCCGATCCACGGCAGTACTACACCGTAGAAAATCCTCACCGTTCGCTGTGTTTACGGCCATCATCACACACTACCACGAGCCGAGCACATCATCACCGGAACCCCACAAAAAAATCCGAGAAAACCAAACCGAAGCCCGCAACCTCGTCCACCATGCCGCCATGGCCACCGCCGTCCTCCTTCGGCTCGCGCCGCTCCCGACGCACCCCATACCCCACTCTCCCAGCTCCCGAAGCCCTCTCTCCTCCTCCCCTCGCCCGCCACCGCGGCCGCGCCACGGGGGCCATCAAAGCCGCCGGCGACGGGCAGGCGGACCAGACCACCGTCTACACGGGCGTCTACGGGCCCTGGACCGTGTATTAGTGTTTTAGGGTTTTAGGGTAGAACGATGTGCCTCGTTGGAGGCGATCGGTGCATGTTAAATAGGGTAGGAAGAGCCCCTACCGTGGCACGTACATGGGGTATAAAACTTGGGTGATGTACTACACCATACCAAGTATGATACGTACAAGATATTTAACACCCTCCCGTAATCTAAACTCTTACAAAGATTTAGATTACGCTTAAACTCACTTAACTGTCTAACAGGAAGAGCTTTAGTAAAGCCATTGGTGGCTCTAAGTTAATAGTGCCAGAAACAATGCTTGTACGTCACACGTCAGTTGGGAACCCCAAGAGGAAGGTATGATGAGTGCAGCAGTAAGTTTTCCCTCAGTATGAAACCAAGGTTTAATCGAACCAGTAGGAAAACGAGGTTGCTTCGAAGGTGTTGGTGAAGGAGTGTAGTGCGGCGCAACACCAGGGATTCCGGTGCCAACGTGGAACCTGCACAACACAACCAAATTACTTTGCCCCAACTTAACAGTGAGGTTGTCAATCTCACCGGCTTGCTGAAAACAAAGGGTTAAACGTATCGAATGGAAGATGATGTTTGTTTGCATAAAACAGTAGAGAACAATGATTGCAGTAGATTGTATTTCAGATGTAAAAGAATGGACCGGGGTCCACAGTTCACTAGTGGTGTCTCTCCAATAAGATAACTAACATGCTGGGTAAACAAATTACAGCTGGGCAATTGACAATTGATAAGTGCATATAACATGCATGTGTGAGCTGTGGTGTCTACTATGAGATTCATTTGGGCATTACGACAAAGTACATAGACCGCTATCCAGCATGCATCTATGCCTAAATAGTCCACTTTCCGGTTAACATCCGTACCCCTTCCAGTATTAAGTTGCAAGCAACAGACAATTGCATTAAGTAATGTGCGTAATGTAAACAATACATTCATCCTTGAATAAAGCATTGCTGTTTTACCCCTAGTGGCAACAACACATCTACAACCTTAGAACTTGCTGTCACTATCCCAGGTTAAATAGAGGTTGAACCCAACTATCATGCATAAATACCCCCTCTTGGAGTCACAAGTATTCACTTGGCCAAGGCTTCAACAAGTAACGGAGAGCATGCAAGATCACAAATGACATAGACATGATAATATAATATTCAGCTCCACATAGGTATCAATATAAGTCAGATCCCAGCAAACACAACATGTAGCATTACAATAAGATGATCTTGATCATGATAGGCAGCTCACAAGATCTAAACATGATGGCACAAGTGGAGAAGACAACCATCTAGCTACTGCTATGGACCCATAGTCCAAGGATGAACTACTCACGCATCACTCCGGAGGCGGGCATGGCGATGTAGAGCCCTCCGGTGATGATTCCCCTCTCCGGCAGGGTGCCGGGAAGAGCTTCAGAACCCCCCGAGTTAGGGTTGACGACGGCGGCGGCAGCGAATATGTTCTGGATGAAAGGCTCGGTGTTTTAGGGTTTTCACGTCTCGGGGAATAAATAGGCGAAGGGGCGATGTCGGCGGACCCCCGAGGGGCCCAAACCACAGGCAGGCGCGGCTGGTGGGCCGCGCCGCCAGGTGGTTTGGCCACCTCGTGGCTCCCTTCGTCTCTCCTTCGGACTCCGTGTACGTGCTGGAAAAATAGGGACTGGCCTTTTGTTTCGTGCAATTCCGAGAATATTTCCAGAAGTAACTTTCTGAAACCAAAAACAGCAGAAAACAGGGAACTGGCACTGTGGCATCTTGTTAATAGGTTAGTCCCAGAAAATGCATAAAAGTGATACGAAGTGTATATAAAACATGTAGCAAATGGTATAATATAAGCATGGAACAGCAGAAATTATGGATACGTTGGAGACGTATCAAGCATCCCCAAGCTTAGTTCTACTCGTCCTCGAGTAGGTAAAACGATAACAACAAATAATTTCTGAGGAGACATGCTTTCACACAATCTTGATCAATATATTGCAAGGCTCATGTCATGAATGAAGTGACTCAAAGCAATGATCTATAGTTTGCTAACAAATAGATAAAGAGTAAACAATGAATCATATAAGCAAAAACTTTTCATGAATAGTACTTTCAAGACAAGCATCAAAAAGTTTTGCATAAGAGGTAACTCATAAAGCAATAGATTCAAAGTAAAAGGCATTGAAGCAACACAAAGGATGATTAAGTTTCAGCAATTGCTTTCAACTTGTAACATGTATATCTCATGGATAGTTGTCAACATAAAGCAATATAACAAGTGCAATAAGTAAATATGTAAGAATCAATGCACACAAAGTTGACACAAGTGTTTGCTTCTAAGATAGAAAGGAGTAGGTAAACTGACTCAACATAAAGTAAAAGATAGGCCCTTCGCAGAGGGAAGCAGGGATTAAATCATGTGCTAGAGCTTTTTAAGTTTTCGAAAGCATATAGAGAGCACAAAATAAGTATTTGAGAGGTGTTTGTTGTTGTCAACGAATGGTAGTGGGCACTCTAACCCCCTTGTCAACCAGACTTTCAAGAGCGGCTCCCATGAAGGACGTTATCTCTACCAGCAAGGTAGATCATCCCTCTTCTCTTTTGTTTACACATGTATTTTAGTTTCTTTATAGATGACACTCCTCCCAACCTTTTGCTTACACAAGCCATGGCTAACCGAATCCTCGGGTGCCTTCCAACATTCACATACCATGGAGGAGTGTCTATTTGCAAATTAAGTTGCTTACTGATAAATCAGGGCAAAACATGTGAAGAGAATTATTAATGAAAGTTGTAATTAATTGGGGCTGGGCACCCCGTTGCCAGCTCTTTTTGCAAATTATTGGATAAGCGGATGTATATGCCACTAGTCCATGGGTGAAAGTCTGTCAGAAGTAAATGACAAGATTGAAAGATAAAACACCACATACTTCCTCATGAGCTATAAAACATTGACACAAATAAGGAGTAATAAAGTTTTGAATAGTTTAAAGGTAGCACATGAAATATTTACTTGGAATGGCAGGAAATACCACATAGTAGGTAGGTATGGTGGACACAAATGGCATGGGTTTTGGCTCAAGTTTTGGATGCACGAGAAGCATTCCCTCTCAGTACAGAGTTTAGGCTAGCAAGGTTGTTTGAAGCAAACACAAGTATAAACCGGTACAGCAAGAATCACATAAAAACATATTGCAAGTATTATAAGACTCTACACTGTCTTCCTTGTTGCTCAAACATTTTACCAGAAAATATCTAGACCTTAGAGAGAACAAATATGCATCCCAAGTCTCAACAAGCTCTACGGTAGTTCTCCACTACTAGGCTTTAACTACATGATGCAAGAGCTTAAACATGATCTACTTGAGAGCTCAAAACAATTGCAAAGCATCAAATCAAAACAAGACAATGATCTACAAGAATGCATATGTCTTTTCCAATACCAACTACTACATGTAGCATTTTCTTTCTTCCAAACAAACACCAATCAATTTATTTAAACATAAACTCTCCAAATGATAATATAATGCAGCAAGAGAGTATTTATAAACAAGTGCTAACAGCTCGAAGAGATGCATGAAAAACAGGAGCTAAAAGCACTGCAGTAGCTAGTTAAGAATACTCAACAAATATAAGTGAAGAACATGAGTATTCACATGAAAAAGCGGAGCGTGTCTCTCTCCCACACAAGGATTGCTAGGATCCGAATTTATTCAAACAAAAACAAAAATAAAAACACACAGACGCTCCAAGTAAAGCGCATAAGATGTGAAAGAATTAAAATATAGTTTCACTAGAGATGACCTGATAAGTTTGTTGATGAAGAAGGGGATGCCTTGGGCATCCCCAAGCTTAGACGCTTGAGTCTCTCTGAATATGGTTGGGATGAACCACGGGGGCATCCCCAAGCTTAGGCTTTTCACTCTTCTTGATCACATAATATCACCCTTCTCGCTTGATCCTTGAAAACTTCCTTCACACCAAACTCAAGACAGTTCTCATTAGAGGGTTAGTGCATAATCAAAAATTCTCATATTCTGTAATGATACAATCAATCCCAAAGCTTCTGGACATTAGCTACAGCCACCAATGCTTTGTGGAGCAAAGAAATCCACACAAACACAGTAAAAGAGCGAATGCAAAACAAAAGGCAGAATCTGTCAAAAACAGAACAGTCTGGAATGACGAATTTTTTCGAGGCACTTAAGTTGCTCAGATGGATCTGGCCTAAAATAATGAAAGTTGCGTACATATCTCAGGAATATGCGTGATTTTTCTCAGAATTTTTTGAATTTTCTACAGGGAGATAAGCTCAAATCCGTGACAGCTAAAAATCTGTCACTGCGCAGAAATCCAAATCTTGCATCAACTTTCAATATAGAACTTTACTTGGCACAACATTGCGATAAAATAAAGATACAAAGGAGTTGCTACAGAAGTAACAAAACTCCTTGACTCAAAGAAAACAAAAATAACAGCAAATAAAAACGATGGGTTGTCTCCCATAAGCGCTTTTCTTTAACGCCTTTCAGCTAGGCGCAGAAAGTGAAAATCAAGTGTTGTCAAGTGGCAAATCATTCAAATCATCAAAAGCTTCTTCCAACACACAGCTTGTAACAATGGGTATCTTAGATGTTCCTGGAGGTGTTTCATTACCTTTAACCGTACTAAAAGTTTTATCAATTTTAAGCTCATAATGAGTCTTTGGTTTTGGCACTTTAGGAACATACATAAACTTTTGCTCTCTACCCACATAAACTTTCTCCTTTTTAGACTTAAGAGAAGTAAAGGTTGAACTTAAGGTTTCAATAGCTTCCTCTAACTCATCAATTCTATGATTTTGGGTGTCATGGATATTATTATCCTCAAGAACAGTGATTCTTTCATTGATGGTGGCTATTGATTCATTAGTCTTACCAATACAATCAAGAAAATTTGGAAAAAAATTCTCCATAGAGTCTAACTTATTTATAACATCCTCCAAGGTGATCTCAATTTAATATCTTTAGTGGGTGGTGTTCCTACCAAACTTTCAATAATATTACAGGCTTCTAAAGCAGGAGTACCCAAGAAATTTCCACCTGTAAGAGTGTCTAGAACATACCTATACCAACTAGAGATACCAACATAAAAGTTCCTAAGGAGGATAGTGGTAGAGTGTTTCTTAGTACATCTATGATGAGCATCACTAATTCTATACCAAGCATCTTTCAAATTTTCACCTCCTAGTTGCCTAAAAGAACGAACTTCAACTTCAGGAGCATTCATTTTGAAAAAAAAATCAAACGAATTAAACAAGTAACTAATTTTTTTGTGTTTTTGATAAAGAGAGCAAACAAGACTAAATAAAAATAAACTAAGCAAGACAAATAACAAAGTAAAGAGATTGGGTGTGAGAGACTCCCCTTGCAGAAGCAATTCGGTTTTCCCCGGCAACGGCGCCAGAAAACGTGTTGGTGGCTCTAAGTTATAGTGCCAGAAACAATGCTTGTACGTCACACGTCAGTTGGGAACCCCAAGAGGAAGGTATGATGAGTGCAGCAGTAAGTTTTCCCTCAGTATGAAACCAAGGTTTAATCGAACCAGTAGGAAAACGAGGTTTGCTTCGAAGGTGTTGGTGAAGGAGTGTAGTGCGGCGCAACACCAGGGATTCCGGTGCCAACGTGGAACCTGCACAACACAATCAAATTACTTTGCCCCAACTTAACAGTGAGGTTGTCAATCTCACCGGCTTGCTGAAAACAAAGGGTTAAACGTATCGAATGGAAATGATGTTTGTTTGCATAAAACAGTAGAGAACAATGATTGCAGTAGATTGTATTTCAGATGTAAAAGAATGGACCGGGGTCCACAGTTCACTAGTGGTGTCTCTCCAATAAGATAACTAACATGCTGGGTAAACAAATTACAGCTGGGCAATTGACAATTGATAAGTGCATATAACATGCATGTGTGAGCTGTGGTGTCTACTATGAGATTCATTTGGGCATTACGACAAAGTACATAGACCGCTATCCAGCATGCATCTATGCCTAAATAGTCCACTTTCCGGTTAACATCCGTACCCCTTCCAGTATTAAGTTGCAAGCAACAGACAATTGCATTAAGTAATGTGCGTAATGTAAACAATACATTCATCCTTGAATAAAGCATTGCTGTTTTACCCCTAGTGGCAACAACACATCTACAACCTTAGAACTTGCTGTCACTATCCCAGGTTAAATAGAGGTTGAACCCAACTATCATGCATAAATACCCCCTCTTGGAGTCACAAGTATTCACTTGGCCAAGGCTTCAACAAGTAACGGAGAGCATGCAAGATCACAAATGACATAGACATGATAATATAATATTCAGCTCCACATAGGTATCAATATAAGTCAGATCCCAGCAAACACAACATGTAGCATTACAATAAGATGATCTTGATCATGATAGGCAGCTCACAAGATCTAAACATGATGGCACAAGTGGAGAAGACAACCATCTAGCTACTGCTATGGACCCATAGTCCAAGGATGAACTACTCACGCATCACTCCGGAGGCGGGCATGGCGATGTAGAGCCCTCCGGTGATGATTCCCCTCTCCGGCAGGGTGCCGGGAAGAGCTTCAGAACCCCCCGAGTTAGGGTTGACGACGGCGGCGGCAGCGAATATGTTCTGGATGAAAGGCTCGGTGTTTTAGGGTTTTCACGTCTCGGGGAATAAATAGGCGAAGGGGCGATGTCGGCGGACCCCCGAGGGGCCCAAACCAGGCAGGCGGGCTGGGGGTGCCGCGCCGCCAGGTGGTTTGGCCACCTCGTGGCTCCCTTCGTCTCTCCTTCGGACTCCGTGTACGTGGGAAAAATAGGGACTTGGCCTTTTGTTTCGTGCAATTCCGAGAATATTTCCAGAAGTAACTTTCTGAAACCAAAAACAGCAGAAAACAGGGAACTGGCACTGTGGCATCTTGTTAATAGGTTAGTCCCAGAAAATGCATAAAAGTGATACGAAGTGTATATAAAACATGTAGCAAATGGTATAATATAAGCATGGAACAGCAGAAATTATGGATACGTTGGAGACGTATCAGCCATCAGCAACTTGATCTTGCTAGAGATAAATTTGATCTCTAAATTTTTTGCTTGCTACTCTTTCTCGAACAAAATGAAAATCAATCTCTATATATTTTGTTCTTGCATGGAACACAGGATTTGCAGACAAATAGGTAGCACCTAAGTTGTCACACCATAGTCATGGTTTTTCCCTTAGCTGAATACCAAGTTCCTTGAGTAGTGCCTCAACCCATATGACTTCAGCCGTGGCATTAGCTACGGCTTTGCACTCAGCTTCTGTGCTTGAACGGGAAACCGTGCCTTGTTTTCTGTAACTCCATGACACGAAGTTTGGTTCAAGAAAGATAGCAAAACCTCCAGTGGATCGTCTATCATCAGGGCATCCAGCCCAATCTGCATCTGAAAAGCACTCAGAAGTGTATGAGAGGAGCGTGTAAATGTAAGACCAAGTTGCAAGGTACTCTGAACATAACGAAGTATTCTTTTTGCTGTTGTCCAATGTGTTGTTGTTGGTGCATGGAGATACTGACAAACTTTATTAACTGAGAAGGACAAATCTGGTCTTGTGAGAGTAAGAAATTGGAGAGCACCAACAATGCTCCTGTATTGTGTGCTGTCTAAAGGACCAAGCGGCGTCCCTTCATGAAGAGACAATGGCTCGGTGGGAGACAATGGTGTAGGAGCTGGTTTGCAGTTTTTCATTCCAACTCTTTCTAAGAGATCCATAGCATATTTTTCCTGTGTCAATATCAATCCATCTCGGTTTTTCTTTACTTCAATACAAGAAGAAATGTAAGTCTCCAAGATCTTTGATGGCAAAATATTTATTCAGTTCTTGAAGGAGAATGGATGTGGCATCATTTGAGGAGCTTGCTACTATAATGTCATCAACATAAATCAAGACAAACATTGTGATACCTGACTTTTTGGTACAAAACAGAGATGTGTCTGCCTTTGAGGGAGTGAAACCAGACCCTGCAACTTTGAGCTGAGCCTGAGTACCATGCCCCGGAGCCTGTTTGAGACCATATAAAGCTTTGTCAAGTTTGCAAATATAATGAGGAACATTTGAATCTTCAAAACCTGGGGGTTGTTTCATGTAAACCTCCTCTTCCAGAACACCATGTAAAAACGCGTTCTTGACATCTAGCTGCCATAAACTCCATCCTCGAGAAACTGAAATGGCTAAAACAACTCTAATTGTTGCAGCATTAACAACATGACTAAAAGTATCCTCATAATCTATCCCATACCTCTGTTTGAAACCTTTTGCTACTAAACGTGCTTTATACCTGTCAATTGTGCCATCTGCATTCTTCTTGATACGATAGACCCACTTGCAATCAATCAGGTTTTTATTTTTACTTGGTGGAACAAGATGCCATGTCTTGTTTTGAATTAATGCTTCATATTCTTCCTCCATTGCATTTTTCCACTTTGGATCATCTAAGGCCTCGGACAATGAACATGGTTCTCCTGTTGATGTTAGCAGACCATATCTAATAGAGTTTGCTTGTTTGTAAATGCGAACTTGTTTGCCATAAGTTATTGTACCATCTTTGTATTTTCTGGGTTGCTTTATACCTTGTTGTAGGCGTGTGCGGCGTGGAGCAGCAGACTGGACCACATCATGGTCATCCGCAGTGGATCCTCCTCCACTGAGCCAGGCGACGCGACAGGTGAATGGGGGACGGACACGCCAGCACTGCTATCGTTTTTTGCGTCGTCATCTTCTGCATGCGGGGACGCGTGTCGTCTTCTGTGTCAGCATCTTCCGCATGCAGGGACGCGATGTCGTTGTCGTGGTCCCCGGGGTGGCGATGTCTACATGCGGAGGCGTGGACCGAGGCGGCCCAGTGTGGCAGGTGGCGAACGAGCGGGCGACACATCAGCGCCGTCGCTGTCACCAGCAGAATCAGACGAATCCGCGTCGGGATTGGAGCACGAATCATCGTCGGGATCGCGTCTTCCTGATCCGAGGCAGATTCGTATCAGCGTGGGATACCGAACTCGTTTCGTCTTCATCCGGGTGCTTCATTTTTTCTTCGTTTTGCATCGTTTCTTCATCAATTTGAATGCGATTTTCTCCTGCAGCTTCGTCGTGTTCCTGACCATCATTAGTAACAGGTACAAAGGGCAAAGGCATATAGTCATCAGTGTTAGCAGCCCCACTAGTAGATGATGTAGGAAGAAGAAGTATATCTTCACGAGGCGTTTGCCGGCATTTGGGTTTAGAGAGGCAAATGGAAAAACGTTTTCATCAAACACCACGTCTCGAGATATGTAGACACGACCCGTGGAGATGTCTAGACACTTGACTCCCTTGTGGCGAGGGCTATACCCTAGAAAAACACATCGTGTAGACCGGAAAGCAAGTTTGCGCTTGTTGTAGGGGCATAGATTGGGCCAACAGGCACAACCAAAAACACGAAGAGAGTCATAGTTGGGTGGCGTGTGTAGGAGTCTTTCGACTGGAGTTTCTGAGTTTATAACTTTGCTAGGAAGCAAGTTTATGAGAAAGTTGGCTGTTAGAAAGGCTTCATCCCAGAATTTAAGCGGCATGGAGGCATTGGCTAGCAGGGCAAGACCCACTTCAACAATGTGACGGTGTTTGCGTTCAGCAGAACCATTTTGTTGGTGAGCATGTGGACATGAGACATGGTGGGTAATGCCAATTTTTTGAAAGAAACCATTGAGTTTTTCATATTCACTACCCCAATCAGTTTGCATGGTAACAATTTTCCTCTCAAACTTACGCTCAACAAGTTTGTTGGAAATTGAGAAAAAACTTGATAAACATCAGAACGTTTCTTCAACAGATAAATCCACGACCCCGAAGGGTCCAGACTGCATTAGACGGTGGGATTGCAAATTACATCAAGGACCCGAAGAAAAAGAAAAATACATCCAAGTCCCTGGCTTTTACATAAAGGACCCCAGATAAGAAATGAGGAACACAATCAGGTCCTTCTCCACCGAAAAGGATCAGCTCGACGCAGCGGCCGTCAGCGCCATCGCCGGGGACAGCACCACTTGGCGGCGGAGCGACGTGGAACGCCGCCACGGAACTGCAGTAGGGCCTCCGCGTTGGCACATCGGCCTGGAGGTTGAAAGCTCTGTGGTACAAGGAGCACCACAGGACGGAGTGGCTCCAATCGCCTGAGATAACAACAGCGCAAGATCGCTGCCATTGATAAGCTCCGATTGACGTAGTCCGAGGATCTTCCCGTGCAGCTCCAGCTCGAAGACGCACACCCTCCTTCCCGCATCCATTGCGGCACAAGAGAGCAGCAACCACAAAGACAGAAGCTCCACCCAAAAACCTGCCTACCTGCCACCAGATGAAGACCGTAGCCCCGCCATCGAACTCCAGCTTCATGCCACGGGCCAGAGGAGGCAGTGCATGAAGAAACTTGTAGCAGAGAAGCAGGGAATAGACCTTATTAATAGGCGAGCGGTGGTCTCCTGCAGCGCCAGCTCCCACCATGGAAGCTTCCTCGCCAGAGAGAGAGGGACCGCATCGAAACGGAGGAGATCCACGGCCTCCGCTTCGAAGCACCCAAAGCAGACCTTATTTAGAGAGATGCCCGCTCTCCTCCACGCCGCCAGCATCTCCGACTGCCACTGACAGAGAGCCACGGAGTAGAGGAAGAACCAGGAACAGAAGATCTGGCCGCCGGAGATCTTCTTTCTACCCTCAATCGCCACGGAGGCACACGCCACGAGGGGCAAAACTAAGCTACCTAAACTATACAGAGGGCCACGCGCACCTCCCTCATATCTTCTCCAGCCAGCGGCGCCGGCGACGGAGGAGATCTGAGATCGGGCCGGGCAGGAGGCAGAGTCGCCTACGACTCTCAACGGGGCGAGGTGGGGGAAAGAACGGGTTAGACTTATTCGGATGTCAATATGAAGCTTACATAATAAGTGTGCTTACCAACAGAAGCGGGAGCAGGACCCCATACATCAGAAAACACTTGTTCCAGTGGAACAGTGGAAACACTAGTAGAGGTAGGATATGGCAATTGATGGCTTTTTGCTAATTGACAAGAATCACATATGTAAGGATTTAATTCTAGAGTATGAAATAATTTATGTTTCCTAATGACTTGTTGCACCACAAAGGAAGAAGGATGCCCTAAACGACGATGCCATGTAGAGGATGAAGGCTTTATTGTAGCGAATGCATGCTTGGACGACAACCCCGTAGAGGTGGACACTAAGGGATAGAGCCCACCATGACATGGACCCTTAAACAGTGTTCTTCTTGTGGCCTGATCCATAATCAAAAAGAAAAAATGATGGAATTCAAGAAACACATTGTTGTCAAGAGTGAGTTTATGAATGGATAACATATTATTTGATGCATTAGGAACATGAAGAATGTTATTGAGATGTAAAGATGTATGTGGGGTGCGTAACATAGGATGACCAATATGCCTTATAACCATACCTTGTCCGTCGGCCGTGTGGACGCGTTCACGCCCATTGTACTTCTCATGGGTGGAGAGTTTGCTCAGCTCCCTGGTGATGTGATCGGTTGCTCCTGTGTCGCCGTACCAGTTTGTGTCCACTCCATAGGATGCCATGTGTGCAACCTTGTCATCGTTGTCGCCATCACTGTCAGAACCATCATTGTTGTAGCGCCACCAACAATCAGCAGCGGGGTGGCCATGGATCTTGCAAATTTGACAGGTTACATCAACATAAGGAGTGGAAGCTCTATCACGCCGAGTGCGGCGCTTGTCATCATCACGGCGACCACCATTGTCACGGCGGCCACCTTTATCATCATCACGATAGCGCCAAGTGTCGCGACGATTGCCT
The DNA here is from genome assembly GCA_947311845.1 of Poa pratensis. NCBI lineage: Eukaryota > Viridiplantae > Streptophyta > Magnoliopsida > Poales > Poaceae > Poa > Poa pratensis. Next base: position 4,361,479 of record CAMZMU010000040.1, read on the forward strand.
CCATCACGGTGGTCCTGGCCGCCTCCATCACGGTGGCGATCTCCACGTGAATCTCCACGCGGCCCACGGTCATAGCGATCACCACGGTCAGAGGGGCGACCGCGATCACCGGTGCGTGGCGGACCACCACGTCCATGCTGGGCAGCATTGGCCGAGGAAACAAATCCCTCGGCGGCATCACCTGGCACACTGTTGCGCATATCATATGAACATAACTGAGCATAAAAATCATCAAGTGTGGTACCGGGGTTTCCATTGATTGTGGTGACAAGAGAGTTGTAGGATCCATCAAGGCCATGAAGGAGGTATCCAATAAGCTCATCATCTTCAAGGGTTTTGCCCATGGCAGCAAGCTCGCAGGCGAACGTTTTCATCTTGGTGAAGTACTGATCGGTTGTGTGGCCGACCTTCTTGGTGTCGTTGAGCTGGGACCGGATGTGCTGCACCTTGGATCTTGATGCCGAGGAGAACATGGAGTTGATGGCTGCCCAAGCTTGAGCGGTGGACTCCATGGCAAGCACATGAGACAGGATATCAGGTGAAAGAGAATTCAGCAGGAAACGTAGAACCTGTTGATCACGTGCAATCCAGGCCAAATAGGCCGGGTTCTCCACTTCGATCTTCTTCTTGTCTGCGTCCTCAGCTTCCACGGTCTTCTGCAGCGCACGGTCCGATCCATCGAGGAGTCCCATCACGTTCGCACCACGAAACGCAGGGATCATGAGAGCCTTCCATAGGAGGAAATTCCCCCTAGTCAGATGTTGGGTCGGAGGAGTACGTACCCAGGGCGGAGGCCAATGACGAGCTTGACGACGAGGAGCTCATGGCGACGGCGGTTTTTGGATCTTGAGCGGCGGCGGCGGCTGGATCAGCGGCGGCGGCGGCGGTTTGTGTGGTTTTCTTGTAGGGTTTTTGGTTTTGGTTTTGTGGCGACTACGGTGGCTAGGCAGCGGCAGGTTTTGGGTTGTGGTTTTGGTTTGTGGCGGCGGCTGGGTTTTGGGGTTTTTGAGCGGCGGCGGCGGCGGATGGCAGCTAGGTCTCAGAAGGGAGACGCTCTGATACCATATTAGTGTTTTAGGGTTTTAGGGTAGAACGATCGTGCCTCGTTGGAGGCGATCGGTGCATGTTAAATAGGGTAGGAAGAGCCCCTACCGTGGCACGTACATGGGGTATAAAACTTGGGTGGTGTACTACACCATACCAAGAATTATACGTACAAGATATTTAACACCGTGGACTCCGCCGACGTGCGCGAGGTCCTTCTCTACCGCTCCGGGCTCGTCACCACCGCGGCCTCCTTCCTGGTGGCCGTCTCCGGGGCGTTCCTACCGGAGGGGAACCCCGCCGGCGATACCGTCCGATAGGTTTTCATGATAGAGTAGCTACTCAAGAGCGATCTTCCATGGTGGTCCTGATTTGTCCTCCAACGGTCTTATCTCTTTTTCTTGTGCCTGTAAGATTTATTTTAACTCTATAATTTTTTTTTGCGAGGATAAGAAAAATTTGCAGTTGACTTTTAAACGGAATTGTAGACAGTCCTTGACAGTGGCCCGTGCGTCCATTGCAGCCATCTATCATGCATCAAGGCTATACCGGCTATACCAAGTAATGTGCATGTGCATATACATATATAGGAGGAATTACGTTTTATGTCATAGGTGTAGATGCACTCGCTATGGAAAATTCACATTTTAAAATGTAAAAAAAAAATAAAGAAAATTTCGTTTATACATTCAGATATTCCATGTTCACATTATATATATATAAAAACAGATAATTTATGTGGACTATATAAGAAGAAAAACAGATAATTTAGGTTGCCAATAGGAGGGGGGCCATGGCCCTCCTTGATTCTAGGCGGACGTCAATGTAGCCGAGATGGAAAAAATTGTAGCTCTCAACAGTGATGGGGTGTTTCGAAGAGGCATCTATTTTTTCTGACAGGTTGAGGTTCACTAGGCCCTCGGCTCGCTCGCTTGTCTACATTTTCCACTTGCTTGCGTGTGGAGGATGTCTTTCTCTAGCGTATGTGTCTTTGAGAACGTGATACATAGACCAAAAATTACCGCACATCAGCGAGAGATAACCTTGAATGATTTTAAACAAAAATCAATGCCAAAGAAAATGCCGAACCTTCATGTCAGCTCCAACCATCACTATATAACGACGACAACCCTTGTATATCACATAGTTTCTTACATTCTTACTCCCCCTATTATAAGACACGCGACTTTTTCAAGATTTACCTTTTGAAGAATTAGTATAAGTAGCTGATTATTATTTTATAAATAATCTATATGATTAGAAATTAATCTTGAATACTAATCTAACGGCATCATCTTAGTTCAAAAAAATATATATATCATTGCTTTATTTTTCTAGTTAAAATTCATCTATTAAGCGCGCGCGACTTATAATGGGAATGGACTGTGTAAGAATAATATAAAGAATAAATTGTCTTACCCGAAAAGATGAGTTCTTCGAAGGAATAATTATATTTGTTTCCCCACTTCTTCCATGTGATAAGATCCTTTATTGCTATAGTTCTGGTTGACTCTAGAAAAGACTCAACAAGAGACTCATCCGACCGTCTATTCATCACTGATTGGAAGATTGGATTGGAATCTAGACCGTCCGTTGAGCTTACGATCTTCACACACACATAACCGGAGCCACACCGCAGAACCACCCCACGAAAAAATCCGAAGAAAACCAAGACGAACTTCAGCCTCGACCATGGCCATGGCCACCACCGTGCTCCTCCGCCTCGCGCCATTCCGGCCGCTCCCCAGCATCCTCTCCCCGACCTCCCCCAAGCTGCGCCCCCTCCGCTCAATCCTCCCACACCGCGGTCACCGCGCCGCCGCGGCCGGCGCCATCCGGGCCTCCAGCGACGGCCTCGCGGACCAGACAACCGTCTACACGGGCGTCTACGGGCCCTGGACCGTGGACGACGCCGACGTGCGCGAGGTCCTGCTCTACCGCTCCGGCCTCGTCACCGCCGCGGCGTCCTTCCTGGTCGCCGCGTCCGGCGCGTTCCTGCCGGAGGGGAACCCCGTCGGCGACGCCGTCCGGCAGAGCGCCGACCTGCTCTACGCCGCCGGGGCCGCGGGGCTCGGGCTCTCGCTCCTGCTCATCCACATCTACGTCACCCCCATCAAGCGCTTCCTCCAGGCGCTGTGGGCGGCCGGCGTGGTCGGGTCCGTCGGCACCTACGCCCTCGCCGCGACGCCGCTCGACGAGGGGCTTGTCCGGTACGTGCTCGACCACCCCGGCGCCATGTGGTTCGTCGGACCCACCTTCGCCGCGCTCACTGGCCTCGTCTTCAAGGAAGGTGCGTCTGGTGTTAGTGTCGCTCCTTCTGAATGAACTGTGTGGAATTGATTGGTTCATCTTGATTGTGTCCTTCTTCTACTGATTGCTTGAGCCGATTTGTGATTATGTTCACTGGATGCATTCTAATTGATTAGTTCATGTGCTGAACCCTTGCACTGAATGACTGAATAGTTTTCAGTTTGTGAAATCTATCTGACAAAAATGTAATGACAGGACTCTGCTATGGAAAATTGGAAGCTGCCATCCTGACCTTTGTTATCCCCATCCTTCTCCTCGGACACCTGGTAAATTAGACATCTGAGATTTATCACCTCAATGTGCAGCATCAGAACCCTGACTGGTGCACTAACAGTTTTTTCTTGCACTTGTTCACTTGACATATGCAGTCCGGTTTTATGGATGACGGGACAAAATTGAGCCTTTTAGGAGTGTGGATGGCACTCTTCACTGTGTTCGCCGCCAGGAAATTCCAGCAGCCCATTAAGGTATAACTTTAATTGCCTTCCAGTGACAAGTATTTCATCATCAGCTGTGGCTATTATGAAGTTATAGGTTGAATCTTACGATTTTGTTGTGTTCGTTACAATGAAGGATGACATTGGCGACAAGTCTGTTTTCATGTTCAACGCACTCCCTGAAGAGGAAAAGAAAGCTCTGCTGCAGAAGCTGGAGGCGCCAACCGAGCAGAAGTTCGAATAGCAGGTACCAGGCAGTGACAATAGCTGTAGCAAGCACATTGCAGGTAGCTAGTCGCGACTGACGAATGTATGTAACCGTTGTATATGGTAGTTCTGGAGATTTGTTTTCACTTTTCAGGCCGTCTGCCAGTATATAGATAGCGGAAACTATGAAAATCAAGCAGACATAGCCTTGAAGAAATGGGTGACGAAGCAGTACATAATTTTATTCCCATTTCTAAACTCACGACCCAAGAGGAGAAAATAACTTCCCATACCTCTAAATTGACCACGTAAAAAAAAAATCAACTTCCCATACCTCTAGATATTGCCAAACACCCAGCCAGCGATCTTATTGCTGCAAATAACTTTTGGAGGTGCCTCTTTGGTCTAAGGCTAGGTGTTGGATCCGGACGAACCTTGAAGTTTGAACCCATAAGCTTGCATCTCCCGTGCGCATGAGGCATTTTTCTTCACTGACAGGCTGAAATATACTGTGGAAGAACTCCTCCAGATCCCGAGAGTTGTCGCCGTCGACTGGCATCTGATCGTCATCCAGAACACTGGATTCTGTGCCCAGTGGAGCCTCTGGGTGGTCATCACCATATCTGCGTGAGTTCACTAGGACTGGGTTTGGGTCGTTAAGCTCAAAGAATGCTGAATGCAGGGCTTCCACACAAAGTTTTGCCTCAATGGCATGTATCACCAATGAGATTTTTGTCACCTGTTTAAGAATAACTAGCGCCGTTACCCCTGCAATTTGTTTGAAACATATAAGAGCACTAGAACATAAGAAAGCCCAGTTCCAATGTTGCACAAATACTATACCTTAGACATCTGTGGCGAGACCTTCTGGACCTCAACGTTAATGTTCCGTCGCACAGTAAGTGCCTGGCATGCAGCAAAACATAAGTTGAAAGGATGCACACAAATTATCAACCATGACCAGCTGAAACAAATGTTCAATTATACTAGCCTGCCTTTTTCATAAAATACCTGGCATGTATACAAGAATGCAGAATCACAAGTGATATGCAACAATATCAGGACAAAGTAGTTTCATCCTTTTATACTAGACTTTATACTGTCACAACAATTCAAAATCACGAGTGATCTTCAACATTGTGAGGACAAATTATGTTTCATTTTCTTAGAACAGACTAAGACTACAGAGTTTCAGTTGGTCAGTGAATCTGTGGTTCTTACCATTTCAAGAATATATGGAGACATCTGTGCGTTCCCTATTAGGAAGATGACTGATCTTTGCTGTAGTAGACAGACGGTTGTGATCTTTTGCAACTCTTCAACTACATTATCAAGCTCCTGCCAAATCGAAAGAACAAAAGAATGAATCTGGAGCATAACTTTGTTTCTTAAAGTAGTAGGATAGATAAAGAAAACATTTTGGCTACATTGTTGGCATATAACTGAATATAAATGAAATAGGCTTCAAATTTTTACCAGTTGGACAGTTCTGCACTCATAGTTTTGACGGAACTAGTGCAAATGCAATCTTGCCTTCACAAGTGTCCACACAATCAACAGAGATGTCCAAATCAACAAATATTGAGAACGCCTGCACAAGTAACAGAGTCATACAACCAATAGGTCTATAGCTCAGTAAATAAAAGACACAAAAGCCAGTTGATATAGTACCTTTGCTACAAAAGCATACTGGCCGACCACACTTGTACTCTCTAGCTCCACCATGGTAATATTAGTTTTCAATACAATGTTGGTTAATAATGTACTCTGAAAATTAATTACAGTCAAGGGCCAGCAATAGTTATTATGCGTGAATAATTTACCATTACATAGTGAGGCTGTTACACAACAAACCTTGCTCATATCTCTTGTTTTAGTAATCATAGTACCAGGTGCTTGAAGATTGTATGAGTTCTTAACTATAACTGATGTGCCACCTTCCATAGCTAGTTGCATTTACTTGGATAAAAAAGGTTATATGTGTTAGTGACCAAGTGTAATAATAGAAGATCACGCTTGCTAAATCACCAAGGAAGTATATCACAATTAACTAGCGCAGAACATATAACAAAAGAAGTTAACTATGCTATAGAGTACACTGCCTAGCCTATGGAACCACAAAACGAACAAGAAATTAGGAAACTAGGGACAATACCTGTCACCGAAGTACCTAAGTTCAACGGCCTCATCATAAGTTAAGTATGGTACTGGTCTCGCACTTGCACAAACCTTAGGATCACACGTTAACACACCGTCTACATCCTTCCAAACCTATAAGGAAAGGAAATTATACTAGCATGAAACCTGTTGCAAAATCTGAGTACAAAGAAACCACATGAGCCATTATTTGTAGCTTCTGAACTCATTTTGTTTAACATATGGCCAACTCTCTATGCAAGAAACATAATGATGCCAATTTTAAAACGATGGCTTCTGGATGGACTATTGTAGCTTTAAGCGTCAGCTCGGGTGGCTAGACACTTGTATAAAAAAGAAACGCCACCAGTGGCTAGTTCCTGGTTGGTCTAGTAAATTGTTCAAGAGCAACCAGGTTTTCAACAGGTAATTTATGCAAAAATGGAGAACATGCCTGTATTTCTCTTGATCCCAAGGCTCTGCCAATGGTTGTCGCAGTCAAGTCGCTACCACCCTTTCCAAAAGTAGTGACAGCACACAATTCCCATTCCTGAAATTTTATAGCACTTTCACTGGTAAGTTTACTTGCCCACTAGTCGTAATAAAACACTTGCTTTTGGATCGATATGTTATATGTACCTACATCTCTGTAAATCACATGTGCAAAAATGAATGTTTAGAACTAGTGCAAATGAATGTTTAGAACTAGTGCAAATGAATTTTTACCAGCTGGATCAGTTCGACACTCAATATTTTTGATGGAACTAGTGCAAATGCCATCTTGCCTTCACTAGTGTCCACACAATCAATAGAGATGCCCAAATCATCAAATATTGAGAATGCCTGCATAAGTAACACAGTCATACAACCAATAGGTCTATCGCTCAGTAAATAAAAGACACACAAGCCGGTTAATATAGTACCTTTGCTACAAAAGCATACTGGCCGATCACACTTGTACTCTCTAGCTCCACCATGGTAATATTAGTTTTCAACACGATGCTGGTTAATAAGTACTCTGAAAAATAATTTACAGTCAAGGGCCAGCAATAGTTATTACACGTGGAATAATTGACCATAACATCGTGAGGCTGTTACACAACAAACCTTGATCATATCTCTTGTTTTAGTAATCATAGTACCAGGTGCTTGAAGGTTGTACGAGTTCTTAACTATAACTGATGTGCCACCTTCCATAGCTAGGTGCATTGACTTGGATAAAAAAGGTTATATATGTTAGTGACTAAGTGTAACAATAGAAGATCACGCTTGCTAAATCACCAAGGAAGCATATCACAATTAACTAGCGCAGAACATATAACAAAAGAAGTTAAATATGCTATAGTGTACACTGCCTAGTCAATACCAAACCACAAAACGAAAAAGAAATTAGGAAACCGGGGACCTTAGGATCACCGAAGTACCTAAGTTCAACAGCCTCATCATAAGTTAAGTATGGTACTGGTCTCGCACTTGCACAAACCTTAGGATCACACGTTAACACACCGTCTACATCCTTCCAAACCTATAAGAAAAGGAGATTATACTAGAATGAAACCTGTTACAAACTCTATGAGTACAAAGATACCACATGAGCCATTTTTTGTAGCTTCTGAACTCATTTTGTTTAACATATCGCCATCTTCTCTATGCAAGAAACATAATGATCCCAATTTTAAAAGAACAGGGCTTCTGGATGGACTATTGTAGCTTTAAGCGTCAGCTTGGGTGGCTAGACACTGTATAAAAAAAGAAACGCCACCAGGGTCTAGTTCCTAGTTCCTCTGGTAAATTGTTCGAGAGCAACCAGGTTTTCAACTGGTAATTTATGCAAAAATGGAGAACATGCCTGTATTTCTCTTGATCCCAAGGCTCTGCCAATGGTTGTCGCAGTCAAGTCACTACCACCCTTTCCAAAAGTAGTGACAGCACACAATTCCCATTCCTGAAATTTATAGCACTTTCACTGGTAAGTTCACTTGCCCACTAGTCGTAATAAAACACTTGCTTTTGGATCAATATGTACCTACTTCTCTGTAAATCACATGTGCAAAAATGAATGTTTAGAATCAAAACTCTGAAATTCTCAACATTGTCACCGTAACCCACTGATCAGTTTTCTATGGCAGCACAATATTGACAAAATTTCAGGAAATCTGCTACCTAAGATCAGGTCCATACATATATTCTGAGATACGGACAAAGAAAGATCAGAAAAGGATCTAGCCTCTAGATAATAAAAAGACCAGAAATATAGGTTTAGTCAATTTTTGCATTTGGTGGAAGTATGTACCTGTAGTGTCCATTCCCCAAGTTTATTTAAGTACTCGGAAAACATATTTGTGGACGCGCGATCACCAAAGGAAACAAGGTAGTCTCGCGACCTAGGAGTCAGCTCTCTTGTCATAGCAACATACTGAAGATGTTGCTCCAACTCATTCAAAGAACCTGTTGAGTTTAACGGTGGGAGGGGACAATGTTAGTGCTAGAAAATGTATTTTTCATTGAAGACAAAAGGAATGTGAAGCGCTGAATTAGGTAGCCAGTGCAAGTTAAAATTACTAAGCATGCACATTTGTTTTTTTGATTTTACTAACTTGCCGTTTGTCCTCTTCAGTGACTGTGCGTAACCGAGCCAGAGTACTGCCATTAATTTGGTACAAAGAGACAGTAAAATTGGTCGGTAAAACATACCTGAAACAATGGACCTATCAAGCCCAAGTTCATCAATCGTCCTGAGCAGAGCAGATGAAAACATATCAAGTGTATCAGGACCACTGGCACAGTAGACAGTAGAGGAGAACAGCAGAGGAGGAACCCACGCACCTGAGATGCAGCTCCTTTGTGATGGCAAACTCGTGGATTTCGCAGACCTGCTGCTGCGTGCCGCAGCTCAGCGCCTTCCCGGCGGCCTACGCGCAGCCATGTGTAATTAGAATAACACTTGATTACTGGAGTAGCAGTAACGGATTAATGCAACTCGATCGCTAAGCTAAAAGATTCCAAAAGACACTTGATCGCATAGGCAGGCAGCAGAGCTACGTTGTTACCAAGAGAATGTTGGCGGTGGTGTTACCCATTGCGGACAGAACAACCACCGGACTCTGCCCGGCCCCGGCGCCGGCGGGAAGCTGAGGATGAGCTTGGCCATCTCCTTCATCCGCTCGGCCGAAGGTATCGACGACGCACCCAACTTAATGACGACGGTCATGGGCGCCGCCACGCAAACCTTCTTCACAATAGCCAGATTTCCGTGCTTGCCGTTGGTGGCGCCGGGGCCGATGGGAAGAGCTGGCAGCTTCCAGGCCACAGCGACCCCCGGGGAATGGTGGAGACTGCGGTGTAGTGTCGTCCTAGTTTCCGTTACCCGATAACCACACGACGGTGAAGCAGGTGGCGGCGCTGGACACGGCACGTCGCCGCTGGTCACGTGCTTGGCCGGGCCATGGTGCCCGTCTTCGACATGATCCGTGGGCGGCGACCTGTACACCCTGCAGAGCACCAGCTGCGGCTGCTGTTGCTGGTCGAGCCCAATCTCGACCATGCACCACCCGAGGCGCTTGTTTCTGAACCGCTTCGGGGCTCCGGGCCGGTTCTTCACCTTCTGCACGTAGGAGAGCGTGCGCTTGTACGCCCCGATGGATTTCTTGTCCGGGCCTAGAATGGCTTTCTTACCCGTCTCCAAGTGCCAGCAGCAAGTCTCCTCACCGCCAGGGACGGAGCCAGGATTGGCATATAGAGGGGGCAGAAAGCTTTGGGGTGGCGAAATGCTCTTTCATGTGCTTAGCAGGAACATTTGTACTAGCAGATGCTTAAGTAAAACACCATTGTTAGGGGGGGCGTAGCCCCTGCTCGTCCCCCCTTCCTCCGTCCCTGCTCACCGCCGCCGCCGCCGACCTGGCGCATTCGCCACGGCGCCGACCCGCCGCCGGCGCTCCCGTGGCATTCCGTGGGGCTGCAGATTACCCAAGCAATCCCTTTTCCGTCGCCTTGCAGGGTGTGGTCGTGGCCGCGTACGAGGTCGCGGGGGCAGCTGCATAGGCGTTCGCCTCGTGGACGAAGCTGTGGAGCAATGGCTCGCCGGTGACGACCCTGAGCCGGAGAAGCCTGGCCAGCTCGAGATCGTCTAGCTGGGGCGCCAGCGCCAGGGCTTGCGGCGGCTCTCCGGTAAGCAGCATATCGCCGGCGGACGGCGATAGTATTTTTACCGACGAGGTAGCTGTTTTTAGTGGCGCGGGGAGCTTGGTTCGTGTACTTTATGCACCCACATGGTCGGCCGACGATACTGGCGTGCGTTTTAGGCCCCACTCGTTGTGTCCGAGACGTCCAGCTTTTTGTTTGTCCGAGTCCGATCTGCAGAGTGTAAGTTGTCCTCGAGAGGACCGAATCGGAACTCCGAGCATTGCGCGTGCAGCTTGAGGCGGAACTTAAATAATTCATTTTTTAGGGTCAAAATATTCGGAAAACACTTTTGGCTCCTGAGTTCCGGTGCTCCCCCACTTAAAAAAATATATGATATTTATAAGTGTCAAACAAATCTGAAAAATCCTGCATATTGCCAATGATCTATCCCACAAGCGTGTAAAATCTTGATTTGAAATAATTTATATTCTAGGCTAAATAAAAATGTATATTTTGGATATTTAAAAGTGTGTACATTTAGATCCACACATTTTGTCATTTTTGTGTAGATCCGAATAGAAAGTATTCAAATCGACATTTAGCACGTTTGTTACATATATCATTTTTCATTAACAACATGCATGATTTTTTTCATATGTTTTTGAAACTTATACATATGATTTTTTGAATTTTTGAAGTAAAAGGAGCACTGGAGCCCTGGAGTAAGATATCTCTACTCCAAAACCTTTCTTTAGTTTACTATCTAGTGTGTCCCTCTAACCAAAGATCTTAAGAAGAGGAACTGTCACGGGGCCGCCTCTCACAGAGATCTGGTATAATAGAGAAAACCATATTTGTGCTAAGGGCATGTACAATGGTAGGGAAGGCGCGTCTTCTCTTAGTCATCCACGTCATTTAGAGAAGGCAAAATTATAAATTGTACAATGCATTATCTCTTATTGCTATCCCTAACAATTAATTAGAATTAATTATATTTTAGTAGGAAATTGTATTTCTAAGAGAAGACAAATGGTACAACGGTGAAATTAGCCTTCACTTATTTCGTAAGAGATCATCTCTTAGCTAAGGAAAGGCAACCTCCACTTTCTTCCTTCTCTCTCCGCCAACTAGACAAATATCCTACGTGTCAACGCTAAGAGAAGGCTGATGTCACCCCATTGTACATGCCCTAAGTGGTTTCTCGAAGAGAAGACCGTTCCCATTGTACTTTATACATGCTCTGTTTTCTCAAGTGAAGGAGCACCAGGCTTTTTCATGAAGTACATCTCCTAGCCAGGTTACAACGCTACAAATTAACCCCCCAAACTAAGCAGCAAAAGAACAAAAATTTCCAGGTTTTACCTTACTGAAAACCGAATACATGGTCAGAACCAGATTGCTCTCCGTGTGCGCCTTCCAGATTGCAACGAAATTGATAGGAGTGTCAGAACCAGAGCGATCAGAGAGAGAGGTTGTGCAACACTGCTTGCGTTCATTGATTGAGTGATTACACATATATAGAGTACACGGGTGCTGAACTAACTAACACCAGATAAAACTGAAGACAAGGTCCACTAACTGAACCACTAACAGCACAACTATACATCTGACACAAACGTTTACTAACAAGGAGAATAAGAGACGAGCAAGCAACAGCACGGAGCGCTTGCTAGTTACTACTAGAAGTTTATTTTTTCTACTAGTAGCTGCAAGATTCAGACAAAGTAAAACATACAGTATAAGAATGCAGCTGTTGAAGAGATGCATTGTAAGCCCACGAGGGAGGATTCCAGGTATATATACTAGCAATATCATTAACCGTTTACTCGAATTTTAGAAAGTAAATATGCATACATTAGCCAACATATCACTGTTTCTTGATCCCTATCGCAGGCAGTTACTGTTTTTTTCCCGTGCTCAAGCTGGAGATCCACAAGGCTCGACAGGCACAGAGACCTGGTTCGATGCGACAAGCTTCCAGGAAAAAACTTCTCGAGAAAAACACGAGAAGCGGAACAGAGACCTGGTCCGACGCACCTCGCTCCTAGCGCGGCGCACGCGACCGCAAAATGGCCAACACGCCCACGTTTTAGGGATCACTTGATCTTCGTTCATACGGTCGACGGGCTTGTTTGCATGTCCACTTGGCGGGCTAGGCGGGCTAAGCCACGGCGATGAGCCAATGGGCGACTCGCGACATGGCTCGGGCGGGGGAGGCATGGGCTCCTTTTTTTTTGGCTCTTCTTGAGATGGCTCGGGCTCTGGACATGGCGGGGGAGGCATGGGACATGGCTCGGGCCACAGGCTACTGATGTACACCTGATCGTCGTACACGGCGGGTGAAAGCATGTAGTCGGCGGCTGAATTACTGTCCCACGCCCCGGCGCTGTTGTTCCATGCGTCTACGAATGAGTTGGTGGCGTACTCGTCATTGATGAACGCTGGAGCACTGAAGCACGTCTCCTGCCTTGTCTCCTGCCATGCCACCGCGGTTGAGTAAACTGGGAGTTGAGGGATGCTCTCAGCTCCCCCGACTTCAGATACAAAGCCCTTCTCAAAGAATGCTGAATGGAGGGCCTGCACACAATCTTTTGCTCTGCTCCTATCAACCACCAAGGAGGCCTTCATCACCTGCTTTATTTACAATCATCAAAAACATCACAATCCCTTTGTTTTAATCAGACAAGTGAGACGGGACAGAAGAACCCGATTCCGACGTTGCACCAAAAAACGGGGGAAAAACATGTTCTTGTTTTTAATACCTTGGACGACTCTTGCCAGAACTTGTAGACCTCAGCATTAATGCCCCATAGAACACTCAGCGCCTGGTATGCAACAGCACATAAGAATGAGAAGATATGTGGCATGCATGCCAAAGGATTATCGCAACAACAAAATTTCGCCTTTTCTCACAAAGTTTCAGTTGCTCGGTGTATATGTGGATCTTACCCTTTGTTGAATGGGTAACAACTTCTGTGCGTTCCCTATTAGGGAGATGACTGATCTGTCCTCTAGTCGATGAACCTCTGCAATTGTTTGAAGCTCTTCAACGACATTATCAATCTCCTGCCACATCATCAAAGGACCGAATGGATCAGGAGCACTGTTTTGCTAGTCACTCAAATAGCAGGATACACAAATCTTTTTGGCAAAAAACTGTTTACACAATGTTATATGTTACAAATGTTTACCATCTTGATCAATTCCTGACTCAAGAGCTCTGATGGAACTAGTGTAATCGACATCTTGCCTCCACTAGCAGCCACACAATCGACAGAAATGCCCAAATATTCTAAATGTTTGAACTTTGAGAAGGCCTGCACAAATAGCATAATTAGATAACCAACTGCTATATAGATCAAGAAAGGAACAAAAGAGACACAAGTCTGTTGCTATAGTACCGTCGTAAAAATTTCGGACTGGCCTTGCATACTTTTGCTCTTTATGTCCACCATGGTAATATTTGATTTCAACACAATGCTGGTTAATGTACTCTGAGAGATAATGTACAGTCAAAAGCCAACTATTACACGTGGAAGAAACTATCATAATATAGCGACATAGTTATAAAACAAACCTCGCTCATATCTCTTGTTTTAGTAATCACAGTACCATGTATTTGAGGCTTGTACGGGTTCCTAACTCTGACTGATACGCCGTATTCCATAACCTGTTTCATTGACTGGGATGCAGAAATTTATACATGTGAGTGACTAACTGTAAGAATAGAGTATGATGGTTGTTGAATCAGAAAGGAAGTATCACGAGTAACTCTAGCAACACATATGACAAAATTTTATATCTTTGCCATAAAGCTCACTGTCTAGTGACTAGTGAACCACAATAATGAAATCAATAAAACAAGTACAATACCTGTTCAGCAAGTTCAGCTGCCTCATCAAATGTCAAGTGGGGTACCAGTGTCGCATCTGCACAAACCTTAGGATCGCAGCTGAATATACCGTCTACATCCTTCCAAACCTACAGCATATCAGAAAAGTAAGTTATATTAGCATGAAACATACTGCAAAATCGAGAGGTGTACAGAGGCACATCCTCGCCAGGGTAGGTGCCGAGGGTGCCGGCTTCTTAAAGAATTGCTACCAGGGGTCGGCCTTGGTTGATCTAGTTTTATTGTTCGAGAAGACTTTTTAGTCATGCCAATTAGGGCATGAAGGAGTTTCAGGAGCAAATGGGCTTTCAATGCAATTTATTCAAAATGAGAGAACATACCTGTATTTCTCTTAATTCCAAAGCTCTGTCGATGGTAGTCTCAGTAAAGTTGCTACTTCCCTTTCCAGAAGTAGTGACAACATGTAATTTCCATTCCTGAAATTTATATGCGCTTTTCACCATTTAACTTCCAAGTTACTTGCCCATTGGGTTAAATCTAAATTTTAAATTCAACTTCCGTTCTAGTGTGATAAGAAAAAAATTACTGGTTTGGTGATACAATTATCTTCCATAAATCGATTATGCAAAATTAATATGTAGAAGCAAAACTCTAAAATGCAGACCTTGTTCCTATTATCTTGAGAAAAAGCCATTTTTCATGTAACCTACATATCAGTTTTCTAGGACCGCAAGATCTTTATTGATCATTTTTGAAATCTTCTCACTTAAGTGCACCATCTTTCACAGGTCCACTGCATAATTTTTGGAGACAATCGGAGAATGGTCTAGAGTCTAGTTAAAAATAAAGGCCTGAAATCAAATGTTTAGCTAAAAAATTAAACTATTGTATATATCTGCTTTAAGAATGTACCTGCGATGTCCCTTCAAGTTTATTTAAATACTCATAAAATATTTCTGTAGCCGTGATTTCACCAAAGGAAACGAGGTAATCTTGTATCCAAGGAGTCAGCTTTTTGGTCATAGCAACATGCTGAAGTTGATGTTCCAAATCATTCAATGAACCTGTTGAGTTTAACAGAGAGAAAGACAATTTTATTGCCGGAAAATGTATTTTCACTAAAGCCAATAAAGATTAGAAAAAGAGCTAAATAGTTTGTGATCACATTGAAATCGTACTACAGCATTCCTTATGTGTCAGAAATGTTTCCAGAACATGTTTAAGTTTCACTGGTACATGTTTAAATTAGTAAAAAAAGAAATATAAGAACACAAAGAACATGTTTAAGTTTCACAAATTGATAACCTCAGTTGGTGTGGTTATATGTTTTTATGACTTTTCCGCATGGCCTTTTTGGGTTTATAGGTAAAGTAGGGCAGAACTGCCTAAATATATCAAGGTGGTCTGGATTTCTGGATGGAAACCTTAAGAACAAGTGTTTTGATAATGGTAGGAGGGGTGCCACTATATTGTAGCATAAGAACAGGCCATGTTAATGAAAGTACAGTTTGGCCACTTTAGAGCATCTCTAATACATGGCTAAAATAGGGTTTGTGTAAAAAAACAGATTTTTACATCACAAAGCCAAAATCCTGCTCCGAGATATGATGTATATGTACTCGGTGATGTAAAATTTTACAGCATGCCCAACTTTTTTGCCTTTGGTGGCCCATATATACATCACCAAAGTGGCTGCCGCAAATCCAAGCGGCTGCCCCGTGTAGCCTGACCGCCAGCCTGAACCCCCCCCCCCTCTCCTCCTCCACTTGCACTGCTCCCGCACGTCGCCGCGCCGCCACGATTCTGGTTAAATCCACTGTCTCCGCACCGCCCAAACGACGGATCGGCCACGCCGCCACCAATCCCCCCGTCGCCACGACCAGTTAGGAGGACAACCGCTGCTGAATTGCTCGCAACCAGCCGTCCCCAAGATCGACCGCCGCCGTCAAGATGCCCTTGCACCGCCGCGTCCAGAGCAGCACCAAATTCCTAGGGGTGCTCCTGCGGTCGTCCGGCCGCTACTCCGCTGAAACATCATTCGGCCAGTGTCGGTTGTGGCTCGTCTTGTTCGATACACCGGAGCTGGCCACGCGGGCGTACGACGCCACTGCGTGGAGGGTCGTCCGGCTGAAATCCGAACTCAATTTCCGGAGGTGGAGAACCGGAAAAGTAGCGGAGTGGCTCGCACCGTAAGTGCGGGTTGTGACCCGCGATGAAGACAAGCAACACCTCACGCTATGGAGCAGCTTGCCGCGCATGAGTCCGATGAGGCGGCGATGGAAAGGCCTCAGATAGAGCATCTGGAGTATGTGCAAGTGGAGTTGGAGTTCTACTGGACGAGGAATGTAGAGGTGAGGAAGAAGAAAATGACCAACGAGGTTGGCCCCTCGACGGTGGTGAAGGTGGAGTGTGATACCTATTCTTGGGACTGGATTGAAATCTGACAATAAATAGTGTCACTTAGCTAGTTCTAGTTTAAATTTGCATGTTTTAGTTTGAATTTGGTTGTTATAGTTTAAATATTTTGTAGTTTGTAATTTTAAAGTATGAAATCGGACAAGTTTGGTGCCCTATTTTATATCCATCGCCGCTGGGGAACAAAATAACCAAAAAAGCGGTGCCCTATTTTAGATAATTTATTGGAGATGCTCTTATTGCAACAATGTGGAACTGAGTAGAGATCCTGGGACAATGCATCGGATTTTGCATGTTAAAACAGAGGGTGGAACAACATACCTGAAGCAGTGGACGTCTCCAGCCCAAGCTCATCAGTCGTCCTGAGCAGAGTATAGAGATGCAGAGTAACTTTCAGGACACCAAGAAAATTAGACTAGGAAAGAAAAAGAGGATATTAGGACTACACACCTGAGATACAACTCCTTAATGCGCACGGCCTCATGGATTTCGCAGACCTTTTCGGGGGCGCACCTCAGGGCCTTACATGCGGCCTAAACAGCCACATGTGAATGCGAATTTGATGGCGTTAGCAGAAGAACGAGAACAACTTTATCACACAGCAGAGCAGAGCTAAAATAATGTTACCATAAGGATGGTGTTTGTGATGTTCGCCATGGCGGACACAACAACCGCCGGACTCTCCGGGGCATTTGATGATAACCCCCCATGCCACTTAAACCCCACATGTCATAGACACATTTGGGGGGCATGTGAGCAAACATAATTGCACTTGGGGGGTTATCATCAATTATCCCGTCGATTAGGAGGGTCACCGCCAACCCCGCCGGCGGCGCCGCCGCCGACCCGTTCCTCACAATAGCCACCCTACTTATTACTGGGATTTCCGCTGCCAACGGCGCAGGCGCCAGCGCTGGACATGGCATGCCACCGCCGAGCATGCTGGTTTCCGTGGATGTTCCAGGATTCGCGTGCGCCTCCTGTGTCCTGTATAGCTTGCAGAGCACCAGCCCCTGGACGGGGTCGTCGAGCCCAATCTCGAGCATGCTCCAACCCAGCCTTTTCTTTGTGAACGCCGTTGCCGATCCAGGTGGATTCTTGGTCTTGTGCATGTAGGAGAGCGTGCGCTTGTACGCCCCCACGGACTTCCCATCCGTGCCTATAATGCAGTACCTCCGGGTGCCAGTACCTTGTCTCACCGGCGGCGGCGACCTTGCGCTTCCTCTTCGACGAGGACCCGCCAGCCGCGCTCCCGTGCCACTCGGCGCGCCAGCAGAAGTACCAAGCCACTCCTTTCCCCTCCCCACGATCGGTGCCGGCCGGGGCGCCTTGGACGAGGTCCTCGGGCGCGGCCGAGTAGGGGTCCTCCTCGCGGATGAAGCTGTGGGGGAATGATTCTCCCGCCTCCCTTCGCCCGAGAAGCTCGGCCATTTTGACTGGATCCAGCTCGGGCGCCATGGTTTGCGGCTCGCTCATGCCGCCGCCAATTTTTGGAGCAGGAGGTGTGAGTGCGCGGCGTGTGAACTGTGAATACAAGGGGTGGGAGGGGGCTTGCTGGTCTTTGCAAATGGTCGTTTGTTCACGAGACTGCTCCGCTCTTTATACGGTCCCACTTTGCCCGAGACGTATGTCCGTCTCGGAGTTTTTCTCCGTGTCCCAAGTCCGAACTCCGAAGGGCTGGAACACACAGCCCGAGCACGGACCGATCTGCATTTTTCCGAGACACAATAATATATCAGCCTGAGAATGGGGCCAAACCCACCCCTTATCCAGCCCGCACTAAATGAAGATGATATCCTGCTAAAAAAAATGGAAACCAAATAAAGTCAGCAGGAGCACGTTCGAAGGAATCCATTAATAAATCAGCAATGAATATGAGAAACGTATCAATCAGTAGAGAAGCCATGTCAAGAAGGAAAACATTTGCCATAATGGATGTGTATTGATGTCTGCCTCACATATATTTCAAGTGTCGCTCATCTGCTTCAAGATTGCAGCAACTATGTGTCATCACGGCTTCCTCGTATGTCTTCATGCGGCAAGCACGCAATTTTTTGGTTACATGAGAAAAAGAAGAGCTTCAATACAGGTGTGCGTGAGAGATGCAAGGTGCAGCAGTCAGTACACCATTGGAATCAGCCATGCGTTGGTTTTTTCTTCATTGACTTTGACACAATAGAAGCTGCCTCGAGACAACAGCTAAACCTCCAACAGAAAAGTAGTATCCCTCAATGGAGAATCGGTAACTGAACCAGCTTGTCTCCCAAACTCTAGAAGCTGTATCTACCTCTACCTCTACCTCTACGCATGACCACCACTTAGGAGACCGAAATTTTTGTACATCTAAAGAACCTAGAAGCAACCTATACCTCTACGCATGACCACCCAATGGGGAAAAAAAAAAATTTGCACTGACCTCCAACCAGCGACTCATGTGCAGCAACGGATCCAACAAAAGAACTTAGCAGATCGATTCCATGGTTGGGGTGACGACTCGTTGATTCTTGCTGCAGCCTCAACACTGAAGAAATAGAGCAAAAGTTGCAGACAACAATGTCAGATCCGGGAAGAACATGGGCGCCTCATATCAAAACCGAAAAATCAACCAAGGAGGAGAAGGAGGGGGCGTGGGGGGTAGGAACCTGAACTGGTCTCGCTGGCCATGGTCGATATCGCGGCCATCCCCTGATCCAAACGTGGAGAAGAAGGTGGGTCCGGTCACCCTGGATTCCTCGAGCTCGTGGTGGAGTAGGACGCGAAGGAGCAGCGGTGAAGGTGCAGAGGAGCCGTGGCAGATGGTGGAGGAGAAGGACATTGCTCGTGGCGACGGCGGCCATGTGAGAAGGGGATTGGAGGAGGGATGCCCGCGAGGGGATAGTGGAGCGTGCATGCGTGGCGGCGTTGCAAGGTGGCGAGATGGAGGAGCGTGCGGGAGAAGAGGCGTCGCCGGCGGCGGGCTGGATGGCAAGAACTGCTGGCTGAAACCCTAGATCGAGAAATGAGCATCTAGGGTTGAGCAGCGAGGAGGCCAGGAGCACATGGCCTTGGGGCGGCGGGGAGTGAGGGCAGGGAGGCCACGGGCCGAGCAGGGCACCGGCTGTAGCTCCGGTACCCGGTGTCGCCTCCCTGTCCGCCACGCGCGTAGGGCCGCCGTGTCGTCACCGATTCTGAGACGCGAAATGACGATTCTACCCCTGGAGTTCGATCGAATCACGACCCCTGCCACCGCGCCCTGATGGTCTCGCGGTATGCTCACGTGGGAAAGATCCACCCTACACGCTGACATGTGGGTCCAGAAAATATCTGGGGCCACCAGCAGCGACTCGGGGTAACCTCCGTGCGGGTAGAAATTGACTGGCCGGTGTGGTGAATCTAGGAAATGGCTGGCCAGGATCTGATCAAGATTCTATAGGACGGTGGAGAATGACTAAACTCTGAGGAGCGGGCTGCCTAGAGCAAGGATGTAATCTTTAGATGCGGAGTGCTTTACAAGTAGAAGCAACTGCGTGCATAGCTACAATCGCAACGGCCCGCCTGAGCATTAACAGGGTTCGGTTTAAGTCAGACCGACAAGTGTTGGTGAATGCTATCCAGAAGTCCACACATGATATAGCGGATGTGTGAATCCTGATGAGGGAGGCACGAAGTCTGGGAATACCGCACTTTGATGGTGCGTATATTGTGTTGTGTCGCCACTCATGCAATAAAGTACTCCTTCTGTTTTTTAATATAAGATGTTTTAGATATTGTACATTTTGTCTAAATGCACACTAAAATGAGTGAATATACACACTAAAACATGACTAGATGCATTTGTATAATGTGAATGTAGACAAAAACTAAAACATGTTATACAGTATTAAAAATAAGAAGGGAGTAGCACATAGCGTAGCTGAATTTGGCTACCGTGACAGCAACCTGACATCTGACATATTTTTAGATGGATAATGTTCCGGCTTGTGTAAGTGATTTGTTTTCCAGCGAATCAGCTGTGCATGGTTAAGTGGAATATATTTTCCAGTTCAACACCTACGCCATTTAGAATTAGACGGCCAAAAGGTCTGTGCATCCCATCGCGTCCCGGGTGAGGTGGACCAATGCCAATGTCGTAGAACAGTAAAGTACGAACGACTACTTCAAAAAAAAAAAAAAAAAGAGTAAAGTACAAACGACGTGGGCGCCTGGGCTGCGAGACTGCCCGGTCAACTATGTGCGGGTACCCCGCCCTTTCCATTTTGTCCATACACTAAATTAGTTTGACCTCGCTAACCAACCCAAGTGCGTACATGTGGGCTGAACCCATGGATATTTTATTTGCGTCACTCGCTGTAGTGATTGATGCTGGCACTACGCTGCGTGTATGCCTGTAGGGATCCATCGATCAGAACAAATGCTGGCAGCTTAGCCTGCCAAATAGTAACACAGAGATAATTCGTGATTAAATATATACATGAAATAATCACCAAAAGTTTCCAGGTAGCAACATCAACTAAATGTAAATTCTTTGCTGAACCTGCTCTAAGAAACAAGGAATACCCTGCATTGCACCAGGCGCCTGAAGAGTAGCTCCAGCCCGTCCTCCAGGTTCTGGATCGTGTCGCCCAGAGCTCTCAGCTCCCGCTGCGCCCGAGACGCTGCCGAGCCTTTGCGCAGGGCGAGCGACGGCACGACGGCTGTGGTGTTGGTGGCGGCGTTCTCGGCGTCCTCGCACGCCACCCTTGTCCTCTTCCTGAACGCCGTGTGGAGACGATGCACGCCGACGACCTGCTCGGCCCCGCGGACACGGTCACCCGCCGCCACAGCGCCGGCACGACGCGCTCCAGCACCGCCAAGGTGACCTGTCGTGCCTCCTCCAGCGAGCGCGCGCGGCCGGCACCTTGCTGCTCGTGCCTCGGCCGGCGGTGGTGCTGCTGCTACCTCTTTACTTCCGCGCGCGCTTTTCTAGCCAGGAGCGCGTACGCGCGCGCCGCGATCTCGGCGGCGACGTCGTCCCCGCGACGGAGGGCAACCTCAAGGTCGAACGCGCAAGCGCGCATAGCGTGCAGCCCGTCCCTTGCGGCGGCGCACGCGTCGAGCAGCGCGACGGACGCCTCGAGCTCCTCCTCCAAGTGTGGGGGATAGTGAGAGTCTCACCTTGGTGAGAAAGGGCAGGAGGGCAGTGCGGACGAGGTAGGCACGGCGACGGCGAGGCGGGGTTCCACCCGGAGCGGCCGGCGAGGCGGCCACCAAGAAGATGCTGAGGGCGGGGGCTGCGTTGATCTTGCCTCCTTGCCGGACGAGGTCAGCAGGGCAGATGGCGGAGACGGCGACGAAGCAGGGCGGCGGCGGAAAAGACGAGGAAGGAGGGATTCGGGGTGTGGGGGACGGCAGGACGGGAACTCGGGGCCGTGTCGCGTGAGACCCGAACGGCTCCTGCGGGTTGGACCCGTGGGTGCAGCCCGTTCCTAATTTTGGGTGTTAGACTCCAAACCGCACCACTCCGGTCCGCTATGTTGGCTAGCTCGCACCGATCCGCACCGTTTCATTTTTTTTCCCGTTTCAACCCAACCCAACAGAGACCAAAGCAAAAACCGCCCCAAAATGCCCATTTGCACCCACACCATTCTCAGCCTGACACAATAGCTTATGTCAGTGGCAGTTGGTCCTAATCGGGCTACGCTTCCTTTCCGTCCACGGTGACTCAAATTCTCCGAATGTCGCTGTACAATAGAGCTCACATTTTTTTGACGGAAGGCAACGAGCACTGCTCTCCTTTTTCATTAAGAGGAAACCGGAACAAATGTCGGCGAATTACAGAAGTTACAGAGGAAACAGAGGGGAACACAACGCTACAACTCGCATATAAGGCTTTCAACACTCATCATCTTCCGATTACCGTTGGACGCTAGTGCGCAAGGAGCTTCACCGTCGTAGACGAAGAGCTTCAATCAACCGAGATCAGCCACGATGGTGTTGGAGTAGCCGAAGGGCAAACACATCGCCGAGTCCATCTGACGAAGGTGAAGAAACAGAGAATGAGAAAATATGCAGCGCAATTGTATTCATTGTATTGCGGTGTATATATACACATTACAAAGGGGAGTATCCGAACCTCCTAAACCCTAGCTCTACCCCTAGCCCAAGACACAATCACAACAGATGTGGGATTGGGTGGCCGGTTAGGAAGGTTCAGTTAAGATTACAATCGGAAAAGATTATTTCCGTTTACACCCCCCCTCAGTCGAAGCATCGTCGGAGATGATGCCGAGGCTGGACCGAAAGGATTCAAACGACGCAGTCGGGAGCCCCTTTGTCATGATGTCGGCAAGCTGAGAGGTAGTAGGAACATGCACAACTCGAAACTGACCAAGGGCAACTTTCTCACGCACAAAATGAATATCCAACTCGATATGCTTAGTCCGTCGATGATGAACTGGATTTGCCGATAGATAGACTGCAGAAACGTTGTCGCAGAAGACAACGGTGGCTTTGTCAATGACACAGAAGAGCTCGCCGAGAAGCTGTCGCAGCCAGCAACATTCAGCAACCGTGTTAGCCACAGAGCGATACTCAGCTTCAGCACTTGATCGAGAGACAGTGGGTTGTCGCTTCGAGGACCAAGACACAAGGCTGTCACCGAGATAGACACAGAACCCAGAAGTGGAACGCCGTGTGTCCGGGCAACCTGCCCAATCAGCATCGGAATAGGCCGCCAACTCAAGCTTGGGAGATCCCTTGATGACCAGACCATGAGCCGTAGTGCCACGGATGTAACGAAGAAGACGTTTGATGAGCCCCCAGTGACAGTCCCTTGGCGCATGCATGTGAAGACAAATTTGGCCAACAGCATAGGAGATGTCCGGACGCGTCAGAGTAAGATACTGAAGGGCGCCGGCAATACTCCGATAGCGGGTGACATCAGGGACGGGAACACCTTGAACGGCTGAAAGCTTGGACTTGGTGTCTACGGGTGTGGCTGCGGGCTTGCAATTGGACATGGCAGCACGGTCAAGCAGGTCCTCAGCATATCTTTCCTGCGAGAGAAAGAATCCAGAAGCTGTGCGCCGAACGTTAACTCCGAGGAAGAAATGCAGGTCACCCAAGTCTTTGAGTTTAAACTCAGAGTGAAGACGAGCGGTGATACGCTGAAGAAGCGCTGTCGACGAAGCTGTCAGAATGATGTCGTCAACGTAGAGTAAGAGGTACGCCGTGTCAGAACCATGGCGCATGACGAAGAGGGATGTATCTGAGCGAGTTGGTGTGAACCCAATGCTGCGAAGGAACCCTCCAATGCGAGTGTACCAGGCCCTGGGTGCTTGGCGTAGACCATAAAGAGACTTGGAGAGCTGACAGACATGATCTGGAGTACGAGCATCAAGAAAACCCGTTGGTTGCTGACAGTAGACACGCTCATCAAGAACACCATTGAGAAATGCATTACTGACGTCCAACTGATGAACAGGCCACGAGCGAGAGGCAATGAGGTGCAGAACCGTGCGGACAGTGGCTGGCTTGACGACGGGGCTAAAAGTTTCACCAAAATCCACGCCCGGTCGTTGATGAAATCCACGCACGACCCACCTTGCTTTATAGCGATCAAGAGACCCATCTGGATGTAGCTTATGCCGGAATACCCACTTGCCGCTGACAACATTGGCACCACGAGGACGCGGAACGAGAGTCCATGTTCCATTTGCTTGAAGAGCGTCGAATTCCTCTTTCATCGCGGCGACCCAATTGGGATCCTTGAGAGCCACCTGCACATTGGTTGGCAATGGAGAGAGAGAGGCAGTCGAGGTAGTCATGACGTAGTCGCGGTACTGGGTATTGGGCTTGACGATGCCGTGGGTCGACCGGGTGGACATGCGACGTGGAGGAGCACTGGTGGCTGGTGGCGCGACGGGTGGAGATGGTGGCGAAGCATCCACGGAGAGGGAGCCCGTGGCGGAGCCCTCGTCACGTTCGGTAGCAGTTGGCGAGGAGGACGGCGTGGCCACCACGGAGGACGCCGTGGGCGAGTTGCCGGCCGGAGGCGGCGTCGCGGCAGAACAACTCGGCGAAGAACCGGCCACAGCAGGGCTGGCGCCAAGGGTCGTGGCCGAGGTAGAGGTCGCAGGAGAGGCCGGCGGTGCAGCTGGTGCAAGCCGCGCGGCTGGACCACGAGCCCGTGGTTGTAGGCACGTGTGTGTAGCCACGGGAACGAGTAGAGGCCCGTCGTCATGGTGGGGTGACGAAGCCGAGGCCGGGGGCGTAGCCGTAGAGTTCCTGAAAGGAAAAACACACTCGTCGAAAACGACATGGCGTGAGATTAGTATGCGACCAGAAGTGGGATCGTAGCAACGGTAGCCGCGGTGATCGGATGGATAGCCGAGAAACACGCAAGCCACGGACCGTGGAGCGAGTTTGTGTGGAGCGGTAGCTGAGGTGTTTGGGTAACACAGGCAGCCAAACACGCGAAGGTGTTGGTATTCAGGTGCTTTGCCGAAAAGGAGCTCGTGAGGAGTGGAGTAGCTACGAGGACGGCATGGGCGCAAGTTAAGAAGATATGTGGCCGTGTTGAGAGCCTCGGCCCAAAACTTAGGTGGGAGATGGGCATGGAAAAGCATGGTGCGCATGCTGTCGTTAATGGTGCGGAGGACTCTCTCGGCTCGGCCATTTTGCTGGGACGTATAGGGGCAGGAGAGACAGAGCTGTATGCCGTGTTGAGAGAGAAAGGAACGAGTGGCGGCATTATCAAACTCACGGCCGTTGTCTGTTTGGAGAGAAACAATGGGACGTTGAAATTGAGTAGCAACATAAGCATGAAAATTTCTTAGAATTTGGTGAACATCGGATTTGCGTTGTAAGGGAAAAGTCCAGGCATAATGCGAATAATCATCAAGTATAACAAGATAATATTGATATTTAGAAATGCTTAACACCGGAGAGGTCCATACATCGCAATGAATCAAACCGAAAGGAAAACTAGCCTGAGAATTGGAAATAGTAAAAGGTAGCCTAACATGTTTACCAAGCCTACACGCATGACAAGTTTGGGGTGGGGATTTATTGCAAGAAAAATCAAAATTGGCGATGATGCGCGACAATGACGAATCGCCGGGTGTCCAAGCCGCTGGTGCCAAAGTTGAGTGGTGGTGTCGGTGTGGAGGGAGTGATGACGCTGCCGAGAGTCCAACGGGTAGAGATCACCAGTGCTATCACATCGGAGAATCACTGCCCGGGTGCGAAGATCCTTAATGGAAAAGCCAAAAGCGTCAAACTCAATGGTAATGGGGTTATCACGAGTTAAGCAACGAACAGAAACAAGATTCTTAATAAGTTGAGGAGTGATAAGAACATTACGAAGATGAATGGGGGTGGAGTTGGTAGGGACAGAAGTAGTGCCAACATGGGTAATGGGAAGAGAAGCACCATTGCCAACAATGACACGAGATGAAGAAGTGTAAGGGGTGTAGGAGTGGAGATTACCAGGGTCGCTTGCCATGTGAGAGGTAGCGCCGGTGTCGAGGAACCAGTTGCTGCCGCTGTTGTAGTTGCTCGGTGGAGGAAGAGCACCACCGCCAGACTGCAGGCTCATGTTGGCGAGGGCAGCCTGAAGAGGAGCAGGATCCCATCCTTGCTGGTACGGCGCCGAGTGCAGGGGTGGTGGCGCGAAGGCGGAGAAACCCGCGTGGTTGGGCTGGTGCACGGCAGGAGGACGAGGTGCAGGGCGAGCGCCGAGGATGCCAGCATCACCGCTTGGAGCGCCGCTCGGGACGCGGCTGTGCGAGAGCCAGGCCTGAAACATGCCCGCGAGCTGGGTGTAGTTGGGCATGCCAGGAGGAGCTGCGGGGCGTGGACCAGACGCCGGTACAATCTGGCCGCCACCGGGGAGGCCCTTGTTCTTCTTCTTCCTCCAGCGAGAGCCGCCCGAGGTGGGCTGGGCAGGGGGTGCCGCCGGCGGGGGCGCGGGTTTGCCAGCGAAGAGAGCCGCCTGCTGCTGCTGGCGGGCGGAGTGTTGAAGAGGGCGTTCCTCCAGGAGAAGCGAGTTACGGGCCTTGGCGAAGGTGAGGCCCTCCGGGTGGAACGTGAGGGCGGCGATGCAGTGACCGAACTCATTGTTGAGGCCGCGGATCAGGTTGACGAGGAGATCATGGTCGGTCACGGGCGAGCCGACGTCGCGGAGCGTGTCGGCGAGGCACTTGAGGCGGGAGCAGTACGCCGTGATGGAGAGCTCGCCTTGGACGAGGTTGTGGAACTCTTGCTTGGCGTAGACCGCGCGCTGGAGGCGATTGTCGATGAAGCGGGCGTGGATGGATTCCCAGACGTGCGCGGCAGTGTCGGCAGGCTGCATGATGATGTTGAGCACGTCCTGGGAGACGGTGGTGTAGAGCCAGGACACGATACACTGATCGATCTGGGTCCAGGGCACATCCATCTCCATGATCTTGGCGTCGAGGGAGCCGTCGATGTGGTCGAGAAGGCCGAGCTTGCGGAAGGTCACCATGAAGTACGTGTGCCAGGTGGTGTAGGTGGAGTCCTCGAGATCGAGGATGACAGGAACATGGTGGCGGATGGGGAGCAGCTGGATGGTGCCGACGGAGACGGGCTCAGCGGCGAAAGGGTTGCGGCCAACGTTGGAGACGGAGGAACCAGAGGGACTTGACATGGCGGCGGCGGTGGTGGGTAGGTTTGCGGAAGAGGTGATATTGGTTTAAGATCGGAAGAAGTCTGATACCATGAAGAAACAGAGAATGAGAAAATATGCAGCGCAATTGTATTCATTGTATTGCGGTGTATATATACACATTACAAAGGGGAGTATCCGAACCTCCTAAACCCTAGCTCTACCCCTAGCCCAAGACACAATCACAACAGATGTGGGATTGGGTGGCCGGTTAGGAAGGTTCAGTTAAGATTACAATCGGAAAAGATTATTTCCGTTTACAGAAGGGACATGCGCCGCCGAGGCTTTACACAACAACCAACAGCGTAATCGAAGGGCATCATGCAGCCGAGTCTGACACCCGGGAAGCATCCCGGCACTAGCCCGAGCCATTAGCCGGCTTCAGAGGAGATCCCAGCACTTCTGTAGGAGCTCGAGCACCATGACCACAGAGAGAGACACCGCCACCACCAAACCACCATGGCTGCAGACCTCGAACCAACATGCCACACTTGAAACCGAGACATCAACAACCAGCTAGGGGTTCAAGATCTCCAAGACGGCCCCTCCAAGGACGCAATAACGTTGAGAACGCCATGGTCGTCCGATCCAAGAGCTGGATCTAGGCTTTCGCCGATTTTGTGGTGCTAGTTGTCTCACCGGAACCGCTGAGCCTTCTGCATAACGGCTGAAGGACTTGCACAACGCAATGATATAATGCCCCCCGTGATCACGTAGAGTAGCTCCAGCCTTGGCCGATCCATTCGATGCTAAAAATGAGCCATCTTTTGATTATTTGGATGTTGATCAAATTCATCTTTTGGACACCGCTTTTCCCTTCAGAATATCTCTATCGGCCCTTGTCGGATTTGCTACAGTGATTGCACATAACTACGCAGAAAATTCATCTTTGCTTCAATTGACATTGTTACTTCGCTTTCCTCCTTGGGGTTGTTGTCTTGAAAAGCTTGCATCCATTCGCGCTTGCCGGTGGGCTGACCGCTCACGGCTTTGCGGCCGGTAGATGTCCGGTGGGCAAAGTGGGTCTTCTGTGTGGTGGTATGCGCGACAACGACAATGTTGAGGAGCAATGATTTTGTCGCGGCAATGACTTTGTAGTCGGCTTTGTCCCACGTGTCTGAGTCTGTTTGTGTTTGTCTGTCCAAGCTTTGAAGTCGAAGCTGCTATGTTCTGATACATCTACCTTCTTGAGCAACGTACGATGACGAGGGGTAGACTCATCAAGACCCATGGTTAAGGTCCCTAGGTTATGAATATGGGGGAGAGAATGTGGTAGAGCTGGAAGTATCGTCGGCTGACAAGCAGGGCAAAGATTTTACCCAGGTTCAGGGCCCTCGTGTGGAGGTAACACCCCTACGTCCTGCCTGTCTGTTATTGCTTTGTGAATATGATGGTTACAAGGATCCCGGCGAGATGTCGATATCGCTAGGGTTTGTGGCTCTGGTGGTTCGTTGTCTGGTTCAATGGCCCTCCCAGTCCTTAAATAATAGGCTGGGTCTCGGGTGTTCGTAACCGACTCGATTTACAAGTAAGGAAACTCTAACCGACTATTGCTTCGCCAAACTTGGAGGATACTCCATCTTCGTGGGCCTCCCTTCATGGGCTTCATGTAGGCTCTGATAGTTGGGCCTAGTCGATACGTGCACCAGGTACCCTCATGGTAGGGTACCCGTTAGGCATACCCATGTCAGTAGCCCCCGAGTACTTGTCTGATTCGAAGAGTCGGGCATGGACTCGTACATCATGCACGTTATATTTTTTACATCTGCATTTAGAATTCTTATGAAATAGCACATGTTGGCTATGTCGAGTGTTTCATCGACTATGAGTTTTTGCTTATGATAGTCAAGGGATATTAGCTTAGCAGGCCCGGCACACACGACGGATCGGGGCCGGTTAACTACCATTTGTGGCAAAACTATACTAGCTTTCAATCAAACTCGAGTCCCCGAACTCGAATCTGGAACAAACTGGACAGACTCGAAACGGCCGTTGAGGTCTTACTGAATCGAACTGCAGTATAGTTTTGAATCTACCCAACGCGTCCGTCGGGGATTTTCATCATGTCTGCTGACACGGAACATTTAAGGATAACGCTGCTGGAGGGGTCCTTAGCCCAACTCGACTGATCGGCGGGTCTTACCTTTGCACTTATGCATGCAGCATCCAAGGATCGTCGGATCAACTCGGGAATATTTTGAGTGTGATTTTGCTTATGAACTTAGTCGAATGTTTCGTCGACTGACACTTTTGCCATTATTTTATCGGGTGCGCGACAGCGCTCCTGATGGGAGTAGCCCCCGAGATTGTGCTTTATTGCTTGCAATGGAGGATAATCTCAAAATCTTTTACCCTGCACATTTTAGTCAAAGAAATTTTTTGATACGCTCCCGATGGGAGTACGATGCTGCAGTCGAAAGATTTTCGACTGGCCTCTATGACTTTGGTAAAAATCAACCGAGACTTATGCGAGAGACCACCCGAAGATATCATCGAGTGACTATTATGCCAGTTGTGAAAGAGAGAACAACGTCAGCAATGACGCATTTTGCGACTGCTATCTCTGACAAGCGGTGGCGTGCTTGGAGAGGCTTTGATAAGACGTGATTTTGCTGGGCCAGGCGAGAAGAAGGAGCTGGAAGACGCACTCGCCGCGCAGCGCGAAGAGTCGAAGAAAGAGCTGGCTGCCGCCACCAACTCAGCCGCTGCACGCGAGCGAGACTATGCTGACCAGCTCGCGGCACTCGCGCAGGTCATGGGAGGTGAGTAATCTCTTCTCCTTTGGATATGACGATATAACTTGTCGAGTGTCGTAAAATGACTTATGCCTGTTTTGAATTGTGCAGAAGCTGTTGGCGCACCGGCCTCTGCAAACGTGGCGAATGACGATCTTTCGCTGGAGCAGGCTGTGGGCGGTTTAGGCGCTCTATGCAACCAGGCGAAAGAAACACTCGCCAAATCGACGAGCACACTTGGCGCTGTATACCAAGTGGTGTTCCCGACTGGCGTGGTGCCGTCGACGGTGGATGATTTCGCCAACGTGTTTGGCCCCGGGACGTCCACCATGGCGGGTTTCGCTCGCGCCAACACGGTACGCGGATCCGAGTCCACCATCAAGCTTCTTATGGGACATGGGATAGATTGCGACTATGAGGCAGCACTGTCTGCATTCCCTCAGAAGCCAGATGGAAGCCCATTTCCCTGAAGGGAGTGAGCGGAGCCGCCGCGCGACTGGCCGAAGTTTTTATGAACACCATGGAGCGCCGGGCACTCGAGACTGCCAATCGTCTGCTTAGTAAATCGAAATCTTAGGCTTAGGGTAGCTGTACCCTTTTGCTTTTTTATGCCTTGTAATGATATCTTCTGAACTGCGCGAGTCTGCGCCTTGTTTATGCAAACTGTCTTTTGCTAATGTCTTTCATTTGAAGAGTTGTATGCTTACGACATGAGTCTTAGCTTCTGACACAAACTTTGTGTTTGCCATTATGCTCTTTGAACAGTCACGAGAACCTGCTACTGCGACTAGTTCCTCGCAGGCTCCAATCACTACCCGATCCCAGGGTCAGGTGGCAAATGATGCCAAGGTGATGGAGTATATGAAGGCTAAATTTGTGAGAATGGAGCAAGATCTGAAGGACGCCCAGGCTGAGCTGAGTCGATTGAGGGCCAGACCCGCGTTGGCCACCCAACGCGAGAATTATGTGCTCGGGGAGATGGAGCTTGTGAACAGGCAACTCGAGTGTAAGTTCGAGTCTTGCTTTGTTTACAAGCTTTTTGCGTAGCTTTTGTCCTTTTGATCTGACTGGTGCGCCCGTGTGTGTAGGCTTTGTCGACAACTTCCAGGCTGAACAGATTCGCGTGGAAGGGCGCCTGGATAGCGTGGTTGACGACCCTACAACTGGGCGTCAACACTTTTGGCTTGATAGGTACCATGCCCGCATACTTGCCACCCTGAAGGATCGCGTCTGGCGAAGTGCTGAACTGCTGGAGTTATGCCGGGCATCGTTTATTCGCCTGAACGAGACTCTTTTTCCTTCGGGGCCACAGCCACAAGGGATTCGTGCTGTGTTGAACATCTTCCGCCAAACAAATTCCATTCGAGAGTTGCTGTCTCAAAGACTTGTAATTGGAGCCAACGCTGCAATGGCGTATATGCGTAGTCGAAAACCAAGGTTGGTGTTGCGGACACCTGCAGCCGGAGAGGTTCTCGAACAAAAAGACCTGGATGACACGATCCAAGCTGCAGAGACACTAATCGAGTGCACTCGCGAACAGCTTTGCGGTCCCGAGCTGCCCGTAAAGGACGAGCCTGAGGATTAGAATGGTTTGCGAGTGCAATTTTTGTATAGAGGCAGCCCCCGAGTGTAATTTTTGACTCTTTGTATATTGTATAGTTTGTATACTTTGATTTTTTGTCGAGCCCCCGAGTCAGTCGAGCGGGGTTTGTGAAAGGTGTGTTGGTTGTGAACCAATGACTGTGCAGCCCCCGAGTATTCGAGTGCGGCTGCAGAGTTTTTGTGTTTCTTGTGTGGATCCTTGTGACGCAGCCCCCGAGCATTCGAGTGCGGCTAAGGCATTGTGTTTCTGCTAGAGCGAGAGCTCATTTGATCAATAACACAGCCCTCGAGGGTTTCGGGTGCGGTTAAGGTATGAATTATGCGGGTAGTAGTAACAAAGAAGTCGAAGGAACATTGATTTTATTCCTCTTTTGAATGTTAGGCTGCAGGCCGCCTCATTAAAAACCTTCCAGTCCCCTTAGGTACCCTGGTAAGGAAAAGAGCGCGTCTGAAACCTGTCTTCGCGTGCTTCAGTCGATATGCGCCTCCACCAAGGACCTCCGTGATGATGAAGGGACCCTCCCATGGGGAAGCGAGCTTGTGCACCTTCTTTTGCTTCAGTCGAAGAACCAGGTCACCAACGACGAAGGACCTGGTTCGCAGTCGACGGCTATGGTAGTTGCGGAGATCTGCTGGTAAACAGCTGTGCGGGCTAAGGCCGTGTCTCGCGCTTCATCGAGTAAGTCGACTGCATCTTCGAGTGCCTCTTCCGCGTCTTCTTCATTGTATGCTTCAACTCGTGGCGCATTGAACCTTACATCTGATGGCAGAATTGCCTCTGCACCATAGACCATGAAGAATGGGGTGAACTGCGTAGAAGTGTTGGGAGTTGTGCGTAGGCTCCATAGCACAGATGGTAGTTCTTCGACCCAAGCACCCGCAGCTCTTTTGAGTGGCACCAGGAGGCGCTTCTTGATCCCACTCGTCACAAGTCCATTGGCCTTTTCGACTTGGCCATTGGATTGTGGATGTGCCACGGATGCGTAGTTGAGCGTAATGTCCTGCTCTTTGCAGAAGGTTTTGAACTCCTCAGCCGTGAAGTTTGTGCCGTTATCAGTGATGATACTGTTTGGGACACCGAAGCGGTAGATGATGCTCTTTATGAAGTTGACTGCCGTAGTAGCAGTCGAATTTGTGATGGGGACCGCCTCGATCCACTTTGTGAACTTGTCGACTGCCACCAGTAGGTGAGTATGCCCGCCATGCGATGATTTTTTGAGTGGCCCAACCATATCGAGCCCCCATTGGGCGAAAGGCCAGGCCAGCGGTATAGTCTTCAACGCCGATGCGGGTGCGTGCGGCCTTGTTGCGAATTTCTGGCAGCCGACGCACCTTTTGACTATGTCCTCCGCGTCTTTGAGTGCTGTAGGCCAGTAAAACCCTGCGCGAAAGGCTTTGGCTACGAGTGATCGACTGCTGGCGTGATGCCCACAGGTACCTGCATGAATGTCTCGAAGTATGGCTTGGCCATCTTCGAATGCGATGCATCTTTGGAACATACCTGATATGCTGCGCTTGTATAACTCGCCGTTGATAACGGTGTATGCTTTTGATCTTCGAGTCACGCGTCGGGACTCGGTTATGTCATCTGGTAGCTCGCTACGGAGTATGTAAGCCAGAAAAGGTTGAGTCCAGGTTGGCTCAATGAGAAATACCTCGACAGGGGGGTCCTCTGTGCTAGGCATTTGCTTTTGGGTGGCGTAGTCGACGGAGGAGGCTCTCGTTTCTCCTTGATAGATCTGTGTTCGATGCGCTCGAGGAAGACACCAGGTGGAATTTGTGCGCCAGTTGAGCCAAGATTGGCTAGCATGTCTGCTTCTTCGTTACTTTCCCTTCCTATGTGCCTCAACTCGCAGCCCTCGAAGCTGCCCTCCAGTGTGTTGTACAGGTCGCGATAAGCGATCATGTTGTCCGCGATTGCGTCGCAGGCCTTCATTGTTTGCTGCACCACGAGATTGGAGTCGCCGTAGATCATCAATCGAGTGCACCCAAGTGCTTTTGCCATCCGCATGCCATGGATCAGAGCCTCGTATTCAGCCTCGTTATTGGAGGGTAGTTTGAATCCCATCTGCAAAACATAACGTAGCTTGTCCCCTTTTGGTGATATGAGGATGACGCCTGCGCCTGCGCCTTCGTGTTTCTTGGACCCATCGAAGTACATGGTCCAGGAATTGGACACGTCTGGTGCTCCAGGTAATTGGGCCTCTATCCACTCGGTTGTGAAGTCGGGTAGGACTTGTGCTTTGATAGCCTTCGGGTGCTCGTACTTGATGTCTCTTGGAGCCAGCTCGATGAGCCATTTTGCGACTCGACCCGTTGCATTGGGGTTTGTGAGGATATCACCGATTGCTGAGTTACTTACCACGGTGATCGGGTGCTCGGTGAAGTAGTGTGTCAACTTCCTTGAGGACATGAATACAGCGTATGCCAGCTTTTGATAGTGCGGGTACCGCTGTTTTGATATGGAGAGAACCTCGCTCAGGTAGTAGACTGGACGTTGTATGCTTTGGATGTGCCCCTCCTCCATGCGTTCGACTACCAGTACGGTGCTCACCACCCTGTTTGTAGCCGAGACATACAGGTAGAGTGGTTCCCGTTCCTTAGGTGCGACGAGGATCGGAGGGCTTGTGAGGATCCGCTTGAGATCTGTGAAGGCTGCTTCAGCTTCTGGCGTCCACTCGAACTTGTCCGCCTTCTTCATCAGTCGAT
Organism: Poa pratensis; assembly: GCA_947311845.1. Classification (NCBI taxonomy): domain Eukaryota; kingdom Viridiplantae; phylum Streptophyta; class Magnoliopsida; order Poales; family Poaceae; genus Poa; species Poa pratensis. The sequence goes on from CAMZMU010000040.1 coordinate 4,395,694, forward strand.
AGAATGGTAGAGCCTTTTCACCCAGTTTGCTGATGAATCGACTGAGCGCTGCTACTCGTCCTGCTAGTTTCTGCACATCATGAAGCTTTGAAGGCCTTTGCATTGTGAGGATGGCCTGTATTTTCTCCGGGTCTGCTTCGATTCCACGGCAGAGACTAGGTACCCTAGAGCTGCCCGGCTGGAACGCCGAACGTGCACTTCTTAGGATTGAGCTTGATATGGAAGCGTTTGAGGTTTGCGAACGTCTCCCTCAAATCGTCGAGTAGTGTGCGTTCTTCCCTTGTGGTAATGACAATGTCATCACGTAGACCTGGACGTTGCGTCCAATTTGCTTTTTGAGGCAGTCCTGCATCATGCGCTGGTATGTTGCACCCGCGTTTTTGAGCCCAAAGGGCATAGTTGTGTAGCAGTAGACCCCGAGTGGGGTTATGAACGCCGTTTTTTCTTCGTCTTCTTGCTTCATCCTTATCTGGTGATAACCTGAGTAAGCATCCAGAAAGGAGAGTCGTGCGCATCCGGCGGTGGAGTCGACGATCTGGTCGATCGGGTAGCGGGAAGTGATCCTTTGGACAGCACTTGTTCAGCGCTGTGAAATCCACGCACATCCGAAGGATGTCTGTATGCTTCTTTTACGAGTACGGGTTGGCCACCCATTGTGATTTCTTGATTTCCCTAATGAATCCTGCTGCGAGTAACCGGTCGACTTCAGATTCGACTGCGGTTCGCTTTGGGCCGGAGATTCGACGCATCGTTTGCTTGACTGGCTTTGCATCTGGAAACAATTGGAGAGAGTGCTCGGCGAATTCCCTGGGAATACCTGGCATGTCGGCTGGACACCACGCAAATATTTCCCAGTTCTCACGGAGGAATTCGACGAGCGCGCCTTCCTATGCGATAGGCAGGCTCGAAGATATGTTGACTGTCTTGGACGGATCGGTCGGGTGCACCTGATGCGACCTTGTGTCATTTGTAGCATTGAAGGATCTGTCGACTGCCAACTTCTTATGCTCTGGAAGGAGTGTGCGGTCGTTGGTAATCGCCAAGTCGGCGAGTGATTCTCCACCCCGAACATCTCGGAGATTTTGCTGAACTCGCGGTCGCAAGCATCGGACCTTTGAAAGTTTCCACGGACAGTGATGACTCCCTTTGGTCCTGGCATCTTCAGCGTGAGGTACGCATAGTGTGGCACCGCCATGAATCGAGCAAACGTCGGGCGACCAAGAATAGCATGGTATTGTGATTTCCAGTCGACGACCTCGAACTCAATCGACTCTGTCCTGAAGTGGCTTTGTCCCCGAACGTAACGTCGAGTTGTATGGTGCCTTCTGGGCTAATTGCTTTGCCAGGAACGATACCGTGGAAGGTATTTGAAGATTTTGGGAGGTTTTCGACTGACCTGTTCATTTTGCGGAGCGTGTCCGCGAAGATGATGTTTATGCCGCTGCCTCCATCCATGAAGACCTTGGTCATGGCGTAGCCTCCTATTTGCGCGTCGAGTACCAGAGCCGCGTGCCCTGGTCGAACTACAGCTGGGGGATGATCCTCTCGACTGAAGCTTATGATGGTTTCCGATCCCTTCAGAAATTCGGCACGGCAGGAGGTGCCATGACAGCCATGTTCACCTGTCGAGTGATTAGCTTTTGCTGCCTGTTGGAGGGGCGACCCTTTTGTATCATGTACATCTGCCCGTGGGGCTGTGGATATTGATCATCTTCCGCCCGTAGTACGGGTTGTATGGCACCTGCGAGGTTTGCGCCTGGAGCAGGCTGTGGTGGTGGTTGGGTGGCGGCTGTGGCGCCATGAGAGCGGGCACAGCGTTCGGCTGTGGTACGGGTGCAGGCGTGGGCTGAGCAGGTGCTGGGCCATTCCTCTTGAGTCGTATCATGTAGTCAGTCGCCATTTGGTCGAATTCCCTGCAGTTCCTTAGGGTGTGATTGGAGCGTAGTTTTCCGTCGTCCCCCTTGAAGAGGTGGAATCTGCACCAGTCGTCCATCTTTTCCTCGAATGACCGCTCGGGTTTTGCGTCGCTACGTTTGCGCCATTCTTGCCTTTTGTAGCTGTCGCTCCGCTGCTCGCGATCTCGACTGTCCGTCGATCATCCGAGCGTCGATTGCTTCTATCTTGGTCCTCCCGGGTGTGTGTATCCAGCCGCCATGAACTCGGGTCTGTTATCGTCGTAAGGACGTTGGAACGTTTACGCCTGCGATCTTCTCTGTATGAATCTCTGCGGCTCGACTGCCGCTTTCGTAGTTGTCGCGTGTTGGGGAAGCACGGGATCTGCGTACAGAATCCTCTCCATCTGCCCACTCAGTCGCAACTTTGATGAGGTCAGCCAGGGAGGTTGGCTTTTCACGACCAAGTGCCTCTTTGAAGTCCTTCCTGGCGAGACCTTGTATGAAGGCATCCATGGCCCTGTCTTCTGACACTTTGCCAACCGAATTGCGTATTTCGGTCCACCGCCGTATGTATGATCTCAACGACTCGTCTGATCGTTGAGTGCATGTCCTTAATTCCTCGAATGTCTTCGGGCGCTCACACAGAGGCTCGAAGTTTTTGATGAAGTCTCTGCGGAAATCGTCCCACGAGTCATATGATGATGGAGGGAGCGATTTGAGCCAGTCGCGGGCAGTTCCTTCGAGCATAAGTCGTATGTACTGCATCGCCGTGGTGTTCGTGCCACGCTGGCATGCCACGGCGAGTCTGTAATCTTCTAGCCACCCAGAAGGTTCTTGGCGACCGTTGTACTTGGGTTGTTCGCCTGTCAACTTGAACCGTTTGGGCATCCGCGTCTCACGGATGCGTCGAGTGAAGCACAATGCTCCGCATGGCTCTGGTTCGCGATCAGAGTATGAATCGCTGCTATAGGATCTTCGAGATCTGCTTCTGCTGGACCTGTGCCGGCGCGTGCTTCTCCTTCCTTCATCCGAGTGGTGGCTGCGACCACTGCGATGATGTGCTGCGTGTCGTGAGTCGACTATGTCGCGATCGCGATCCTTGCTGGAGTTTTGTCTTCTGGCTGTATAGCCTGTGCCGCTAGAGCTAGCGATTTGAGTTGTTGGCGATGCAGGGCTGCGTTAGGGTCATTCGCCGGAGGTTGTATTGCCTTGAGGTAAGCACCTACGGAGAATAATGCACCCGCAGCAGTTTTGGGCACTGGGATTCCGTTAGCGTCCTCTGTCATGAACGACAGGTTACGGGTGATTGCTACCCTTTCATGTTCTGGAAGGCTTGCCAACCGCGACCTAGGTCGTGGGGTTGGTTGCTGTGTGGACCCGAGGGATTGCTCCCTTCTTCGGGCACTCGAGAGGCTGGCTTGCCTTTTGCGCTCCTCGAGCGTCGCTCGGTAGTTTTGCAGTCGAATTGACTCCTGCCAGTTGAAGTACTGGAAGGTCAACATCTCCTCTGGGGTGGAATTTGGTGGCATCATTGTGCACTCCTTTATGACTTTATCTGCTTTTGCTGCCATCTCCTCCGTGATTGTCAAGGTTGTGACCCCATCCGGCATGGTTACCGTGCATGGGAATTGTGCAGGCCTGCGAGCGGCTGCGTCTGCGGATGATTCTGCGGTGAAGGCCACGTAGACCTGATGGGGCGTGACCCGAGGACAGGTGTATGTGCTGTCGATTCCAGTCATGGACTCGACGTCGCCGTCGAGGCTCATGTCAGAGCCAGTGTGTTCATCGAGTAGATCTTCGAGGCGAATCTCGTTGTCGATGTGCTCATCACCTATGCTCATCTCGGTGTTGGCGAAGCCATTATGGATTTCTGAGTCGAGGTTGGTGTTGGTGAAGATCTCCGAGTCGACGTTGTGTCGTTATGAATCGCGGGCTCGTAGAAGTCATCGAGGGAGATCCCGCAGTCGAAACTCTCGTCGAGTGGTAGGTTGAAGTCGATGTTGCTTGTGTTGTATGCTGATTCTGCTTCCTCGCCTTGGAGTTCCGTCATCATGAACCTGTCGAGCTCGCCGGTCGACATGGTTGTTGCGGGCGAGCAGGCTTCAGGAATCGACGATGGGGCGAGCGCAGTCGACGGAGCCTCGAGTGCACCCAGCGCCAGTTGTTGCGGATCTGTCGAGTCCTGCGTGCCAAGATTGTTTACGAAAAAATTGAATGCTCCAACAGTTAAACTCAAACCTGATTCAAGGCCGGAAAACGCCTCCTGAAGCTCTGGCGAGTGCGGATTGAAATTCATTGGAAGAGCAGATGCGCTTTTTGCAGGTGAAGCGGGCAGGCTGCCGCTTTTCGAGTGGATCGGCGAGTCGCCGTGTGTCGCCTGGATCGGCGAGTTGCTGTTTGCTGACATGGCCGGCGAGTTGCCGTTTGCAGATGAGATCGGCGAGTTGCCGTTTGCTGGTGTGATCGGCGATTTGCCGTTTGCTGTTGGGACCGGCGAAACTTCGAGTCCAGCGCTATTCTTTCCCACAGACGGCGCCACTTGACGAGGGGTAGACTCATCAAGACCCATGGTTAAGGTCCCTAGGTTATGAATATGGGGGAGAGAACGTGGTAGAGCTGGAAGTATCGTCGGCTGACAAGCAGGGCAAAGATTTTACCCAGGTTCAGGGCCCTCGTGTGGAGGTAACACCCCTACGTCCTGCCTGTCTGTTATTGCTTTGTGAATATGATGGTTACAAGGATCCCGGCGAGATGTCGATCTCGCTAGGGTTTGTGGCTCTGGTGGTTCGTTGTCTGGTTCGATGGCCCTCCCAGTCCTTAAATAATAGGCTGGGTCTCGGGTGTTCGTAACCGACTCGATTTACAAGTAAGGAAACTCTAAACCGACTATTGCTTCGCCAAACTTGGAGGATACTCCATCTTCGTGGGCCTCCCTTCATGGGCTTCATGTAGGCTCTGATAGTTGGGCCTAGTCGATACGTGCACCAGGTACCCTCATGGTAGGGTACCCGATAGGCATACCCATGTCATACGATAACCTGCAAGGGCGGTCCGGTTGTGAAGAACTCTGTCGGTGCAGGTCTTGCACATCTCTTTTCCGGAGCTCGCCATCAGAATCAGAGTTTTCTTCTCTTCAAGAATAGCCATCTGTTTGGCATAGGCCGACATGGGCTTCTCGACGCCACTTCGGTGATTGTCTCCTTGGTGTTTTTCTTGTAAAATCGGAGTCGCTGCATGGTGTGCAGCTTGATGGCGATGACATGGGGCAACCTCGACGACGACTAACTTCGGCGGTGTGTGGTGCAGCTTGTGTGGGTAGCCATATTGGTTGTGTGTGCCCTCACGACTGTCGTGTTTCATGACGGTCGTTGAGAGTATTGTTTCAGTTTTAGGCTGATTCCCGCTAATTAATCAGCTAATTCCACTTCTTCATAGTTAATGAAAAATGCCAAGTCTTTTGCCTAGCTCGGTTTAATAAAAAATACTTGGCCGCCTATTGCCCGAAATAATCTTTAGTATGCGCATCCATTCCGGATTCAGTGCATGTACAACCACTCTTGTCTCGTATTGATCAGGCCGTCCAAACCAAGCAGGGACCAAACAAGCTAAACTCTTTGACAAACAATATACTCCTTTGCTCAAATGCTAAGACGACAGAGGGAGTAACAAAAAAGACAATGACTTAGACGACAACAGATCAACAGCAGCGAGAAAAAAAAAACTTGTGCGAAGCTGGAGGGATGACCAGGCTCTACCGTAGACGTTCACGTGTCAACGAATTTGGTGTCTTTATTCAACAATCATCTATCCTTGTATTTTGATATAAGCATGCATGTACAGCCAAGATGGCATAATCCAAATCGTGGGAGGGAATCAAACAGTGAGGACGTACCTTCTAGTGACATATTTAAGGCCACGCCATGGCGAAACAAGATGTCAATTACTCTAGTCCTGCTGCCAATCCTCTCATCTCGTGGGCTGAGGCATGGCGAACCCGCCTCCGGGGCAATGGCAGCTGCCAGTCATCGGCAGCTTGCACCACCTTGTCAGCGCACTCCCGCACCGGGCCATGCGCGACCTAGCCCTCAGGCACGGCCCGCTCATGCTTCTCCGCATGGGTGAGCGTCCCGTCGTGGTGGCCTCGTCCGACACGGCGGCAAGGGAGGTCATGAAGACCCACGACGCGGCCTTCGCCACACGTCCACGCGCCGACACCATCGCCACGCTCACCGGCGACGGCCTCGGCATCGCGCTCGCGCCGCACGGCGAGCACTGGCGCGGCATCCGCAAGCTCTGCGTCACCGAGCGCGGCGCGTTCGGTCGCTCCGGGCGTCCCGCGAGGCCGAGGCGGCCAGCCTCGTCTCTTCCATCGCGTCAGCGTCGGGGTCGGAAACCGTGAACGTGAGCACCTCCATCGCAAAGTACGTTGCCGACGCGGCTATGCGCGCTGTTGTGGGCGACCGAGTCACCGATCGTGACGCCTTCTTGGAGTGCCTGCAAGAAGCCGTTCAGGTGGCTGTGGGGTTTAGCCTCGCAGACCTCTACCCGTCGTCCCGCCTCGCGCGTGCGTTTAGCGGGAGGGCACGCCGGGTAGACGCGGTGGTCCGCAAGATGAGCAGGCTTATGGACGTTGTCATCGACGAGAAACGGATGAAGATGGCAGCTGCTGGCGTCGGAGGCGAGCAGCAAGACATCCTGGACGTGCTTCTCAGGGTGCAGGCGGACGGCTGGCTCGACACGCCTCTTGACACTCCAACCATCCGTGCCGTCATCAGGGTAATTGAGACGATCTCAGGCCAGCAACCATGCTTACGAATTATTGCGTGTTGATCGCTGGCTTTACTAACGCAGGATCCGTTTGGGGCCGGGAGTGAGACCTCGGCCACAACGCTGCAATGGGCCATGTCGGAGCTCATGCTGAACCCAGCGGCTCTGCGGAGGGCTCAAGCCGAGGTGCGCAGTGCCCTGTCGGTCTCCCGTGAGGGCCGCGTCCTGGAGGAGGCCCTGCCGGAACTGCCGTACCTGCAGCTTGTGATCAAGGAGACGCTTCGGTTACACGCACCGGTGCCCTTGCTCGTCCCGCGAGAGTGCCGACAGCCGTGCCGCGTCCTCGGCTACGACGTGCCCGTAGGCGCCATGACGCTCGTCAACGCATGGGCGATCGGCCGGGACACCAGCAGTTGGGGTGCCAACGCGGAGGAATTCAGACCGGAGCGGTTTGAAGAGGCGGCGGCGGCTACGGGGTGGACTTTAGGGCACGCACTTTGCATTCGTGCCATTCGGCGCGGGCCAGAGGATGTGCCCCGGAATAACATTCAGCCTCGTCGTCATGGAGCTCGCGCTCGCGAGCCTCCTCTTCCATTTCGACTGGGAGCTTCCCAGTCCGGGTCATCTCGACCATGGTTTTAAAATTCAGTGAGGTTTCAACGAAATTCACCGAATTTCACTGATTTCAGCATCCACCGAAATAATCACCTTTCAGTCAAAATATTTCACCAGTTCCAGTACTACATAGGAATATAAAAACTATTTAAACTATTTTTAAAATTTTAAGAGAAAATTTCGGTCTTTTGGCCGAAACAAAAACCGAAATCACTGAATTTCAGTAATTTCAGTAGTGCCCAAATTTTTTCCGAAACTGAAATTTAGCACCATGATCTCGACATGGAGGAGGCCTTCGGGATCACGGCGGGGAGGAAGACGGACTTGTGCCTGCAGGCCACTCTTCGTATCCCTGTACCTAATTGCTAGATGTCCACGCCAAAGGTGCATTTGTAAAAGGTCAAACTACAATAATTTTGACCATGTACTTAGAACAAAATATGACAATACATTTCACGATAAAGATACTGATTTGGTGTTATATAGGTTGATGGTGTTTGAATTTTTTTCATCAAATATAGCTTAGTTTGACTTTAAAAAAAATTAATACACCTTATAAGAAGGAATTCAGGGGGAGTAGTTTTCGCAAAACAACAGTCTAGACACGGACATTTCAATGTAAAAATCTAATATTCCATCGGAATGAGTCTGGAGTCCGGGCCCCTTTCAACCAAGACTTCTCTCCCGGATATAAGTTGTACACACCCTCAAAGAAGAAAAGGATATAAGTTGTAGTACAATTCCTACGGGGTCAAAATTTCAACGAAAAAATTGAAATACAAAAGGAAAACGCTTGAGGGTACGATGCATCAATCCTCCGGGTCTTCCAACCGATCGCGTGCCTCACGCTTCCGCAGCCATCCCCAACCACATTTTTTTTTGCAAAACACAGTACAAACACAGACGCTCACATAAGCCACACGTTTCTATCCCATCGTCTTCCTCTTTCTTCTTCCTCCACGTGGGCTCCCATGGAGAGCGCTGCGTCTTCCCCGCGAGGCAACGCCGCTGCCCCTACCACACGTTGCCGGCGCCCCATCCTCACTCCACCGCCGCCTCACCACACTCTGTCGGACCAAATCACGTAGGCGGCGCTGCCGGAGGGGTGCATGACGGTGATAAGGAGGAGTGGACGGTGTTGCTGCCGGAACCGTCGGGTAGAAGCCGGACCGGCTGCAGGCTACTAGCTGTGGATAGAGGTGCAACTACCAGATAGGCGGTGATGTTGCAAAAGGATGATGGCGATGCTACCGACAACGGGTGGCTTGCTGCAAGGGGATGGTGGCGGTGCTACCAGCGGCGTCCGGCAATGCTACCGACAGTGGGCGACGGTGCATCCAACCTTGGGTGGTTCTCCTACAAGGGAATAGCAGCGATGCCGATGCTACCGGCAGCGGGTGGTGGTGCTGCGAGGGAACGCGGAGATGCTACCGGCAGTGGGCGGTGTCGCTGCCAACCTTATCGATCGTGCTGCAAGCATATGATGCTGATGCTACCGGCGACAACCGGTGATGCTACCGAAGGCAGTCGTTGGTGCTACCAGCCTTGGACGGCGTTGCCACAAGCGAAAATCGGTTATGCTGCCAGAGGTACTAAGTGTTTGCTGCTAGCGGTGGCTGACGGCGCTCCGACAAGGGACAGACTGTGCTGCAGCAAATGGGGTGGTTCTGCTGTGACGAGGGGCGCTGTCGACCCCAGCTTCTCTGTGCGAAGTGGAGACGGGTAGAGGGAGAGGAGGCGTGCTCTTTGAAGAGGCCGGCCGTTGTCAGCACCGTTGCGGTGGTGCAAGCCTGTCAGCGCCCCCGCGGTGTTGATTTCCATGGCGGATGGCACGTGCGTTGTACATGTGAGAGATTTTGTGCTGTCTATGAAGAGTAGCTTTCTGCAGGTTGCGCGGAGAGGTCACAGGGAAAGGATAGCTGAGTCAGAAAATTTAATGGTTGGGGGAGATAGATGGTGTGGTTCAGAAGGCGGAGGATGACGACTTATCCTATGGGGACGCTTAGCAGACCCCAGTACATCATCTGAGTATGCACAATCTGAATATATGATCCGAAGGGGTGGCTAGCTAGTTTGAATCCATGTCCCTGAAATAGAAACATGCTGAAATAACATTGCATGTTCAATCATTACTCAAAAGTCAAAACACAGTTATTAGCACCAACGTTTGAATTCGTGAGCCTGATAAATTATTACATCCAGAATGCTTGAGCATCAAAATACTCATTGTGCCTAGACACCTTGTAAGAGCGAGCCTTGCGGCGAGCCGTGACCATTGGCTCGCCGTCTTGGCCACGCTCGACACGAAAAATAGTAAGCCGCAACAGCCACTTGTGGTTATCTCCCAAGCAATCCTCGTCGCCCCCGTGGGTCGGAGACGCTCCATAAGGCAGTACTCATTGCAGCCGCCTTCGCCTGGCGCCGTGGGCACGAGCTTTGCGTCGTAGTGTCTCCAGCCAGCTGCGGCGTCAACCTCATTGAGACGGAATAGCTTCTCCTTGCCGACCTTCCACTGTGACGGTGCCGATGCAATGTTGCCGGCGCAAAGGTGTCCGTCTGTCAAGACAGTCTATGTTCCACTCGTTTGCCGCATGGAGTCCGAGCCACCCATCCAACTCGGAGTCGTAATGGGCGTGACCGACGAACGGCAGGTGCCAGTAGCCGCACTGCTTCCACTCCCCACTCGCCGTGCGAAAAGAGAAAGTAACGAGCGTGTCCACCTCTATGTCCATAACCTGAGCGGACACGTAGATGTCATGATGCGCGCTCGGCCGGCGCATGCACCGCGTGCGCGACGATATCATCGGCCTCGAACGGGAGCACGTGAAGAAGACCGTTGTTGCTCCAGGACCACCGTGAGGAAGGGTAGAGTGGCCGCCATTTCCACAACTCTTCCCCGCCAGCAACGTTGGGGTCAGCGGCGAGGCAATGCAAGCCCCCGATGTATGCGGCCTCGCCCCCAGGATACACCATATTCAGAAGGCAATACATTTCCGACACCGTTGAGGAAGGCTTTTTCCTCTCGACCCCTCGTGGCGTCCCCCAGGGCGCCGCCGGGGGCTCCCCATCTAGCGCCTCCAGAGGCTCTCCCCTGACGGTCTCTCGAGCCGCCGTTGCCGCCGGCCCTCGCCGCGGCGGCGGGCCCAGCCGCCGAACGGTGGTCTGGGGGGCGGCCTCCGGAGGCAGGCAGCGGAGTTGCTGGGGCAGCGAGATCGTCGGGCCTTCGAGCAGCGGCCAGGGCGGCGCCCCTGGCCGGGGTGGAGGTGGAGGCCCTTCCCGGCGGCGCCATGGCCAGCGGTGGAGTTGGGGCTGGGCCTGGTGGGTCGAAACCTAGATTTCGATCTGGGTGTCCCCGTGGCGTCCTAGCTCCTCCTCGCATCGCGGTTGGGCCGGATCCGGGAGAGAGTCGACCCTGCTCTGCCGTTGCCTTCCGAAGCGGCAGATCTTGCAGGTTGCCGGCCGGTGGCGTGGGGGCTGTCGGCTTGGTTTGAATAAAGGGCGGTGGTCCTTGGTTCTTATTCGCGGCGAGATGAAGATCTACCGGATGTTGGTCCCCATCGATCTGGCTGGACGGTCGTGTTTCGGAAGGCTCCGCCGGCGAACTCCACTGGGTGACTCATGCCTGGAGATTGCTGGATCGGATGGTATTCGATCGTGCGCACCCGTGTTTTTTCTCTGACCGTTTGGTTTCAGAAGAAGCGCTTCGAAACTCTGCTGGCTGTTAATATCATGGAGCACGCTTCTCGTTCCATGGTGCTGGCGGAGAATGACATGGAAAGCGAGATCTGAGGACTGGCAATGGTGGTTCGAATCTTTCCGACAATGAGGAATTGGCTTGGTGTTTCATGACTTGGAGCAGTGGCATGTAAGTGGGGGCGACAACATACGTGAAGTCCAAAGTCCTACCTTTCAGGGTGAAAATCCAAGGTCTGGCCTTAATTGGTTGTGCCTGACAGTGGTCTTGTTGGAGACATTGTTTTGAGAGCGAGGATTATCTTCAGGGTGAAAACCCAAGGTCTGTCCTTAATTGGTTGTGCCTGGCATGGTTCTTCTTGAAGACGTTGCTTTTGAAGAATTGGACATCAGGTGTTGTTTTGGTGGTGGTTCTGCGGCTGCTGCAAGGACTGTAACTCTGTAGCGGGACTTTTCTTTTTATTTCTTCTTCTTATTGTCTTTTGGCTGTGTGCATCCGTAATAGATTTGGTTATTGCGTTGTTGCAGAGGCTGGGTGCATGTTGTATCTTCTTGATATTAATAAACACTCTTTATCTAAAAAAGAGACTCGAGGAAGTACAGCCTTTGCCCCACGGCCATGGTGCCACGTAGCCATGTCGGAGGCCTTCTGGGACAGGATGCGATACGAGCATCATCACGGTCTTGGTGTCGTATATGAGGACCCGGCGGTCGTACGGCCTGTCTGTTTTCCCACCTATGGCGACGATGCTGCTGCCCACAGTGGCGAACTGCTAAGGGCCGGGAGCACCGGAAGGCTTCGTGGCAAGCTAGCGTGTCCGCCATCCAGATCACAGTCGCCGTCGTCCATGTCCAGCTTGTGGATGCCGTAGCTATCCTTGTGGTCATCCATCACGACGTACAGGTGCCGCTTCGTCGACTCCGGATGCTGCCGGTTTCCCACGGCGTTCGAGCCGTCATTGGAGCTGGAGGCGTATCCTCGTGGACCGATCAACTTGTTGCTGCCAACAAGGGCGGCCAGCTGCCTACCATGGCGACGCACGGCTTGGAGACGGGAGAGGAGGAGAATTGGTCGTGAGAGGAACGGCAATGCCAACATTGTACGGCGGTGGCAGGCCATAGGCTAGGGCTTTATGTTTTTCTTAAGGGAGTGTCTAACAAACAGCTGTCTGTTTTGAAATTCGGAAACAGACCGATTTTGGAGACCAATTAAAAACTGACAGCTGTACAAAACTGATACAATGAGTAAAACGGGCTCTAAAACCTGTCTGTTTTTTCAACTTCTAAACAGACAGATTATGGTTTTCTAAGTATGGGCTTTTGAGTCTCATTGAGTCTTCAGTTACCAACGACTACGGCCCAAGTAAGTTGCTGAATTTGGCTAGCTTTGCTCGGCGCAGCACACCAACAGAGGAAAAATAGTCATTGCTAATCTCTTGCGACGTTTGGCTATTGGCACATCAGTTTCGTATGCAAACAAAAACAAAATTCAAAATTTGAGGAGAATTGATTAACTAATTACTTTTGTTGGTAACTTTCTACCGAATCAAATAGGATCTGTCACATCAATTGTGCTGGAAGTTTTTTTTTGCGTAGGGCTAAGCATGAATCTAATCGGCACCTGATGAAACTGAAGCCAATCAACACACGACAAAGGACTGAACCAAACTGAAACTTATGCTTTATTTCTGCCTTGGAAAACTGAAACGCTAAAGCATCATCTCTATTTTCCAAAAAACAGGCACACAAAGCTCAAAGCAAAAAACCTTTGACTAACCCAAGAAATGCAGGCTGAAAAATGAAGTAAGAGGATAAATGAAGGGAAAGAAAATGAAGAAATAGGCAAATACTATAAGTTAATAAAAGAATATGCTCAAGTACTCAAGAACCACTTCTAGGGAGTAAAGTTTTCAGCTTTATAGCTCCAGCGTGAGGGCAAAGCGCTAACTCACCCTTGATTGGAGAAATCAAATGAGCACGCCAAGGCGAGGGTACTGAGCCAGCTGGAAACACCATTTTTAACTGAATCGCCGTCTCCGGTTGTAGATTCAAACTTCGTACACAAGCTCGCTTTAGTGCATACCCACTAAGACAGCAGGCTCGTATCTGCATTCAAATAACTAGAGAGACTCTAGCACTAGCTTCTGGACCGTGCGCAAACACGGTAGCTACACCTTCCTTTCCACTCCAACCTCTTTGGTCTCAGCGGTGAGAGTTAATGAGGGTATAAATGTATTGACAACCTAATCCACTAACATTGGCTATTTTCTTGCTAGATGCACCTGATGAAACTAATACATTACACTGCACAACATCTTGTTGGGAAAAGAAATGAAAAACAGTGAATAATGAAGAAAAAGGGACTGAATGAGAGAAATGACTCAACTAAAAAAATCAGACCGAATAAATGAAGAATGAAAGGTTTTTAATAACTAGACTGAAGAGTATGACCTAAAACTGAGAATGACTGAAATAACTTAATAAAATGACTTAGAAAATTGAGAAACAAAGCCACTGAAAAACTTAAAATCTGAGAAGGACTAGAAGAAATGAAGATTGAAAGAATGAAAAATAACCAGATCGAGTTAACGGAACTGAATAAATAAGTAAATAAAAAGAAATAAGAAAGGTCAAAGAATTGCAAACTGAAATAATGAAATAAAATAAGTAGCTAAAGTACTCAAGGACAAAAGAAAAATTAATTGCTTAATAAAAGAAACTGAGGAACACAATAAAGAAAGAGACTAGGGCAAGAGAAACTGAGGACTAAAGGAGTGATACTGAAGAACAAGGACAGTGACTGAAGAAAAGACTGAGAAAAGATAGAGTGACTGAAGAGACTGAATTAATGAGTAACTTACATAAGTGAAAATGCCAATTATGAGAGACTGAAGTAATAAAGAACTGAAGGAATGAAATAATGAAAGACTAAGAAAATGATAGACTGAAGAAATGCAGAGGAATGAAGTGAATAAAATAATGAAGTAATCAGAGACTTAAGAAAATATAATGAGATAATGAAGAAATGCCGACAAATAAAAATGATTAAAAGTATGAGAGTGTGAAGGAATGAAAAACAGTGAATAATGAAGAAAAAGGGACTGAATGAGACAAACGACTCAACTAAAAAAATCAGACCGAATAAATGAAGAATGAAAGGTTTTAAATAACTAGACTGAAGAGCATGACCTAAAACTGAGAATGACTGAAATAACTTAATAAAATGACTTAGAAAATTGAGAAACAAAGCCACTGAAAACCTTAAAATCTGAGAAGGACTAGAAGAAATGAAGATTGAAAGAATGAAAATAACCAGATCGAGTTAACGGAACTGAATAAATAAGTAAATAAAAAGAAATAAGAAAGGTCAAAGAATTGCAAACTGAAATAATGAAATAAACTAATAAAATAAGTAGCTAAAGTACTCAAGGACAAAAGAAAAATTAATTGCTTAATAAAAGAAACTGAGGAACACAATAAAGAAAGAGACTAGGGCAAGAGAGACTGAGGACTAAAGGAGTGATACTGAAGAATAAGGACAGTGACTGAAGAAAAGACTAAGAAAAGATAGAGTGACTGAAGAGACTGAATTAATGAGTAACTTAGATAAGTGAAAATGCCAATTATGAGAGACTGAAGTAATAAAGAACTGAAGGAATGAAATAATGAAAGACTAAAAAAATGATAGACTGAAGAAATGCAGAGGAATGAAGTGAATAAAATAATGAAGTAATCAGAGATTTAAGAAAATGTAAATGAGATACTGAAGAAATGCCGACAAATAAAAATGATTAAAAGTATGAGAGTGTGAAGGAATGAAAAAAGAATCAAGCTAACTATACTATACCGAAGAAATGAGAGTCTCAAGAAATGCCCTGAAAGAATGAAATAAGCAAACACTAAGGGAATGAAAAAGAACGATGTGAGTTTTTCTCAGGGATGCTTTTAGATGCACCTTGTGCCAATCTGACGAAATGATTTATATGGCACTACTGCACGGCTGCACGCAATGAACTACCCGATTCAATCACTAAGAACTGCTAGAACGAAATGGTTCACATGAATTTATTAGGCTGCAGGCTATACTCTGGTGCAGGCTATAGAAAACAAAATAAATTCTGCTTGCGGGTTCTTCCAATTAACTTCACTTGAATCAAGTACAAACCAGTAGGCAGTAGCCCACCAACTTCTTGGTTAATCATCTTTGCCCCCCACACATGAGCAAGCAGCTACCCTTCTAATTTCTCTCAAGTCGATGAACTGAAACTGAAAAACAACACGGGGAGCAGCGGATCCAAACACCTGCAACCATGGAGCTCCCGGGAGCAAAATCAATAATCAGCAACCCAGGGTCACTCCTCCGACTTCACCTAGCGACTGACGCCGCCAACACCAGACGTCTGCGTCGGCCGCGCCAGACACGCCGTCTCTCTCGTCGGCGAACAAGTGACAGGGGGAAATGAAATCAGAGACGAACCTATCTCCGCGGCTGCGCCGATGGCCTCCGTCACCACTCTCTTCGGCGCGCGGTGAGGGATCCCTGCAGACCTCTCCGAATCACGACGACCTCTCCGCCATAGCTTTCGCCCTCTCTCTCTCTCACGAGCGAATCGACGCGCGGAGTGGCCGATTGAGAACACGAAATGAAAATTCTAAAATAAAAACTCAAAAGGACTCGTTGACTTAGCCGCAGGAAAAAAATGAAGAACTGGGAGAGAGAGACTTCGCTGAGATTGATGAGATAGATCGGATGGTCCAAAAAGTGACTGTTTCTCAATTACAAAACAGCTTGCTGTTAATTAGGAAAAGTGTTTATTCGTACGACGAAAATGGGTCGATCGTGTCCCGCTAAATCTTTTGACCCAGCTGATACATGTAGTTGTTTTATGACTTTTCATCAATGTCAGCCCTGTCGACAACATCCGTCAATTCTTCTCATATATTTTTTTTAAAGCAACCAAATAAACAAAAGATCTCTGAACATTTATGTAGACGCTGATTAAGATTCTGAAAAATAAAGAAACTGATAGATCAAACCTGGCGTGAACAAAAATAGAAGTGCTCCCGTTTGTAGCTGACTGAACATATAGCTGCAGATTAGAAAGTGCTTTGTACAATGGTGGTATTGATTGTTCCATATTAAAATTGATGTAGAAATTAAGGAATTAGTTGTTTCAGTCGATACGCACGAACAGATTGACAGCTTCTAACCCTAAAAACATAACAATATTGCAAACTCAAAATTAGTTTGGGCATCCACCGCCCCACTCATCATCTCTACTTACGACGAGTACCTTGGGTTTCAAGAGTCACCGGAAGATTGGGGGCTTCGTGAGGTGCCGGATATCACCGCCCAGATCGTGGACGTCAAATCTGAGGTCCAGCTTGTGGATGCCGAAGCCATCCTTGTGGTCATCGAGAACCACGTAAAGATCCTGCTTCTTCTTGTGGCGCGTAGTGTCTCCATTGGAAGAGCTGGAGGCGTATGCTCGTGATCCGATCAGCTTCTTGCTGCCAAGAACGGTGGTCAGCTCGCTGGCATGGCGCCGGGCAGGCCGGAAGCTAGAGAGGAGGACTGACCACATTGAACGCCGGCGGCCGGAAGGGGGCTAGCTAGGGACCGGTTGGTTCGCTGGAGCGGCGGCTGCCGCGCCTCTGCAATCGATTGTTGATGGTGTGGTTTCAAAATGGGCCTTTTGGTTTTGGGCTAAACTCTATTGGAGTGGTGCAGGCTAAGAGCCTAAGAAGCATATCCATGGATCCCCATCGATAACATGCACGCTCCATTTCTGATGCAAGGAGATCACTGGTGTGACCAGCTTTTCCTCGAAACATAAAAAGATGCGTGACTAGAAATATGTTCCACGTTTCATATAGGGTTCAGGTATGATAAATTGTGCAGTGCCAACAGAATCTAACAATATCATAACTGGAACTCTACCAAACTTCATGTACGAAAGTAATTTCGGGCAGCAAATGATATCTGAAATCACCCAATGTTTTTCCAGTTGGTCCAAAATGGTCAAATTCCTATTTGAAACTATAATCCAACCAAAGCTTGAAGAATTTTAGAAATCTTACTCCCTCTGTTCCGATTTACTTGACGCGGTGATTATTTTGCGAAATGACGCTTTTACTTTCCCGACCAATCCCGCAGTCCCCAGCATCTCCCTCCTCTCTGTCTCCGACAGAGCCACTCGCTCGCGCCACCTCGCTCCGCTCCCGGCGCCGCCCCACGCCGCCTTGCTGCACCCCCCTCCGACCCATGGCGCCGCAGCCTAGCTTCCCCCAGCGCTAACGCCGCCTCCTTCCCTACCATCTCGCCGCCACCTCGTTCCCCTCCTCGGGAAGGTTAGATTTTTGCCACACCGCCGCGCCAAGATGGCGGTTTGATCTGCTAGCATAGCTGTTGTTCATCGAAGGCGAGGAGAACCGGAGCAGTCCAAGAAACAGGCGGTGCGGCACTAGCGCGCGGAGGTCAACGGCGTCCCCCTCCGCGTCATGAAGCAGGGACGCGCCGCCGGCCAGGTGGTGCTCCGCCTCCACGGGTTCCCGGAGCTGTGGCTCTCATGAAGCCACCAGATGGCCGCCCTCGCGGCATGCGGCCGTCGCCCCGACATCCACGGCCGTCCTGTTCCTCGACCACCTCTGCTGTCATGTGAGTCTCAGGCGTTGTTTACTTGCTGTAAATTGCTTGTTGTAAATTGAGTACTCAGGCATTGTTTACTTGCTGTAAATGGATTAGCTTGCTTGCTGTAGTTGACAAATCATGCTTGTTTGTTTAGAGTATTTGACAAACTTGCTTCACCGAGACTGAAATTGAAGTTTTTTCAGTGAAGCTTCACTTAAACTTTTTCTGTGAAACTACAGGGGAACAAATGATAATGTTTGTGGTGCTTCTTTTTATTTTCAATTTATGTACATTGAGCTAGTGATTTCTTATGTGAGCCTGTTCAAAACAAAAAGGGTTCCTGGTTTGCTCTGAAAAGGAGGGAGCATTGTTCTCTGTTCTACTGCACACTTAGAAAAATCTGATTGATATTTGTTCAATCCCAAACATCATCGCGGCGGTGGAGCACTTGTTGAGGCAAAAGTTCTTGGAGTAGCACTTGTTCAGGTAACTGTTCATGATGGAATACATGGCAGTGAGATTTATAATATTTATCCTTGCCATTGTCCTGCCCAAAATTATTTTGTAAGGTAAATAATCTTTCCAACCGTAATTGTTTCAGTAACGAACCTAGGCTAAATTGGATGGAAAGAAACAGAAAGACGTTGAGTCTAAACTCATGTCTATTTCTCGATGCATACTGTTGATCCCAAGTGTAAGCACTGCCTGATATAAACTGTAGACAAGACAATGCTGTAGATGTGCAACTTTCTTAGGTTATAATGTTGTTGATGCTGCTCTCTTGTCTTGTGAGATCTGCTGACAGTTTATATTTCTTCTTTCTCTCAGGAACAAAGATCCTCTTGAATTGGTTGCTGATGAGCTATCAATTCTTGCAAATAGACTACGGTTTGCCTCAGCTGCTGAGTATTTCTTTCGAATGGGAGCTGAAGGAAAAAGATTCCGACCTACAGGAGGTGTATCCCTAAACTAGCATCAGCTACTGGCATTTTCCTGGATTCAAAAAACCTGCAGTAGTACTTGAGGTGTATTAAACCTGCAGGAGTACTTGAAGTGTATTACAACATGACATCCACAACCAAAACTGCCTATCTTTCTGTGCAAATGCTCGAAATATGCATGTTGTCTAACAATATTTAAACCTTCTGTCTGAAATATGCATGCTGTCTAAAGATAAGACCCAGTATGCTTGTTTCTGCTTGGTTATATCAAACATGGCCCCAAATAGCATGGAGTACTTATCAGGCTGGCATATTTACATAATTACATTGTCCTGAGATCAAACATGAACACATGGTCATGTTAGTCACTACCGGAAAATGTGTCTTTTCCGTGCGGAAGGTTCTTTGCCGTGTGCACAACTTTTGCGGAACACGGCTAAGAAAACTTTGCCGGGATGAAAGCAAAAAGGATCACGGCAATGAATAAGGTACGACACAGTACTAAAAGGGCTCACGGCAACGAAATGAGCACGGCAAAGGGAACAAAATACACACGGCAAAGGAACCGCGCTCGGCAAACATGTCTTTGCTGTGAGCCTTTACACACCAACACGGCAAAATGTGGGACCCGCGATGACAGGAACATCAACTTTCCCTCGCTTCCAATAAATTGGCGGGAAACATGTTTGCCGTGTGTCAAGTTAAGAAATCACGGCAAAGTCTGGACAAATTTTGTCCCATCTTGGCGGCCAATTTCCCGCGCTCTGAATTAGGTCTTTGCCGTGCGCCTGATGGGCTCTACACGGCACAGCATGTCTTTGCCGTGTGCCCTTCTTTCCGTGCACGGCAAAGCATGTCTCACCTTTTTTTGTTTGATATACTTTCCTTGTTTATTTTCTTTGTTAAGGCTTATAGCATATTCATTTACTTCACTTAATTATATTTATTTATACTATATTATAAACCCTCGGGTGCGATCCGCATGCATCGACACCCCGAAAAAGTGTACCGAACGTGCAAGGCGTCATCTAAGCCGGACCCAGGGCGTCGATAAGGGGTTCTCGGTTGGCTTTCCTCCTTGATTATGATAGGTTAGATCATATGAACATCTCAACCCAACTTTGGGCACATATTAAAACATGATTCCAGCGGATCAAGGGTTTCGCCGAATCGGGCCCCCGGAGCGTCGGAAATCCACCCAAACCTAGGTTGTGCCATACCATGTGTGTAGAAGAGTGTTGCGTGTTTTGGAAGTGCAAGATTTACACTGGTGTATGACCGTCTTCACCGACCGCACTCTCTCTCAACTAAGTGTTAGAACTTACTACGGAGTAAGCGGGGTCGGTGAAGCGGGTCGCACCTCGGAACTGTATCTTGGTTCCCACAACCTACCAACACGCTCTTATACATATATTAGGGACCCATGCAAGTTTTGCTGGGATTCCGATGCTCCGGACCACGCTACGACGAAACGCTACGACCGCTGGAAAAAAGTCAAACCTGTCGATCTACCCCTTTGACCGGCGCCGAGAGGGGGTAGACGCATGAACTTTTTTGCTTGGTTGTGTTAGGTTGGTACATAGGACCATGGGGAACCAAAAATTCATGTGTTCCGTCGCATGATTCCATCCCCGACACCCGAAACGGGAGTTTTCAACTCTAAGTGTCGGTACTTACTACGGAGTAAGTGGGGTCGGTGAAGCGGGTCGCACCTCAGAGCTGTATATTGGTTCCCGCAACCTACCAACACATTCTTATACATATATTAGGGACCCATGCAAGTTTTGGTGGGATTCCGATGCTCCGGACCCCGCTACGGCGAAACCCTACGCCCGCTGGAAAAAAGTTAAACCTGTCGATCTACCCCTTTGACCGGCGCCGAGAGGGGTAGACGGATGAACTTTTTTGCTTGGTTGTGTTAGGTTGGTACATAGGACCATGGGAAACCAACATTTCATGTGTTCCGTCGCATGATTCCATGCCCGGCACCCGAAACGGGAGTTTTCCACCTCTAAGTGTCGGAACTTACTACGGAGTAAGCGGGGTCGGCGAAGCGGGTCGCACCTCGAAGCTGTATATTGGTTCCCACAACCTACCAACACACTCTTATACTATATAGGGACCCATGCAATTTTGGTGGGATTCCGACGCTCTGGACCCCGCTACGGCGAAACGCTACGCCCGCTGGAAAAAAAGTCAAACCTGTCGATCTACCCCTTTGACGGCGCCGAGAGGGGGTAGACGCATGATGAAATTTTTTGCTTGGTTGTGTTAGGTTGCTACATAGTACCATGGGGAACCAACATTTCATGTGTTCCGTCGCATGATTCCATGCCCGGCACCCGAAACGGGAGTTTTCACCTCTAAGTGTCGGAACTTACTACGGAGTAAGCGGGTCGGTGAAGCAGGTCGCACCTCGAAACTGTATCTTGGTTCCCACAACCTACCAGCACTCTTATACATATATTAGAGACCCATGCAAGTTTTGGTGGGATTCCGACGCTCCGGACCTCGCTATGGCGAAACCCTACACCGCTGGAAAACAGTCTAACCTGTCGATCTACCCTTTGACCGGCGCGAGAGGGGGGTAGAAGCATGAACGTTTTGATTGTTTGTGTTAGGTTGGTACATAGGACCATGGGGAACCAAAAATTCATGTGTTTCGTCGCATGATTCCATCCCCGGCACCCGAAACGGGAGTTTTCACCTCTAAGTGTCGGAACTTACTACGGAGTAAGGGGGTCGGTGAAGCGGGTCACACCTCGGAGCTGTATCTTGGTTCCCACAACCTACCAGCATACTCTTATACATAATTAGGGACCCATGCAAGTTTTTGTGGAATTCTGACGCTTCGAACCCCGGTACGGCGAAACGCTACGCCCGTTGGAAAAAAGTCAAACCTGTCGATCTACCCCTTTAACCGGCGCCAAGAGGGGGTAGACGCATGAACTTTTTTGCTTGGTTGTGTTAGGTTGGTACATAGGACCATGTGGAACCAAAAATTCATGTGTTCCATCGCATGATTCCATGCCGGCACCGAAACGGGAGTTTTCACCTCTAAGTGTCGGAACTTACTACGGAGTAAGCGGGTCGGTGAAGCGGGTCGAACCTCGGAGCTGTATATTGGTTACCACAACCTACCAACACACTCTTATACATATATTAGGGACCCATGCAAGTTTTGGTGGGATTCCGACGCTCCGGATCCCGCTAGGCGAAACGCTACGCCCGCTGGAAAAAAGTCAAACCTGTCGATCTACCCATTTGACCGGCGCCAAGAGGGGGTAGACGCAAGATCTTTTTTGCTTGGTTATGTTAGGTTGGTACATAGGACCATGGGGAACCAACATTTCATGTGTTCCGTCGCATGATTCCATGCCCGGCACCCGAAACGGGAGTTTTCACCTCTAAGTGTCGGAACTTACTACGGAGTAAGCGGGGTCGGTGAAGCGGGTCGCACCTCGGAACTGTATCTTGGTTCCCACAACCTACCAACACACTCTTATCATATATTAGGGACCCATGCAAGTTTTGGTGGGATTCCGACGCTCGGACCTCTCTACGGCGAAACCTACCCGCTGGAAAAAGTCAAACCTGTCGATCTACCCCTTTGACCGCGCCGAGAGAGGGGGTAGACGCCTGAATTTTTTTGCTTGGTTGTGTTAGGTTGGTACATAGGACCATGGGGAACCGAAAATTCATGTGTTCCGTCGCATGATTCCATCCCCGGCACCAAAACGGGAGTTTTCACCTCTAAGTGTCGGAACTTACTACGGAGTAAGCGGGGTCGGTGAAGCGGGTCGCACCTCGGAGCTGCATCTTGGTTCCCACAACCTACCAACACACTATTATACATATATTATGGACCCATGCAAGTTTTGGTGGGATTCGATGCTCCGGACCCCGCTACGGCGAAACGCTACGCCCGGTGGAAAAAGTCAAACCTGTCGATCTATCCCATTGACGGCATCGAGAGGGGTAGACGCATGAACTTTTTTCTTGGTTGTGTTAGGTTGGTACATAGGACCATGGGGAACCAAAAATTCATGTGTTCCGTCGCATGATTCCATGCCCGACCCGAAACGGGAGTTTTCACCTCTAAGTGTCGGAACTTACTATGGAGTAAGCGGGGTCGGTGAAGCGGGTCGCACCTCGGAGCTGTATCTTGGTTCCCACAACCTACCAACACATCTTATACATATTAGGGACCCATGCAAGTTTTGCTGGGATTCGGACGCTCCGGACCCGCTACGGCGAAACGCTACGCCCGCTGGAAAAAAAGTCAAACCTGTCGATCTACCCTTTGACCGGCGCCGAGAGGGGGTAGATGCATGAACCTTTTTGCTTGGTTGTGTTAGTTTGGTACATAGGACCATGGGGAACCAACATTTTACGTGTTTCGTCGCATGATTCCATGCCGGCACCGAAACGGGAGTTTTTACCTCTAAGTGTCGGAACTTACTATGGAGTAAGCGGGGTCGGTGAAGGGGTAGCATCAGAGCTGTATATTGGTTCCCACAACTACCAACACACTTTATACATATATTAGGGACCCATGCAAGTTTTGGTGGGATTCCGATGCTCCAAACCTCGCTACGGCGAAACCCTACACCGCTGGAAAAAGTCAAACCTGTCGATCTACCCCTTTGACCGGCGTCGAGAGGGGGTCGACGCATGAAATTTTTTGCTTGGTTGTGTTAGGTTGGTACATAGGACCATGGGGAACCAAAATTTCATGTGTTCCGTCGCATGATTCCATCCCCGGCACCCAAACGGGAGTTTTCACCTCTAAGTGTCGGAACTTACTACGGAGTAAGAGGGGTCGGTGAAGCGGGTCACACCTCGGAGCTGTATCTTGGTTCCACAACCTACCAGCACACTCTTATACATATATTAGGGACCCATGCAAGTTTTGCTGGATTCGACGCTTCGAACCCCGCTACGGCGAAACGCTACGCCCGCTGGAAAAAAGTCAAACCTGTCGATCTACCCCTTTGACTGGCGCCAGAGGGGTAGACTGATACGTCTCCAACGTATCCATAATTTCCGCTGGTCCATGCTTATATTATACCATTTGCTACATGTTTTATATACACTTCATATCACTTTTATGCATTTTCTGGGAAACCTATTAACAAGATGCCACAGTGCCAGTTCCTTGTTTTCTGCTGTTTTTGGTTTCAGAAAGTTACTTCTGGAAATATTCTCGGAATTGCACGAAACAAAAGGCCAAGTCCCTATTTTTCCAGCACGTACACGGAGTCCGAAGGAGAGACGAAGGAGAGCCACGAGGTGGCCAAACCACCTGGCGGCGCGGCAGTGGGCCCATCCGCGCCTGCCTGTGGTTTGGGCCCCTCGGGGGTCCGCCGACATCGCCCCTTCGCCTATTTATTCCCCGAGATGTGAAAACCCTAAAACACCGAGCCTTTCATCCAGAACATATTCGCTGCCGCCGCCGTCGTCAACCCTAACTCGGGGGGTTCTGAAGCTCTTCCCGGCACCCTGCCGGAGAGGGGAATCATCACCGGAGGGCTCTACATCGCCATGCCCGCCTCTGGAGTGATGCGTGAGTAGTTCATCCTTGGACTATGGGTCCATAGCAGTAGCTAGATGGTTGTCTTCTCCACTTGTGCCATCATGTTTAGATCTTGTGAGCTGCCTATCATGATCAAGATCATCTTATTGTAATGCTACATGTTGTGTTTGCTGGGATCTGACTTATATTGATACCTATGTGGAGCTGAATATTATATTATCATGTCTATGTCATTTGTGATCTTGCATGCTCTCCGTTACTTGTTGAAGCCTTGGCCAAGTGAATACTTGTAACTCCAAGAGGGGGTATTTATGCATGATAGTTGGGTTCAACCTCTATTTAACCTGGGATAGTGACAGCAAGTTCTAAGGTTGTAGATGTGTTGTTGCCACTAGGGGTAAAACAGCAATGCTTTATTCAAGGATGAATGTATTGTTTACATTACGCACATTACTTAATGCAATTGTCTGTTGCTTGCAACTTAATACTGGAAGGGGTACGGATGTTAACCGGAAAGTGGACTATTTAGGCATAGATGCATGCTGGATAGCGGTCTATGTACTTTGTCGTAATGCCCAAATGAATCTCATAGTAGACACCACAACTCACACATGCATGTTATATGCACTTATCAATTGTCAATTGCCCAGCTGTAATTTGTTTACCCAGCATGTTAGTTATCTTATTGGAGAGACACCACTAGTGAACTGTGGACCCCGGTCCATTCTTTTACATCTGAAATACAATCTACTGCAATCATTGTTCGCTACTGTTTTATGCAAACAAACATCATCTTCCATTCGATACGTTTAACTCTTTGTTTTCAGCAAGCCGGTGAGATTGACAACCTCACTGTTAAGTTGGGGCAAAGTAATTTGATTGTGTTGTGCAGGTTCCACGTTGGCACCGGAATCCCTGGTGTTGCGCCGCACTACACTCTTTCACCAACACCTTCGAAGCAACCTCGTTTTCCTACTGGTTCGATTAAACCTTGGTTTCATACTGAGGGAAAACTTGCTGCTGCACTAATCATACCTTCCTCTTGGGGTTCCCAACTGACGTGTGACGTACAAGCATTGTTTCTGGCACTGTTGCCGGGGAGATATTCCCTCGTCAATTTAGAGCCACCAACACGTTTTCTGGCGCCGTTGCCGGGGAGATATTCCCTCGTCAACTTAGAGCTAGCAACACGTTTTCTGGCGCCGTTGCCGGGGAAAACCGAATTGCTTCTGCAAGGGGAGTCTCTCACACCCAATCTCTTTACTTTGTTATTTGTCTTGCTTAGTTTATTTTTATTTAGTCTTGTTTGCTCTCTTTATCAAAAACACAAAAAAATTAGTTCCTTTTTATTTCGAATTACTATTATGACTAGTTGTTTTCAATGTCTTATCTCTATGAAACTGGGTCTCGTTATAAGAATTACCGCTTCTCTCCAAAAGGAAAACATCTATGGGAACAAATAAGAAGATTGAATGGTTTTGCTAAGAACTTGTGTTCTACATATGATGAATCCTACTGCTTTAATGAATCTCTTTGCTATAGAAGGCACAAACATCTCCCTTTCCAATGTGAGTATACTGATAATGAAACCTTGGCTGCCTATGCTAAAGGAAACTATGATTTTGGTAATCTTGAACAAATTGAAGAGTTTATTGTTTTTAAGGGTGCCCTTGAAATTAGTTCTTATCTTGAACATAAAACTGATGCCCCTTATAAATCTGAATGTATTGCCATACTTAAATATTGTTGTGATACCTACAAGGATAATAATTCTTACATTACTGAACATCTTGAGAGGATGTTTCCTCAAAAAGATGAAACTTGTGCCTTGCAGGAACCTGAGGAAGAGGAAATTGCTGAAACTGTGATCTCATTGGATGAAAAAGAGGAGGAGAGTGAAGAACAAAAGGAGGATCTACCTTCTAATGACAGTAACTCTTCAACTCTTACACTATTTAATTGCCCTCCATGCCTACCTAAGGAGGAAGAGTGTTATATTGTTGAATGCCATGATTCTTTTGAAATATCTCCTTTTGATAAATTTTACGTAACAAGCTCCTTGACTCAAGAAAACGAAATTTCAGAAATAAAACAATGGCTCCCTAATGCTATATATGATAATGCTCTTGATGATGGTCCTATATTGCCTAATGATATTTATTATACTACTATTGTCAAAAGTGGGTTTAATGACCCCACTGTTTTTGAACTTAATAAAAATTATGTGTTTGTAGATCATGAAAAGCATGCTTTATGTGATAGTTATATAGTTGAGTTTGTTCATGATGCTACTGAAAGTTATTATGAGAGAGGAAAATATGGTTATAAAAGTTTTCAAGTCACTAAAACACCTCTCTTTATGTTGAAAGTTTTGAAGTTGTACTTGTTTCATCTTTCTATGCTAGTTGCTTTATGCTTCAATAATTTATTTTGTTACAAGGTTCCCTTGCATAGAAAGTGGGTTAGACTTAAATGCGTTTGATATTTGCCTCTTGATGCTCTCTTTTGTTTTTCAAGTTCTATTCCTATGAGAGCATCATTAAAATCTTTTAGCCTAGCTAAAGGCATTAAAGAAAGCGCTTTAGGGAGGCAACCCTTTATCTTTTATTTTTAGTTTTTCTCAAGGAGTTTTGTTACTTCTGTAGCAACTCCTTTGTATCTTTATTTTATCGCAATGTTGTGCCAAGTAAAGTTCTATATTGAAAGTTGATGCAAGATTTGGATTTCTGCGCAGTGACAGATTTTTAGCTGTCACGGATTTGAGCTTATCTCCCTGTAGAAAATTCAAAAAATTCTGAAAAAATCACGCATATTCCTGAGATATGTACGCAACTTTCATTATTTTAGGCCAGATCCATCTGAGCAACTTAAGTGCCTCGAAAAAATTCGTCATTCCAGACTGTTCTGTTTTTGACAGATTCTGCCTTTTGTTTTGCATTCGCTCTTTTACTGTGTTTGTGTGGATTTCTTTGCTCCACAAAGCATTGGTGGCTGTAGCTAATGTCCAGAAGCTTTGGGATTGATTGTATCATTACAGAATATGAGAATTTTTGATTATGCACTAACCCTCTAATGAGAACTGTCTTGAGTTTGGTGTGAAGGAAGTTTTCAAGGATCAAGCGAGAAGGGTGATATTATGTGATCAAGAAGAGTGAAAAGCCTAAGCTTGGGGATGCCCCCGTGGTTCATCCCAACCATATTCAGAGAGACTCAAGCGTCTAAGCTTGGGGATGCCCAAGGCATCCCCTTCTTCATCAACAAACTTATCAGGTCATCTCTAGTGAAACTATATTTTAATTCTTTCACATCTTATGCGCTTTACTTGGAGCGTCTGTGTGTTTTTATTTTTGTTTTTGTTTGAATAAATTCGGATCCTAGCAATCCTTGTGTGGGAGAGAGACACGCTCCGCTTTTTCATGTGAATACTCATGTTCTTCACTTATATTTGTTGAGTATTCTTAACTAGCTACTGCAGTGCTTTTAGCTCCTGTTTTTCATGCATCTCTTCGAGCTGTTAGCACTTGTTTATAAATACTCTCTTGCTGCATTATATTATCATTTGGAGAGTTTATGTTTAAATAAATTATTGGTGTTTGTTTGGAAGAAAGAAAATGCTACATGTAGTAGTTGGTATTGGAAAAGACATATGCATTCTTGTAGATCATTGTCTTGTTTGATTTGATGCTTTGCAATTGTTTTGAGCTCTCAAGTAGATCATGTTTAAGCTCTTGCATCATGTAGTTAAAGCCTAGTAGTGGAGAACTACCGTAGAGCTTGTTGAGACTTGGGATGCATATTTGTTCTCTCTAAGGTCTAGATATTTTCTGGTAAAATGTTTGAGCAACAAGGAAGACAGTGTAGAGTCTTATAATACTTGCAATATGTTTTTATGTGATTCTTGCTGTACCGGTTTATACTTGTGTTTGCTTCAAACAACCTTGCTAGCCTAAACTCTGTACTGAGAGGGAATGCTTCTCGTGCATCCAAAACTTGAGCCAAAACCCATGCCATTTGTGTCCACCATACCTACCTACTATGTGGTATTTCCTGCCATTCCAAGTAAATATTTCATGTGCTACCTTTAAACTATTCAAAACTTTATTACTCCTTATTTGTGTCAATGTTTTATAGCTCATGAGGAAGTATGTGGTGTTTTATCTTTCAATCTTGTCATTTACTTCTGACAGACTTTCACCAATGGACTAGTGGCATATACATCCGCTTATCCAATAATTTGCAAAAAGAGCTGGCAACGGGGTGCCCAGCCCCAATTAATTACAACTTTCATTAATAATTCTCTTCACATGTTTTGCCCTGATTTATCAGTAAGCAACTTAATTTTGCAAATAGACACTCCTCCATGGTATGTGAATGTTGGAAGGCACCCGAGGATTCGGTTAGCCATGGCTTGTGTAAGCAAAAGGTTGGGAGGAGTGTCATCTATAAAGAAACTAAAATACATGTGTAAACAAAAGAGAAGAGGGATGATCTACCTTGCTGGTAGAGATAACGTCCTTCATGGGAGCCGCTCTTGAAAGTCTGGTTGACAAGGGGGTTAGAGTGCCCACTACCATTCGTTGACAACAACAAACACCTCTCAAATACTTATTTTGTGCTCTCTATATGCTTTCGAAAACTTAAAAAGCTCTAGCACATGATTTAATCCCTGCTTCCCTCTGCGAAGGGCCTATCTTTTACTTTATGTTGAGTCAGTTTACCTACTCCTTTCTATCTTAGAAGCAAACACTTGTGTCAACTTTGTGTGCATTGATTCTTACATTTTACTTATTGCACTTGTTATATTGCTTTATGTTGACAACTATCCATGAGATATACATGTTACAAGTTGAAAGCAAATGCTGAAACTTAATCATCCTTTGTGTTGCTTCAATGCCTTTTACTTTGAATCTATTGCTTTATGAGTTACCTCTTATGCAAAACTTTTTGATGCTTGTCTTGAAAGTACTATTCATGAAAAGTTTTTGCTTATATGATTCATTGTTTACTCTTTATCTATTTGTTAGCAAACTATAGATCATTGCTTTGAGTCACTTCATTCATGACATGAGCCTTGCAATATATTGATCAAGATTGTGTGAAAGCATGTCTCCTCAGAAATTATTTGTTGTTATCGTTTTACCTACTCGAGGACGAGTAGAACTAAGCTTGGGGATGCTTGATACGTCTCCAACGTATCCATAATTTCTGCTGTTCCATGCTTATATTATACCATTTGCTACATGTTTTATATACACTTCATATCACTTTTATGCATTTTCTGGGACTAACCTATTAACAAGATGCCACAGTGCCAGTTCCCTGTTTTCTGCTGTTTTTGGTTTCAGAAAGTTACTTCTGGAAATATTCTCGGAATTGCACGAAACAAAAGGCCAGTCCCTATTTTTCCAGCACGTACACGGAGTCCGAAGGAGAGACGAAGGAGAGCCACGAGGTGGCCAAACCACCTGGCGGCGCGGCAGTGGGCCCAGCCGCGCCTGCCTGTGGTTTGGGCCCCTCGGGGGTCCGCCGACATCGCCCCTTCGCCTATTTATTCCCCGAGACGTGAAAACCCTAAAACACCGAGCCTTTCATCCAGAACATATTCGCTGCCGCCGCCGTCGTCAACCCTAACTCGGGGGGTTCTGAAGCTCTTCCCGGCACCCTGCCGGAGAGGGGAATCATCACCGGAGGGCTCTACATCGCCATGCCCGCCTCCGGAGTGATGCGTGAGTAGTTCATCCTTGGACTATGGGTCCATAGCAGTAGCTAGATGGTTGTCTTCTCCACTTGTGCCATCATGTTTAGATCTTGTGAGCTGCCTATCATGATCAAGATCATCTTATTGTAATGCTACATGTTGTGTTTGCTGGGATCTGACTTATATTGATACCTATGTGGAGCTGAATATTATATTATCATGTCTATGTCATTTGTGATCTTGCATGCTCTCCGTTACTTGTTGAAGCCTTGGCCAAGTGAATACTTGTAACTCCAAGAGGGGGTATTTATGCATGATAGTTGGGTTCAACCTCTATTTAACCTGGGATAGTGACAGCAAGTTCTAAGGTTGTAGATGTGTTGTTGCCACTAGGGGTAAAACAGCAATGCTTTATTCAAGGATGAATGTATTGTTTACATTACGCACATTACTTAATGCAATTGTCTGTTGCTTGCAACTTAATACTGGAAGGGGTACGGATGTTAACCGGAAAGTGGACTATTTAGGCATAGATGCATGCTGGATAGCGGTCTATGTACTTTGTCGTAATGCCCAAATGAATCTCATAGTAGACACCACAACTCACACATGCATGTTATATGCACTTATCAATTGTCAATTGCCCAGCTGTAATTTGTTTACCCAGCATGTTAGTTATCTTATTGGAGAGACACCACTAGTGAACTGTGTTAGACTACATGTACGGCTGAGATTAGAGATAGAATTAGGTTAATGACCTTCTTGTATTCCAAGTCTCCACCTACCCCATGTACTTCTATATACCCCCACGAGGGTTAGATCAATACAACAACAGAAATTAGGGATTCTAAAACTTCCACATGGTATCAGAGCGGTTAGCCTCGCGGCGCCGATCCTAGGTTCTCCACCACTTCCGCATCACTCGCCGCCCCCGGGGGGATCACTCCCCGGGGCGCGGCACCCGGTCTAGATCAAAGATCTGATCGGTTCTTTAGATTAGATTAGATCCAATTTTCGAAATTCCCAATTCTCATAGATTAGATTTACCTAGCCACGAATAAAATCCCCAGATCGATATCCTCATCCTCTGGTGAAATCCGTGCAAGATCTTCGTTTACAGCGATGCCCGATGGACAAGATCCGCTGGCCTACTTCAGCCCGTGTCGGCGGACGCGGCAACATCTTGAAGCGGACGGGCGTCACGCGCCGTCCAAACGCGCTCGTTCCACGCGAGTCTAGCAGCGCCATCAGCTTGAGATCACGGGAGGAATGCACCTGTGCCCATTACTCATCCATCGATGCATGCATGCATGTGTGGCTACTCCATGCAGGACTACTCCATGCAACTGATTTCGACACGCGCAGCTACACCACCAAATTGATCAAGATCTGCACCGACAATCTGCACTGCTTCAAGCCGAAACTACACCGAGCCGAACATCTACATCGAGCTGTACGACTACACAAGATCTTCGTCGAGTTCTACATCGCCAACACAACTCACGCCAAGGTCTACATCACGCGAGTCGAGCCACATGCCGTCAAAAACAAAACCCCACCGCCTGCCGCCGCCACTCCCATGCGAGTCGCCGCCGCACGCCGCCAATGACAACCAAAAACCCGCCGCCTGCCTGCCGCCGCTCCCAAGCGAGTCGCTGCCGCACGCCGCCAAAAACCAAAACCCGCCGCCGCCGCAGAAACCCTGCCGCCGCCGCCTAAAAACACGCCGGCGCTCTGCTAGGGCGATCATACAGCTGTTGAATATAAATATATTGCCTAGCCTATTTCCATCAGTTCGGACTTTTGGTCTAGATGGCTAGTGCAACAATTCTATATGGTATCAGAGCCAAGAGGTCTCGAGTTCGAGACCCCGCTCACGCGGATAAAAAAAAGGAAAAAAGATCCTGCGGCTCGCTCCTATCCCACGCTAAGGACTAAAATAGCCTAGACGTGAGGGGGAGTGTTGAATATAAATATATTGCCTAGCCTATTTCCATCAGTTCGGACTTTTGGTCTAGATGGCTAGTGCAACAATTCTATAATCGCCCGCCTGGTAAAAACCCCGCCGCCGCCGCAGAAATCCTGCCGCCGCCGCAGATCCCTGCCGCCGCCGCACAAAACCCAAAACCCTACGACACAAAACCACGCAAAAAAATTTGCGCCTTCGGCTCTATCGGCTACATCGACCGCGACAACATCAACCACGGCTACATCATGCTCGGCTACCTCGACATCAACATCATACACACGTCTACAGCAACTCAAGAGCTCCAGTCAACAGCATCCGCGTCATCGCTTGCGTCCATGACACTCCCGCTGTGACTGCGGGAGGGAAGAGAAGGAACCAGAAGGGGACGGCGATGATGACAAGGTGGAGGAGGTGACGGACGTGCATGACTTCTCCAGTCGCAATCGTCCGCTTCACTCCCGCTACGACTGAGGGGGAATGTTAGACTACATGTACGGCTGAGATTAGAGATAGAATTAGGTTAATGACCTTCTTGTATTCCAAGTCTCCACCTACCCCATGTACTTCTATATATACCCCCACGAGGGTTAGATCAATACAACAACAGAAATTAGGGATTCTAAAACTTCCACAAACTGTGGACCCCGGTCCATTCTTTTACATCTGAAATACAATCTACTGCAATCATTGTTCTCTACTGTTTTATGCAAACAAACATCATCTTCCATTCGATACGTTTAACCCTTTGTTTTCAGCAAGCCGGTGAGATTGACAACCTCACTGTTAAGTTGGGGCAAAGTAATTTGATTGTGTTGTGCAGGTTCCACGTTGGCACCGAAATCCCTGGTGTTGCTCCGCACTACACTCCTTCACCAACACCTTCGAAGCAACCTCGTTTTCCTACTGGTTCGATTAAACCTTGGTTTCATACTGAGGGAAAACTTGCTGCTGCACTCATCATACCTTCCTCTTGGGGTTCCCAACTGACGTGTGACGTACAAGCATTATTTCTGGCACTGTTGCCGGGGAGATATTCCCTCGTCAACTTAGAGCCACCAACACGTTTTCTGGCGCCGTTGCCGGGGAGATATTCCCTCGTCAACTTAGAGCTAGCATAGACGCATGAACTTTTTTGCTTGGTTGTGTTAGGTTGGTACATAGGACCATGTGGAACCAAAAATTCATGTGTTCCATCGCATGATTCCATGCCCGGCACCCGAAACGGGAGTTTTCACCTCTAAGTGTCGGAACTTACTACGGAGTAAGCGGGGTCGGTGAAGCGGGTCGCACCTCGGAGCTGTATATTGGTTCCCACAACCTACCAACACACTCTTATACATATATTAGGGACCCATGCAAGTTTTGGTGGGATTATGACGCTCCGGACCCCGCTACGGCGAAACGCTACGCCCGCTGGAAAAAAGTCAAACCTGTCGATCTACCCCTTTGACCGGCGCCGAGAGGGGGTAGACGCATGATCTTTTTTGCTTGGTTATGTTAGTTTGGTACATAGGACCATGGGGAACCAACATTTCATGTGTTCCGTCGCATGATTCCATGCCCGGCACCCGAAACGGGAGTTTTCACCTCTAAGTGTCGGAACTTACTACGGAGTAAGAGGGGTCGGTGAAGCGGGTCGCACCTCGGAGCTGTATCTTGGTTCCCACAACCTACCAACACACTCTTATACATATATTAGGGACCCATCCAAGTTTTGGTGGGATTCCGACGCTCTGAACCTCGCTACGGCGAAACCCTACACCCGCTGGAAAAAAGTCAAACCTGTCGATCTACCCCTTTGACCGGCGCCGAGAGGGGGTAGACGCATAAACTTTTTTCCTTGGTTGTGTTAGGTTGGTACATAGGACCATGGGGAACAAAAATTCATGTGTTCCGTCGCATGATTCCATCCCCGGCACCCAAAACGGAGAGTTTTCACCTCTAAGTGTCGGAACTTACTACGGAGTAAGCGGGGTCGGTGAAGCGGGTCGCACCTCGGAGCTGTATCTTGGTTCCCACAACCTACCAACACACTATTATACATATATTAGGGACCCATGCAAGTTTTGGTGGGATTCCGATGCTCCGGACCCCGCTACGGCGAAACGCTACGCCCGGTGGAAAAAAGTCAAACCTGTCGATCTATCCCTTTGACCAGCATCGAGAGGGGGTAGACGCATGAACTTTTTTGCTTGGTTGTGTTAGGTTGGTACATAGGACCATGGGGAACCAAAAATTCATGTGTTCCATCGCATGATTCCATGCCCGACACCCGAAACGGAGTTTTCACCTCTAAGTTTCGGAACTTACTATGGAGTAAGCGGGGTCGGTGAAGCGGGTCGCACCTCAGAGCTGTATCTTGGTTCCCACAACCTACCAACACACTCTTATACATATATTAGGGACCCATGCAAGTTTTGCTGGGATTCGGACGCTCCGGACCCCGCTACGGCGAAACGCTAAGCCCGCTGGAAAAAAGTCAAAGCTGTCGATCTACCCCTTCGACCGGCGCCGAGAGGGGGTAGACGCATGAAATTTTTTGCTTGGTTGTGTTAGTTTGGTACATAGGACCATGGGGAACCAACATTTTACGTGTTCCGTCGCATGATTCCATGCCCGACACCCGAAACGGGAGTTTTTACCTCTAAGTGTCCGAACTTACTATGGAGTAAGCGGGGTCGGTGAAGCGGGTCGCACCTCAGAGCTGTATGTTGGTTCCCACAACCTACCAACACACTCTTATACATATATTAGGGACCCATGCAAGTTTTGGTGGGATTCCGATGCTCCGAACCTCGCTACGGCGAAACCCTACACCCGCTGGAAAAAAGTCAAACCTGTCGATCTACCCCTTTGACCGGCGCCGAGAGGGGGTAGACGCATGAACTTTTTTGCTTGGTTGTGTTAGGTTGGTACATAGTACCATGGGGAACCAACATTTCATGTGTTCCGTCGCATGATTCCATGCCCGGCACCCGAAACGGGAGTTTTCACCTCTAAGTGTCGGAACTTACTACGGAGTAAGCGGGTCGGCGAAGCAGGTCGCACCTCGAAGCTGTATCTTGGTTCCCACAACCTACCACCACAATCTTATACATATATTAGAGACCCATGCAAGTTTTAGTGGGATTCTGACGCTCCGGACCTCGCTATGGCGAAACCCTACACCCGCTGGAAAAAAGTCTAACCTGTCGATCTACCCCTTTGACCGGCGCCGAGAGGGGTAGAAGCATGAACGTTTTGATTGGTTGTGTTAGGTTGGTACATAGGACCATGGGGAACCAAAAATTCATGTGTTCCGTCGCATGATTCCATCCCCGGCACCCGAAACGGGAGTTTTCACCTCTAAGTGTCGGAACTTACTACGGAGTAAGCGGGGTCGGTGAAGCGGGTCACACCTCGGAGCTGTATCTTGGTTCCCACAACCTACCAGCACACTCTTATACATATATTAGGGGCCCATGCAAGTTTTTGTGGAATTCTGACGCTTCGAACCCCGCTACGGCGAAACGCTACGCCCGTTGGAAAAAAGTCAAACCTGTCGATCTACCCCTTTGACCGGCACCAAGAGGGGGTAGACGCATGAACTTTTTTGCTTGGTTGTTGTCGGGGGAATACTTTCTGGATTAACCCGCGGCCCAGTGCGACTTAACTTACTCGCACGGACGAAGGCCCACTTGGGAGCAAGCCCAATATTGAACCGCCATAAGGGAAAGATCTAGAAGACAATCCCGGAGGACGTGAAGACCAAGTAGTCTCCGAGTAGGCCTCTGTGGATGTATTCCTTATGGGGAAGTTTCCTTTTGTAACCTAGCGAGCCTCTGTGTATATAAAGAGGACTCGCAGGACTTAGAGCGGGTCAAGCTATCAAGCCCAAACCCTAGCTCATACGGCGAGTACCAGATCGGATCGCCTCCATTGTAACACCTCGATTATCATATCAATACCAATCTAGGGTAGGCAGGAAGTAGGTCTTTTACCTCACATTGAGGGGGCCGAACCTGGGTAAATCTGTGTTGATCTTTGTTCCTGCGATCCCAAGCTCGGAGATGCTTGACTCGCATAATCCCACACCTACGAAGTCATCTATGACACCTGACGTGACAAACCCACGACAGTTGGCGCCCACCGTGGGGCCTGCGGTCAAGAGCGTCACGTTCCGCGCAGGATCCATGAAGGGAGCTGAAGATCTTGTTGTTGGCCGTATCATCACGGTCAATGGCACACCCCTCATCGACGATTCAAGCTGGGGGCCGGAAGCAGATTATTTGGAGACCGGCCACGTCATCCCGTTCGGATCCATCAACGTCTTCGTCGGCTTCATCGGTGGCAGGTCCGTTAGATCGGTCCAGGAAGGCGATTCAGTAGAAGAAGTCGCCGATGACGGGGAAGAATCCGTGGAAAGCATGGACTCGCAAGAGTTTGGGTCCATCATACCTGCCTTTGAAGAAAGTTGCTGGGGTTACCCACCAGAAATCACATCATCACCAGATCAAGAGATGGCACAAGTCGCGGTTTACATGGCCGGAGGAGCAGGTGCATCAGGAACTGCTGGAGAAACCGAGGCATCGGCACCCCCAAGCAACCCACTTCTTGTCCCTGTGTCAGCCACGAACGCCGCCCTCCGTGCAACAGAAATTGAGGCCGCCAGGGCCGAGCTCCTGTATGAGGTTCGAAGGATGGAAGAAGAGCGCCGCAGGCTCGATCAGATAAACCAAGGAATCCAACAGGAGCGGCAGAGAGTAGCCGCGCTGGCTGCGACTCAACAACAGGTTGACCCGCAAACACAGCTGCGCGCGACTCAACCAACAGTGGAAATCCCGCTCACTCCAGCCGCGGGACGGGAATCCAGACGACTGCGGAAGGAAGGGTACCAACAAATCAAGAGACCCAGCAACAACCAAGGAGGTTTCACACCCCACAGGGCCATTACCAGAACCCTGTCGATAATATGTATGCTGCGGCTAATATCTTGACTCAGATGGTACCAACAGGCGATGACCCGGTCAATGCTGAGGCGCGGCGCGCGATTCAGATGTTAAGTACGGCAGTCCTGCAACAAGCCAATAGGGCGGAAGCCGAAGCACAGCTGCCCCTCGTACCAGCCAATCACAGGATTACAGCAGAAAGAAGCGTCCAGAGCAGGCCACCAGAGGACGTGTCAGGAGTCGCACAGAGGCAGCAGGAGCAAGTCGCAGAAGCGCAGGCGAATGCACCATTGATGCAAAAGCGGCCCGCAGATAACCCCGCAGGCGCCCACAGCCCTGTCCTCGCGACTCAAGGGACCGGCGTTTTCACTGAAGGATCAGATCGGAACCTTTTCCTGAAGATTTCAAAGGGCCACGCAAGGTGGCAAACTATAACGCCAGCATGGATCCAACCACTTGGCTCAACAATTACGAGATGGGCATGAGCATCCTAAACGCATCTGAAGAGATCTGCGCACGCTACCTAAACATGATGCTAGAAGGAGCAGCGCACATATGGCTGCAAAATTTGCCTCCCAACTCTATAAATACTTGGGAGGAACTGAAGGATGCCTTCATTAAGAACTTCCAAGGAACTTGCAAGCGACTCTGCAATATAGAAGATTTAGAGCGTTGTGTCCAGAAGGAAGGCGAGTCAAGTCGCCATTGGATGAAAAGGGTGGCAGAAATAATACACTCCTCAGATAATATACCACCAAGCTCAGCCGTCCTGGTGATGGAGAAAAACTGCAAGTTTGAGCCGCTGATTCATAAGCTGGGTCGCATGAAGGATAAAGTCAAGAGCCTCAGCGAGGTGATGGCTGCGGCTAACAAATATGCCAGCTCAGATAAAACCAGAGACGCGTCAGACGGAGAAGAAGAGGAGGTTGCTGCAAAAGGAAAGAAAAACTCCAACAAGCCCCAGCAGCAGCAAACGAGCCACAACAACACGAGTCAAAACAAACGCAAAAGCGAAGATGGTCACTCAGGGCTCGTCGCCAATACGCGTGGAGGATTCAGAGGCCAGCGTGGAAGGGGTCGAGGATACGGCTCCCGTCCAATCAATATGCAAGAAGTTTTCAACCGGCCATGCGACCTTCATGCGACAGGTGATGGACGGCCAGCGGACCATACCAAGGCGCAATGCCATTATTACAAAAAGTGGAAAGAAGAGAGCCAACACAACGGGGGGAATTCCCATGAAGGAAACCCTAGTGCGGCTCATAACACAAACATTGGGCAGCACGGCGCGAGTAACCCCAGGCAGACGGGGCAGTATCACACAATAGTTATCGATACCTCCAAAAGAGAAGAGAAATTGAGCCGGAGAAGTCAGCAGGTGAACGCCGTGATACCAGCAACACCCGCTTGGTTAAGGTGGTCAGAATACGCGGTAACCTGGAGTCGCGACGACCACCCGCCACAGGTACGGGAACCTGGCAAGTTGGCACTGGTTGTGGCACCATACGTTGCAGGATACAAGCTGACCAAAGTGCTTATGGATGGAGGAAGCAGCATTAATATCTTGTACTACGATACTTTCCAGCGTCTAGGACTCAAGGATTCCAGCCTGCAGCCCACGTCAACAGTATTTCACGGCATTGTCCCAGGAAGGTCCGCACGGCCAGTGGGGAAAATAACCCTAGGGGTAACTTTTGGAACAGAAGAGAACTTTAGAAGTGAATTCCTAAGCTTCGAAGTGGTAAAATTCCAAAGCCCATATCACGCCTTGTTTGGAAGAACGGCCTTTGCTAAGTTTATGGCCAGGCCATGCTACGTGTACCTACAGTTGAAGATACCAGGACCAAAAGGGGTCATCACAGTGTACGGAGATAGAGAAAAAGCAATAGAATGTGAGAAAGGAGATGCGGCTTTCGCAGAATCCGCCTGTGCCGCGGAAGAACTAAAAGGTTATAAGTCGCAGGTGGACCCAAACGATATGAGTGTGGTTACCACGCCATCTGCCGAGCCACCAATGAAATTCAAAGCGGCCCAGGACACTAAGCAGATAAATCTTGTTCCTGGCGACTCATCCAAGCAAACTAGCATTGGAGCACACATGGAAGAAGAGCAGGAGAAGGCCCTCGTCGCTTTTCTCCAGGAAAATAAAGACATCTTCGCATGGAAGCCGTCAGATATGCCAGGGGTACCAAGAGAATTAGCAGAACATAGCCTCAAAGTGAACCCTGCGGCTAAACCAGTGAAGCAGCCACTACGGCGTTTTCATGATGACAGGAGAAAGGCAATAGGAGAGGAAATAGCTCGCTTGCTGGCTGCAGGATTCATCACAGAGGTATACCATCCGGAGTGGGTGGCAAATCCAGTATTGGTTATGAAAAAGAACGGTACGTGGCGAATGTGCGTTGATTACACCAGTCTTAACAAAGCTTGTCCAAAGGATCCATTTGCTTTGCCAAGAATCGACCAAGTAATTGATTCAACTGCTGGGTGCGAGCTGTTATGCTTTTTGGACGCCTATTCAGGCTACCATCAAATCAAGATGAAGAGGGAGGACCAAGAAAAGACGTCCTTCATCACACCCTTCGGAGCTTTTTGTTATGTCAGCATGCCCTTTGGGTTGAAGAACGCAGGTGCGACTTACCAAAGATGCATTCAGAATTGCCTACATGAGCAAATAGGTCGCAACGTTCATGCCTACGTGGATGATATTGTGATTAATCGCAAGTTAGCCAGGATCTTATTGGTGATCTGGCAGAGACATTCACAAATCTCAGAAAATACAACATGAAGCTCAACCCCACAAAGTGCGTTTTCGGAGTACCAGCAGGAAAGCTATTGGGATTCATAGTATCAGAAAGAGGCATTGAGGCCAATCCTGACAAGATAAAGGCCGTGATGGATCTCCAAAAGCCAGAAAAGATAAAAGATGTACAGCGGCTTACTGGTTGCGTAGCAGCTTTGAGTCGCTTTATATCAAGATTGGGAGAGAAAGCACTACCTTTGTACAGACTGTTGAAAAAATCAGACACCTTCGTTTGGGACGCAGAGGCCGACGAAGCTCTGACAGCCTTGAAACATCAATTGACAAATGCTCCAGTTCTGGCGGCTCCAAAAGATAAAGAGCCAATGCTACTATACATAGCGGCAAATTCCCGCGCTGTGAGTGCTGTCATGGTTGTGGAGAGACAAGAAACGGAAAGGAATACCCTGTCCAGAGACCAGTATACTACGTGAGCGAAGTCCTCACAGCTTCCAAACAGCGTTACCCACAGTGGCAGAAGTTGGTGTTTGGAGTGTTCATGGCGAGTCGCAAGCTGAAGCACTACTTCCAAGAGCATCCAATAACTGTGGTGAGTTCAGCACCATTGGCAGATATCATTCGTAATCGAGAAGCTACTGGAAGAGTCGCTAAGTGGGCGATCGAGTTGGGACCACATCACATCAGTTACGAGCCGCGCACATCAATTAAGTCGCAAGCCCTTGCAGATTTTATTAACGATTGGACAGAAATCCAAGTTGCTCCTAGCATGGCAGAAACCAAATACTGGACCATGCATTTTGATGGGTCAAGACAGTTGCAAGGCTCGGGGGCTGGAGTTGTTCTGACATCTCCCAAGGGAGACAAGCTGCGGTATGTGTTACAGATACACTTCAACTGCACAAATAACGTGGCGGAGTACGAGGCACTGCTTCATGGTCTACGTATAGCAAAGGAGATGAACATCAGTCGCATACGCTGTTTTGGCGATTCAGACTTGGTGGCACAGCAGGTCTCCGGAACGTGGGACAGCAAGGATGCGAACATGGCTGCATATAGGAGAGAGGTGGACAGAATTGCTGGACATTTCACTGGATACCAAGTTGAACATATTGATCGGAGACAAAATGAAGCTGCGGATGCCCTGTCTCGGCTTGGATCCAACAGACAGTCAGTCCCACCCAATGTTTTCCTGGATGAACTGCACAATCCATCAGTCAAGCCTCCAGCAGAAATTGACATTGCAGAGCCAGAGGATGATTCAACTTTAGTCGCAGCCCTGCATGAACAGCCAGGATGGACAGAGCCATACATGGCATATTTAAGTCGCGGAGTGCTGCCGGACGATGAAATTGAGGCGCGCAAAATCATACGACGATCAAAGGCCTATACAATCATCAACAATGAATTATACAAGCATCATCCTTTCCAGCTTTACAGCTGAGTATCATCACAGCCACTCAGGGCTAGAACTTCAACTTTGGTCGCCACCTAGGCGCGACCTATGCAACATCTGATCGCCACCCAGGCACGATCGACCCTTGTATCAGAAACCGGCTGCCACCTAGGCGCGGCCGTAAACTTTGTATCATCTCTGGTCGCCACCTAGGCGCGACCGACCCATGTATCACCATGGATCGCCACCTATGCGCGATCCAACCCTATGTATAACACTCGGTTGCCACCTAGGCGCGACCTTATGTGTCATCATAATCAAAGCTTATCATAGCTTAGCCTATAATGGCAATATCATTATGTTTCTTGGGGTCTTTGTTACCCTGAAACAGCCGATTTATTGGCAATTATCAAATTTGCCTTAAGTTGGATTGCTACTCGCATTATGTGGCCAAAGTACTGGGGTGTGGCGTCAATCGAGCTTGATTGCCTATCATGGCCGCTCTCGACCCTGAACACACATATTCCTGGGAAATACTGAGTCGCGCGAGTGCCCACTTAAGGATTCAGATGGCCTAACTAGAGGTCGATGTACTGCTTATAGTACGGCAACACCAATTACAATTACTTGTAACATAACAATTGTTTTATTTATGATATCAAGTTACAGGTGATGACCTTCCAAGTTCTCTGAGAAGAATTGAGATGATTACCACGTAACATCCTCTCAATCCTTGGGGGCTGTATCATATTGTCATCAAAAATTTGAAGATAGATCGTCATCAAGTTCTGAAGCTATCAGGATACTCTAAAGCTCACGAAGTCAGATGATCTTCCAGGTGCGAGTCAAGGCCAAACTTGTACAATTATAAGCCGCGAAACAAGGAAAAGCACGGCCTAAGCATTCAAGATCAAGAAGTACTATGAAGTTCAGGCCATGCTTGGGGGCTAATGTCGGGGGAATACTTTCTGGATTAACCCGCGGCCCAGTGCGACTTAACTTACTCGCACAGACGAAGGCCCACTTGGGAGCAAGCCCAATATTGAACCGCCATAAGGAGAAAGATCTAGAAGACAAATCCCGGAGGACGTGAAGACCAAGTAGTCTCCGAGTAGGCCTCTGTGGATGTATTCCTTATGGGGAAGTTTCCTTTTGTAACCTAGCGAGCCTCTGTGTATATAAAGAGGACTCGCAGGACTTAGAGCGGGTCAAGCTATCAAGCCCCAAACCCTAGCTCATACGGCGAGTACCAGATCGGATCGCCTCCATTGTAACACCTCGATTATCATATCAATACCAATCTAGGGTAGGCAGGAAGTAGGTCTTTTACCTCACATTGAGGGGGCCGAACCTGGGTAAATCTGTGTTGATCTTTGTTCTTGCGATCCCAAGCTCGGAGATGCTTGACTCGCATAATCCCACACCTACGAAGTCATCTATGACACCTGACGTGACAAACCCATGACAGTTGTGTTAGGTTGGTACATAGGACCATGTGGAACCAAAAATTCATGTGTTCCATCGCATGATTCCATGCCCGGCACCCGAAACGGGAGTTTTCACCTCTAAGTGTCGGAACTTACTACGGAGTAAGCGGGGTCGGTGAAGCGGGTCGCACCTCGGAGCTGTATATTGGTTACCACAACCTACCAACACACTCTTATACATATATTAGGGACCCATGCAAGTTTTGGTGGGATTCCGACGCTCCGGACCCCGCTACGGCGAAACGCTACGCCCGCTGGAAAAAAGTCAAACCAGTCGATCTACCCATTTGACCGGCGCCAAGAGGGGGTAGACGCAAGATCTTTTTTGCTTGGTTATGTTAGGTTGGTACATAGGACCATGGGGAACCAACATTTCATGTGTTCCGTCGCATGATTCCATGCCCGGCACCCGAAACGGGAGTTTTCACCTCTAAGTGTCGGAACTTACTACGGAGTAAGCGGGGTCGGTGAAGCGGGTCGCACCTCGGAGCTGTATCTTGGTTCCCACAACCTACCAACACACTCTTATACATATATTAGGGACCCATGCAAGTTTTGGTGGGATTCCGACGCTCCGGACCTCTCTACGGCGAAACCCTACACCCGCTGGAAAAAAAGTCAAACCTGTCGATCTACCCTTTGACCGGCGCCGAGAGGGGGTAGACGCCTGAACTTTTTTGCTTGGTTGTGTTAGGTTGGTACATAGGACCATGG
Source organism: Poa pratensis (assembly GCA_947311845.1). Classification (NCBI taxonomy): domain Eukaryota; kingdom Viridiplantae; phylum Streptophyta; class Magnoliopsida; order Poales; family Poaceae; genus Poa; species Poa pratensis. Next base: position 4,438,722 of record CAMZMU010000040.1, read on the forward strand.
GGAACCGAAAATTCATGTGTTCCGTCGCATGATTCCATCCCCGGCACCCAAAACGTGAGTTTTCACCTCTAAGTGTCGGAACTTACTACGGAGTAAGCGGGGTCGGTGAAGCGGGTCGCACCTCGGAGCTGCATCTTGGTTCCCACAACCTACCAACACACTATTATACATATATTATGGACCCATGCAAGTTTTGGTGGGATTCCGATGCTCCGGACCCCGCTACGGCGAAACGCTACGCTCGGTGGAAAAAAGTCAAACCTGTCGATCTATCCCTTTGACCGGCATCGAGAGGGGGTAGACGCATGAACTTTTTTGCTTGGTTGTGTTAGGTTGGTACATAGGACCATGGGGAACCAAAATTCATGTGTTCCGTCGCATGATTCCATGCCCGACACCCGAAACGGGAGTTTTCACCTCTAAGTGTCGGAACTTACTATGGAGTAAGCGGGGTCGGTGAAGCAGGTCGCACCTCGTAGCTGTATCTTGGTTCCCACAACCTACCAACACACTCTTATACATATATTAGGGACCCATGCAAGTTTTGCTGGGATTCGGACGCTCCGGACCCCGCTACGGCGAAACGCTACGCCCGCTGGAAAAAAGTCAAACCTGTCGATCTACCCCTTTGACCGGCGCCGAGAGGGGGTAGACGCATGAACTTTTTTGCTTGGTTGTGTTAGTTTGGTACATAGGACCATGGGGAACCAACATTTTATGTGTTTCGTCGCATGATTCCATGCCCGGCACCCGAAACGGGAGTTTCTACCTCTAAGTGTCGGAACTTACTATGGAGTAAGCGGGGTTGGTGAAGCGGGTCGCACCTCAGAGCTGTATCTTGGTTCCCACAACCTACCAACACACTCTTATACATATATTAGGGACCCAAGCAAGTTTTGGTGGGATTCCGATGCTCCGAACCTCGCTACGGCGAAACCCTACATCCGCTGGAAAAAAGTCTAACCTGTCGATCTACCCCTTTGACCGGCGTCGAGAGGGGGTAGACGCATGAAATTTTTTGCTTGGTTGTGTTAGGTTGGAACATAGGACCATGGGGAACCAAAATTTCATGTGTTCCGTCACATGATTCCATCCCCGGCACCCGAAACGGGAGTTTTCACCTCTAAGTGTCGGAACTTACTACGGAGTAAGCGGGGTCGGTGAAGCGGGTCACACCTCGGAGCTGTATCTTGGTTCCCACAACCTACCAGCACACTCTTATACATATATTAGGGACCCATGCAAGTTTTGGTGGAATTCTGACGCTTCGAACCCCGCTACGGCGAAATGCTACGCCCGCTGGAAAAAAGTCAAACCTGTCGATCTACCCCTTTGACTGGTGCCAAGAGGGGGTAGACGCATGAACTTTTTTGCTTGGTTGTGTTAGGTTGGTACATAGGACCATGTGGAACCAAAAATTCATGTGTTCCATCGCATGATTCCATGCCCGGCACCCGAAACGGGAGTTTTCACCTCTAAGTGTCGGAACTTACTACGGAGTAAGCGGGGTCGGTGAAGCGGGTCGCACCTCGGAGCTGTATATTGGTTCCCACAACCTACCAACACACTCTTATACATATATTAGGGACCCATGCAAGTTTTGGTGGGATTCCGACGCTCCGGACCCCGCTACGGCGAAACGCTACACCCGCTGGAAAAAAGTCAAACCTGTCGATCTACCCCTTTGACCGGCGCCAAGAGGGGGTAGACGCATGAACTTTTTTGCTTGGTTGTGTTAGGTTGGTACATAGGACCATGTGGAACCAACATTTCATGTGTTCCATCGCATGATTCCATGCCCGGCACCCGAAACGGGAGTTTTCACCTCTAAGTGTCGGAACTTACTACGGAGTAAGCGGGGTCGGTGAAGCGGGTCGCACCTCGGAGCTGTATATTGGTTCCCACAACCTACCAACACACTCTTATACATATATTAGGGACCCATGCAAGTTTTGGTGGGATTCCGATGCTCCGGGCCCCGCTACGGCGAAACACTACGCCCGGTGGAAAAAGTCAAACCTGTCGATCTATCCCTTTGACCGGCATCGAGAGGGGGTGGACGCATGAACTTTTTTGCTTGGTTGTGTTAGGTTGGTACATAGGACCATGGGGAACCAAAAATTCATGTGTTCCATCGCATGATTCCATGCCCGACACCCGAAACGGGAGTTTTCACCTCTAAGTGTCGGAACTTACTATGGAGTAAGCGGGGTCGGTGAAGCGGGTCGCACCTCGGAGCTGTATCTTGGTTCCCACAACCTACCAACACACTCTTATACATATATTAGGGACCCATGCAAGTTTTGGTGGGATTCGGACGCTCCGGACCCCGCTACGGCGAAACGCTAAGCCCGCTGGAAAAAAGTCAAACCTGTCGATCTACCCCTTTGACCGGCGCCGAGAGGGGGTAGACGCATGAACTTTTTTGCTTGGTTGTGTTAGGTTGGTACATAGGACCATGTGGAACCAAAAATTCATGTGTTCCATCGCATGATTCCATGCCCGGCACCCGAAACGGGAGTTTTCACCTCTAAGTGTCGGAACTTACTACGGAGTAAGCGGGGTCGGTGAAGCGGGTCGCACCTCGGAGCTGTATATTGGTTCCCACAACCTACCAACACACTCTTATACATATATTAGGGACCCATGCAAGTTTTGGTGGGATTCCGATGCTCCGGGCCCCGCTACGGCGAAACACTACGCCCGGTGGAAAAAGTCAAACCTGTCGATCTATCCCTTTGACCGGCATCGAGAGGGGGTGGACGCATGAACTTTTTTGCTTGGTTGTGTTAGGTTGGTACATAGGACCATGGGGAACCAAAAATTCATGTGTTCCATCGCATGATTCCATGCCCGACACCCGAAACGGGAGTTTTCACCTCTAAGTGTCGGAACTTACTATGGAGTAAGCGGGGTCGGTGAAGCGGGTCGCACCTCGGAGCTGTATCTTGGTTCCCACAACCTACCAACACACTCTTATACATATATTAGGGACCCATGAAAGTTTTGCTGGGATTCGGACGCTCCGGACCCCGCTACGGCGAAACGCTAAGCCCGCTGGAAAAAAGTCAAACCTGTCGATCTACCCCTTTGACCGGCGCCGAGAGGGGGTAGACGCATGATCTTTTTTGCTTGGTTGTGTTAGTTTGGTACATAGGACCATGGGGAACCAACATTTTACGTGTTCCGTCGCATGATTCCATGCCCGACACCCGAAACGGGAGTTTTTACCTCTAAGTGTCGGAACTTACAATGGAGTAAGCGGGGTCGGTGAAGCGGGTCGCACCTCAGAGCTGTATCTTGGTTCCCACAACCTACCAACACACTCTTATACATATATTAGGGACCCATGCAAGTTTTGGTGGGATTCCGATGCTCCGAACCTCGCTACGGCGAAACCCTACACCCGCTGGAAAAAAGTCAAACCTGTCGATCTACCCCTTTGACCGGCGTCGAGAGGGGGTAGACGCATGAACTTTTTTGCTTGGATGTGTTAGGTTGGTACATAGGACCATGGGGAACCAAAATTTCATGTGTTCCGTCGCATGATTCCATCCCCGGCACCCGAAACAGGAGTTTTCACCTCTAAGTGTCAGAACTTACTACGGAGTAAGCGGGGTCGGTGAAGCGGGTCGCACCTCGGAGCTGTATATTGGTTCCCACAACCTACGAACACACTCTTATACATATATTGGGGACCCATGCAAGTTTTGGTGGGATTCCGACGCTCCGGACCTCGCTACGGTGAAACCCTACCCCCGCTGGAAAAAAGTCAAACCTGTCGATCTACCCCTTTGACCGGCGCCGAGAGGGGGTAGACGCATGAACTTTTTTGCTTGGTTGTATTAGGTTGGTACATAGGACCATGGGGAACCAAAAATTCATGTGTTCCGTCGCATGATTAATAAAGCTATAAAGAAATTGGAAGTAGAAAAAAAAGTTAGGTCTTTGCCGTGTTGATGACGTGAAACACACGTTCGTTGGGAGACCCCAAGAGGAAGGTATGATGTAGTCAGCGGCAAGTTTTCCCTCAGAAAGAAACCAAGGTTATCGAACCAGTAGGAGCAGCAACTCTTCAGAAGGTTGTCAACGGCGCCAGAAAAATAGCTGTCGATGGGAGTCTGTACTGTTGACGTGGAATCTGCACACAACACAATCAAACTACTTTGCCCCAACGAAACAGTGAGGTTGTCAATCTCACTGGCTTGCTGAAAACAAAGGATTAAACGTATGGTGTGGAAAATGAGTATTAAATTGCAGAGAATGAAAAAGGAACAGTTTGCAGTTTGTGGTTGTTTAATCAGTTTAAAAGAATGGACCGGGGTCCACAGTTCACTAGTGGTGTCTCTCCATAAAAGATAACTAACATGTTGGGTGAACAAATTACAGCTGGGCAATTGACGAATAGTGAGCGCATGACAATGCATATACATGACATGTTGACTACTATGATATTTAATTGGGCATTACGACATAATACATAGACCGTTATCCAACAGCATCTATGACTAATAATCCACCGCCGGGTTGTCATCCGAGTCCCCCGTTGGTATTAAGTTGCAAGCAACGGATAATTGCATTAAGTAAAGTGCGTAATGTAAACAAACACATATGCCCGTGGACATAGCATCGTTAGGTTATCCCTAGTGGCAACAGCACATCCACAACCTTAGAACTTTCTGTCACTGTCCCAGGTTAAACGGAGACATGAACCCACTATCTAGCATAAATACTCTCTCTTGGAGTTACAACCATCTACTTGGCCAAAACATCTACGAGTAACGGAAAGCATGCAGGATCTTAAATAACATATAAGATAGATTGATAATCAACTTGACATAATATTCAATATTCATCGGATCCCAGCAAACACAACATGTAGCATTACAATAATATTATCTTGATCATGTAGGGCAGCTCACAAGATCTAAACATGATGGCACAAAGTGGAGAGACAACCATCTAGCTACTGCTATGGACCCGTAGTCCAAGGATGAACTACTCACGCATCACTCCGGAGGCAGGCATGGCGATATAGAAGCCTCCGGTGACGATTCCCCTCTCCGGCAGGGTGCCGGGAAGAGGTTCTGAACCCTCCCGAGCTAGGGTTGACGACGGCGGCGTCTCTGGATCTTTTCGTGGATATTTGCTCAGGTACTTAGGGTTTTCGCGTCGGGGGGAATAAGTAGGCGAAAGGGCGGCGGCTGCGGACCCCCGAGGGGCCCACACCACCCTAGGGCGCGGCAGAAGGGGGCCCGCGCCCTAGGTGCGTGTGGCCTCCTGGTGGCCCTCCTCTGCTGCTCCTTCGCTCCGTTAGGCGTGTTCTGGAAAAATAGGCACCCCCGTGTAGTTTCGTCCAATTCCGAGAATATTTCTAGACTAGCTTTTCTGGAATACAAAAACAGCAGAAAACAGGAACTGGCACTTCGGCATCTTGTTAATAGGTTAGTCCCAAAAAATGTATAAAAGTGATATAAAGTAGATGCAAAACATATAGCAATTGATATAAAACAAGCATGGAACATAAAAAATTATAGATACGTTTGAGACGTATCAGCATCCCCAAGCTTAGTTCCTACTCGTCCTCGAGTAGGTAAACGATAAAAACAAAATAATTTTTGAGGTGACATGCTACTATCATAATCTTGATCATATAACATTGCAAGGCACATGTAAATGAATGAAGTGATCCAAGTCAATGGTCTATAATTTGCTACCAAATAGATAATGAGTAAACAATGAATCACACAAGCTAAACGTTTTCATGAATAGTACTTTCGAGACAAGCATCAAACAGTTTTGCATAAGTGTTAACTCATAAAGCAATAGTTTCTAATAAAAGGTATTTAATCAACACAAAGGAAGAATTTAGTTTCAGCATTTGCTTCAACTTTCAACATATTTATCACATGGATATTGTCAACACAAAGTAGTATAACAAGTCCAATACATTGAATATAACGTATGTTGCAACAAAGTTGACACTAGTGTTTGCTTGTGGAAGACAGAAAGAATAGGAAAACTGACTCAACATAAAAGTAAAAGAAAGGCCCTTCACAGAGGGAAGCAGGGATTAAATCATGTGCTAGAACTTTTAGGTTTTTGAAAGCATATAGAGATTGCATAAAATATTTGATACTCCTCCCAACCTTGCTAACACAAGCCATGGCTAACCGAATCCTCGGGTGCCTTCCATCAATCACATACCATGGAGGAGTATCTATTTTTGAGAGGTGTTTGTTAATTGTCAACGAATGGTAGCGGGTGAGAACAGTATTCTACCTGTCGAACGGACTTTTAAGAGCGGCTCCCATGAAGGACGTTATTTCTTCCAGCAAGGCAGATCATCCCTCTTTCTCTTTGGTTTACACACATTCAGGTATTTCACTGTTTGTCATTGCTTACTGATGAATCAGGGCAAAAGTGTGAAAAGAATTAATTGGTTAAAGTTGTAATTAATTGGGACTGGGCACCCCGTTGCCAGCTCTTTTTGCAAGTTATTGGATAAGCGGATGTATATGCCACTAGTCCAGGTGTAAAAGTCCATCTATTATATACTAAAAGCAAAATGAGTGAGTTTTTCGAGGCACCAAGTTAATCCACATCATCCTAATTAATTTTGACTGTTAGATCTAATATTTGTGGTTGTGATTTAATTATATAACTGATCACGTATCTATCTAACACGATACAAGACGATAGTAAAGTCCACCTTTTTTAAATGGAACAGTCCGATTGAGTTACACATGGTGATGTCATGGATGACATCAGCAGTTATTTTTTCCTTTTTATATGTACAAGGCAACCAACTAACGTACATTGTTAGGTACGTGGTTTTTTATTTTTTGCAGCTGTTAATCTCATGCGCATGACTAGATCAGGTAACCCCATTCGGTCAGATTTGATCTACAGGATGTTTTACAATATGAGAAAGATATTTTAGGCATGATTTTTTTAAGCATAGCTAGAGAAAATAATTAAATATAGCTAACTTCCATTGAGCTCTTTTTCATGCGCGTTATACCAAAAGAGCATGCATGCGCATGAAACCAAGAATTTGTCAAAAATATTTAAATATAGCTAACTTCCGTTGAGCTCTTTTTAATCTGAGAATTATTTTTTCAAGCGATCGGTCAATAATATTAATTTGATTGGCACACAACACATCAACGAATGAAGCACCCTCCCATGAAAATAGGTCTTACACGAGCTCAAGGCAAAGAGAAATAGTGTTCACGATTGTACAGCCAATAAAGGTGTGCACGGCAACCTATAAAGCGATTGGAGGAATATTAAAATGTGAAAAATCAAATATTATGTGCATGTATTTTTTCGATAAAAGAGGCTTTATTAATCAAAAGGTATTACAACCAGGCCTTTGCATAACAAGTTGTACGCATGTATAAAATACTCAACACAAGTGATGCATGCTCGAGTTGACTTAAGAATAGTAAGACTGCAAAAAAAAGTTAAGAATAGTAACCAATATCCCTGCAGAGAAAATCAATGCAAGTGTTGCAATTTGATCAAACAAAGCACTCACAAAATTTGACGAGTGGTGATAAATTAATGATGGGGGTACCAAACTTAAAAGGTAAAATAAAAAATTATATATATTGAACAGTTGATTCAAAACAAATATAATATATACGTACACCACCACACATATTGACAGTTGAGTCCCAATGCTTCTCCGCCAAACCTTAATATGTCTTCGTGAGTTGTATAGGACCTAATTTGATCTTCGGTGAACCGGAAGTATAACAACCTCCGCTAACCGTCCGACATATTGTTCGTTTTGGACAAGTTGATTCCAATGCGTATTATTAATTTTGATGTAATGTTGCATGGGTTGCTTAGATTATAATTATGATGTGTTTCTCTATTGGAAAAGTACATATGCCGGAGTATAACATAGACGAGGGTACGCATGTAAGGATCGGCACTCCGCGCTCACTTGTAGAGTTTATGATCACTAGAAGTGATAAAAAAAGGTGGTCGATTGAGAAAAATCAAAGACTATATATATAAACTATCTCCGTACAAGGCATATATGGCATGTGCAATAAGTGTCTTGAGTGTATCAAACATAGGAAGCAAAGTTGAGTGTGGTCTTTTGGATAATAGCTACATGGAGTTTGGATTAAAAAAGTGAAAATAACATTTAAGAGATTCAGAAAAACTGAAACAACTTATATATAAAATGAGTGTAGCATGTCATGTGTGAATACTTAAGAAAATGAGCTGCTCAAAATAGACTAATTGATTAATTTTTAATATAAAATAGTACAAAGCACTATTTGTTTACTTTGGGTTTACAAATTCGCCTTTTTATGCATGAAAATATAAAATTATTCTATCCCATGAAACTTATAGGTACAAAGCCTATGTTCCAATTTGTACAACACATGGACTGTAATTTTATTTTAATATGCTCTATTTTGTGTGTGTATGATTTTTTAACGGCTTTCAACTGCATGTTGCTATTTCTCAACCCTTCTCACCTCTAATATTTTATCGATCATCTACTTCATTTCATTATAATAGTTTCACTATTATCCATGGGTTTCTAATAATGTCCTCAGGTTATTGTATGCCTATAGTAACTGAGGTGAGAAGTCGCCGGAGGAATAGTGGAACTTTGACCCGGTCAATCTAAAAATAGTAACCACGGATGGTAGGCCACACGACACTATCTTCCATTGGTGTTTACTCTGAATGAAATTTTCATGTTGGCATAAGAATAGGAAACCTAAAGTTTTACCTTTTTGGTGCTAGATTCCTCTTTGTAACCTTAAGGTTCTCATGAACACATGTCAGAGTTTAGTAACTGGATTTGAGCTCATTTCTTGGGGCAGTAGGTGTTCCACCAAAATAGGAGAGATCACGCGCAAGATGTGCATAGTGGTGAGTTTCAAGATCGGTAACTAGAGAGAACGATGATGCTACTACAGAAATATCAGTACCCACACATTGCATTGATGTGATAAAGAGTTGTATGCAAGGATTCAACTTTGGTACAGGCAACGTGTATCTATTGACTTCACGGTGAAAGTAGTTTTAAAAAGATTTTTTAGAATACTTGATCCTAGGATTTCTTTTTACATTGAGAACGTTACCAGCATTGTTGTAATTTTTAAGAATGGTTCCCTAATGATCACACATAAACCGAAATTAAAATATTTCTTTGCATGTAACCTTTTTGAAAATCGAATGCACTTTTTAGTTGGATATTAATTTAAATCATTAAGATTTCAGTGGATGTATTATTGTCATCAAAGTCTTCTATGTTTTATTTGGTTTGCGCTAGATACTTCATTCAAATAATTGATCTAACGTATTTGGGCATGATGATATTTTGACGAGAAGCTGGGCGGAATTTTGTGGTGCCATGGAGATAATAGAGATTAGAGGACATGTAGAAAACCAGTGAGTAACTAAAATTTTCAAAATACTTGTGTGACAAGACATGACCAATACATCTGGGTAGGACTGTAGTTCACCTGGATTGAAGAGTGGGGAACAATATGAAAGGACTATAGATCACTTGGATTGAAGAGTGGGGAACAATATTAAATGAGTAAAAATAGATCAAAATAGCACTACCAACCTGACATGAATTTTTTAGAATATCGCACTAAATATTTGGCCACAAATTAAATTGGTTCAAACAATTTTTCGCACATATTATTTTTATTACCATCACATTTTTTGTGTCAATAGAGCCATGTATTTAAGAATTCCATATATTTAGTATCTTTGAAACCATAAACGAAATTCATAGACCTATCTGATACGCTAAAGATGATGCCCTCGCATTTGCGAGGGCCACCTTGCTAGTTCAACAAATAGAATAAAGAATAACCACACTAATTCCTCATGAGCTAGTAAACATTGACACAAAAAGGGAATAATAACATTTTGAATAATTTAAAGGTAGCACATGAAAAATTTACTTGGAGTGGCAAGGAAATACCACATATAGGTAGTTATGGTGGACACAAATGGCATGGATTTTGGCTCAAGGATTTGGATGCACGAGAAGCATTCCCTCTCAGTACAGAGTTTACGCTAGCAAGGTTATGTAAGCAAACAAGAATATCAACCCGTACACCAAGTTTTATATGACAAACATATTGCAAACGTTATAAGACTTCATACCGTCTTCCTTGTTAACCGAACCCTGTTACTAGAAAATATCTAGACCTTAGAGATACCACCGATGCAAACCAAATTTTCAACAAGCTTTACGGTAGTTCTTCACTAATAGGCTTAACTCATGTGATGCACAATTTAATCATGATCTACTTGTTAACTCAAAACAATTGACAAGCATCAAGTTATCCATTTTAGTGATCTACAAGATTAAGCAAGTTTTTTCCTTATACCAATTACCACATGCAACATTTTCTGAACCAACCAATCACCAATCAATTTATTTCATCAACTCTCCAAACAAATATAAGTGAAGCAAGAGAGTACTTTCTACAAAAGAAAGCTAATAGATCTGGCAAGAGATACATGAAAACAAGAGCTAAAAGCTGAACAGCGCTAGATATGAATACTCAACAAATATAAGTGAAGAATAGGAGTATTCTCATGAAAAAGCGGAGCGTGTCTCTCTCCCAATCAAGAATGCTAGGGTCCAGTCAAGCTTTATTGAAAATAAAAGTGCAATACTGAAAATAAAAGCACACAGACGCTCCAAGAAAAGCACATATGATGTGAAAGAATTAAAATATAGTTTCACTAGAGATGACCTGATAATTTTGACGCCAAGGCATCCCCAAGCTTAGACGCTTGAGTCTTCTTGAAATATGCTGGGGAGAGCCATGGGAGCCTCCCCAAGCTTAAGCTCTTCACTCTTCTTGATCCTATTATATCATCCTTCTCTCTTGACCCTTGAAAACTTCCGTCACACCAAACTCAAAGTAGATCTCATTAGAGGGTTAGTGCATAATCAAAAATTCACATGTTCTATAAAGACGCAATATGATTTGTTACTTTAAACATTAGCTACAGCCACTGATGTTATGTGAAGCTCTTCCACCCAAAAAAGAATTTCACTCAACACTAGTAAAAGAGAGAATGCAAAATAAAAAAGCATAATCTGTCTAAAACAGAACAGTCCGCAAAGACGAATTTTTTCAAGGCACTTACGACGCTTAGATCGAAAAACTCTAGACTAATGAAAGTTTCAGACATTCATAAAGATTACGCACAAAAATTTTCAGATTTAATTAACAATCTGGTGATGTTAGGAATTTCGTACAGTGAACAACAAAAATCTGTTTCTGCGCAGCAATCAAAATTAAGCATCATCTTAACATTAGAGGCTACTCTTGGCACAACAATGCGAGAAAATAAAGATACAAAGGAGTTGCTACAGAAGTAAACAAGCACCTTGACTCAATAAAAAAAAAATTGCAGAAAAATAAAATGGGTTGCCTCCCATAAGCGTTTTTCTTTAACGCCTTTTAGCTAGGCACAAAGCATGCATCAAGTATTACCAAGTGAAGAAGCATCAACATTGTAATTTGTTCGAACAATAGAATCATAAGGTGGCTTAATCTTCTTCCTAGGAAAGTGTTCCATACCTTTCTTGAGAGGAAATTGATATTTTATATTCCCTTCTTTCATATCAATAATAGCACCTACAGTCCTAAGAAAAGGTCTTCCCAGCACAATAGGGCATGATGGATTGCACTCAATATCCAAGACAATAAAATCAATGGGGACATAATTGTTGTTAACCATGATAAGAACATCATCAATTCTTCCCAAAGGTTTTTTAATAGAAGAATCAACAAGGTGAACATCCAAGTAACAATTTTCCAAAGGTGCTAAATCAAGCATATCATATAATCTTTTAGGCATAACAGAAATACTAGCACCAAGGTCACACAAAGCATTGCAATCAAAGTCATTCAATTTCAATTTAATGATGGGCTCCCAACCATCTTCTAACTTCCTAGGGATAGAAGCTTCATGTTTTAATTTCTCTTCCCTAACTTGTATGAGAGCATTAGTAATATGTTTAGTAAAAGCCATGTTTATAGCACTAGCATTAGGACTTCTAGCAAGCTTTTGCAAGAACTTAATTAGTTCAGAAATATTGCAACCATCAAAATCAAAGTCATTATCATCAAAAGTAATGGAATTATTCTCTTCCTTATTGCTAGAAATTTCAGCATCTTTATCAAGGACAATTTTAGAGTTATCAGGCAATTTAGGACATTTTGCAATAGAAGTGGAAACATTACCAACACCAACTATCTTGCCATTAATGGTAGGTGGTTTGTTAACACGCTTCGAGTGTGAGAGTGGGGATTGTCGACGGAGGGTGTCGGTGAAAGATCTTCTTCGCCGTCGATCACGCTTCGAGGGTAAGAATTTCGTCGGCTCTCTTGAATGTACCTAGGGTTTTATTTTGGTCTAGAACATCAAGTCAGTCGAGTCGCGTAACCCGAGTCAGATTCCATCCGGAAGGGTTACAAATTTATAAATATACATGATTGTCCATCTTTGCATATTTATAACCGTAACACTTCCGGATTGTCCTGTTGGACAGTCCAAGTACGTGTAGATCGGGTCGTGTTCCATGTTCTACCCCTTCCTGAGACGGAATTTCGGAAGCACCTCCCCATTGTTCTTCGGATGCACACCCTCTCGGCTTGACAAGCTCGATACGTGTATTCTGAAGAACAGCGGAGAGGTGCTGTCGAAATTCCGTCTCAGGTCGGGGTAGAACATGGGACACGACTCGATCTACATGTACTCGGGCGGGATAGGCCCCTACCTATTAGAAGTGTAGGTGAACCCTTGCATGCTGTGAAAGATAAAATTTGGCCGTAATTAATCTGACGACATTGAATAAATTTATTATTACTTACTGCATATAATTGATTGCGTCACCGTTGTCACCCAAAGAGCAGAAGAAGATGTCTGATCATGCTGATCGTGAGTGGATGTATGCTGGCAGAAAGAGTCAGGGGGAATTTAGTGATGAATGGATTGATAAGGTCAAGGAGTTTGTGAACAAGGCGTTTGACATCAGCACAGACCCATGAAAGTGTTTTGCCCCTGTTCAAAATGCGATAACCGAAGGCAACAGTCGAAGGTAGATGTGAGTACGCACCTGATCAAGAATGGGTTCACACCGTTCTACCATGCTTTGAATTTCCATGGTGAACAGTTAGCAAAACGTCCTAGGACCGATCCGCGTCGGATTCAGCCAGCGGCAGTTTTTGACACTGGGTTCAACAACTGCTTAGATGACTTTGTTAATAGTAATGCGCCTGAAAGCACTCATGTAGAGGCGAAGACACCTCAGGAGGCGGAGACAAGTGAGCAGCCGGATGAAAACACGAAGAAGTACTACGAGACTATGTTTGGTTCGCAGAAACCCCTTCATCAATATACAGATGTTACCCTTCTAGATGCCATCGCTCGCCTTATGGCCGTGAAGTGCCAGAGGAAGATATGCAGGGATGGTTTCGATGATATTCTGGCCGTCGTTGGCAGCCTTCTACCGAAAGGGCACATCTTGGTGAAGAGCTTCTACGAGGCGACTAAACTCCTCCGTGACCTTAAGATGTCATATGAGAAGATAGACGCCTGTCCAAAGGGATGCATGCTATTTAGGAAAGAACATGCTCGAACAAATTATTGCATCCATTGCAATTCCTCTAGGTACTTCGATGTCAACCTCGGTGGTGGACAGAAGAGGCATACCGAGATTCCCCAAAAGATTCTCTGGTACCTTCCATTTTTACCGAGGATCCGGCGGCTTTACATGAACAAAGACACTGCCCAGCAGATGCGATGGGCCGCGTTAGGGGAGAGATACACGGACAAGATGATATATCCGTCGGATGGTGACGCATGGAAGAAGTTTGTAGCGAAGTATCCACTGAAAGCGGGCGACCCGAGGAGCGTAGCTGTTGCTATATCAACCGATGGGTTCAATCCGTACGGCATGTCGGCGGCAATATACAGCTGTTGGCCCGTGTTTGTCATCCTCCAGAACCTCCCCCCCGGCGAGTCCAAGAGATCACATAACATGTTATTGTCGATGATAATCCCAGGACCGAATACCCGGGCAAGAACATGAACGTGTACCTAGAACCGCTGGTGGAAGACTTGGTTGTTGGCTGGAACTGTCACGGGGTCCGAACATATGACGCCTCAACAAATGATCACTTTGATATGTATGTCTGATACCACACATCCCAGCATGACTTACCAGCGCGTGCTTTGTTCTGCGGCTGGTGTACACATGGGAAGTGGCCTTGCCCACAGTGCAGACATGCTATGACTTTCTTCTGGCTTAAGAAGGGAGGCAAGTATTCATGCTTTGATCAACATCGACAGTTCCTTGACCTAGGTCATAGATACAGGAGTGACGTAAAGCGGTTCAAGAAAGGAGTCGAGATCCATGATCCGAAACCATGTCAGATGACCGGAAAAGAAATCAAGGCTGAGCTAGAAGCTCTCGTGCCTAACCCCGATGGGAATGGTTTCGTGGGTTATGGGGAGACGCACCAGTGGACTCACATTCCGTGCTTCTGGAAGCTGCTCCCTTACATGGAGGATGTCGAGCTTCCACACAACATTGATGTAATGCACACCGAAAAGAATATCGCCGAGGCTCTTTATAGCAGCATCATGGAGACTGAGAAGACGAAGGATAACGTCAATGCTCGAATTGACCAAGAAGAACTTTGTGACAGGTGATGTCTACGCACGCTTCTATTCTTGTAGACAGTGTTGGGCCTCCAAGTGCAGATGTTTGTAGAACAGCAGCAAGTTTCCCTTAAGTGAATCACCCAAGGTTTATCGAACTCAGGGAGGTAGAGGTCAAAGATATCCCTCTCAAGCAACCCTGCAATTAAGATACAAGAAGTCTCTTGTGTCCCCAACACACCCAATACACTTGTCAGGTGTATAGGTGCACTAGTTCGGCGAAGAGATATTAAAATACAAGTAATATGGATGATTATAAGTGGTAATTGCAATCTGAAATAAAAATGGCAGCAAGCAAACATGTAGCAGAACTGGTTGTAAACGGTGTTTCAATGCTTGGAAATAAGGCCTAGGGATCATACTTTCACTAGTGGACACTCTCAACAATAATAATATAATTGAATACATAGATATTTCCTCTTCACTATGCTACTGAGTTATTCTCTCATTGGATAACGAACACCAATCCACCGCGTAGGGCTATAAAAGCACACCTTAAAGTCGCATTCCACATCTAGGGAACCCCACACTGTCAACTTGAGCGCCCTAAATAGTACTAGACAAACACCGCAATTTCATAGAGACATCCAACGCAAATAATAACTCATGATAAGTATTCCTGTAATCTTTAGCCTAAGAGCCACACACGGTGCGCACACTATCAACTTCGCACCGTGGGACAAAGGTGACTCCGGAGTTTACATTAATAAAACCACTCAAGTAGCATATAAGATAATGAAGAGTAACATCTATGGATTCAACTAGATTACAAAGCTCATGATCACATAAAGATCACACCATGGGAGAGAGAGATAAACCACATAGCTACCGGTAGAGCCCTCAGCCCCGATGAAGAACTACTCCCTCCTCATCATGGGAGGCAGGAACGGCGATGATTGAGGTGGTGGCATTGATGGAGATGGCTCCGGGGGCAATTCCCCGTCCCGGCAAGGTGCCGAAACAGAGACTTCTGTCCCCCGAATTAGGGTTTTTGGTGGCGGCGGAGCTCTGGAACTTTTCTGGGGAAATCGTCGATTCTTTTAGGGTTTTCGAGGTAGGAGCAATATATAGGCCAAAGGGCGTCGCGAGGCGGTGCACGAGGAGGCGACACCACCCCTCGGCGCCGGTGGGCCCTTGGCCGCGCCGAGCCCATGTGTGGGGCCCTCGTGGCTCCACTTCGCCTCTCCTTCGGACTCCAGGTGTCTTCTGATAAAATATGGGCCTCCGTAAATTTTCGTCCAATTCCGAGAATATTTCCAGACTAGCTTTTCTGGAATACAAAAATAGCAGAAAACAGGAACTGGCGCTTCGGCATCTTGCTAATAGGTTAGTCCCAGAAAATGCATAATAATGGTATGAAGTGCATATAAAACATGTGGCAATTCATATAAAACATGCATGGAACATCAAAAATTATAGATACGTTTGAGACGTATCAACAGGCCAAATCTTGATATGCAGCCTCCTGGAGTCAACGGCACTAGGTGGTCTAAGCCAAAGGCTCGGTTCTGCCCTACAAGGTCGGAAAAAAGGGAAATATTACAGTGGCTCGTGGAGTGTTTGTACTTCCCTGATGGGTATGCAGCTAACTGGGCGAGGTGTGTGAACCTGGAAACACAGCGAGTAGGAGCGCTGAAGAGTCATGACTACCACGTGTGGCTTGAGCGCATAATGCCGATGATGATTCGAGGCTATGTCGATGAGGAGACTTGGCGAGCATTGGTGGAGGTGAGCTTTTTCTTCCGCCAGATTTGTGCAAGGGAGTTAGATCGTGAAGTGGTTATGAAGCTGCATGAACAGGCACCCGAGTTGCTTTGCAAGCTAGAGACGATACTTCCGCCAGGTTTTTTTAATCCGATGCAACATATGATCTTGCATCTCGCGCACGAGGCTTTAATGGGGGGACCTGTGTCGACCCGTTGGCAGTTTGGGCCTGAGAGAAAAATGAAAGACCTACGTCAGAATTGCGGGAATAAATGCAAGATCGAGGCATCCATGGCCGAGGCATGCCTTAACGAGGAGGTGTCAAACTTCACGACAAGGTACTATGATGCCAACATTCCCACAAACCACAATCCAGTCGTTCGCTACAATGCAGCCAACCCTGAAGATGTACCCAAGCTTAGCATCTTCATAGGGCTCGGTGGCAAATCAAGGGGCTCGAAGAAGTTCATCATGAAAAAGCTCGAGCGGGATATGATCTCCTCGTATATCTTGATGAGTATGGAGGAAGTGAAGCCGTACCGCGAGTAAGTCTTTCACCATTTAGTATTTCACAAACATTCACTCCTATATTCGTGGCTAACTCCTCTTTTCTCATTAGAGTAGACGATTCACTTGTGAAAACTGGAAGCTGAGAAGGGACCCTACACCGAAAGAGTCGAAGGATCTTTTTGACAACGGTGGTGGTTTTGGCAAGGGTGGTGGTTTCATTAGCTGGTTCGCGGGTTTGGTACTGTTCTATTTAACTTTTCTAGTACCGTGGACATTCATCGATCATTCCTAGTTCTAAACTTCTCGTGCTAAACTTGTTGGCAAAAAAGGACAAAGAGATGAAGCCAGAGCTTAGAAACATTGCCCATGGCTTTAGCCATTCCGTCAACTCATTCCATGCTTATGACGTGAAAAGATATCGCTTCCATACCCATGAACACCCAACAAACCGGGGCAACCGGAAGACAATAAATAGTGGGGTGTTATGTGAAGGCTCAGATAAACTCCATTACTATGGAAGAATTGATGCTATATACGAGTTGAATTATGGTTTTCGTAAAGGGCTATATCCCGTTGTACTCAAATGCAATTGGTTAGACCCGCATCGGGTTAGACGGGATCCTACAATTGGATTGGTCGAAGTTGAACGAAGCTCCAAGTATTTGTGCTCTCTTTTGCAATATCGTCTCCTTTTCACCTATGTTCGTGCTCTCTTTGCAGAAATTGAAGACCGGCGTAGACCCCTCACCCTTCGCTGTTTGGGCAAAGATGCGTACCAGGGATGAGCCGGATCCTGACACAGGGTCGATGTGGATCAGCAGCGGCGCCGAGCTCCGGAGCAATGGGTACACGACGAAGTTCAAGGAGCGCAACGGTGATGAAGCTGACCCTCTCACCAGTCCACTTGACGTCGAGGCTGTCGTGCTTGCGGGGCAAGGCGCGGCGAATGGCCGCTTGTGGATAGGTGACGGCTCCATCGACCCTCGCACCGTCCCGTCTCTACGCCAGGTCCGCCATGGGAGGGCGCCTGGTGCGCCTGCTGTGGAGACCCGCCCACGAGTTTCGAGTCTAGCTGTCGACCAGCTCCGGGAGAGGCATGTGCTCTATGAGCAGCAGCTGGAGCAGCAGCTGGAGCAGATCCGGCAGCAGCTGGAGCAGCAGCAGGAGCTTTGCAGGCAGTAGCAGGAGCATTCCAGGCAGATGATGGAGTGGACGATGAGCATGGTGCAGTGCATTGCTCCTGGGGACGGATCTGTTGCCATGGCACTGTTCCCTCCACCGCCTCCACCGATGTTCCCATGGGTATGTTGTCAAACTTGTCATTTTATCCATCTTATTGTTGTAACTAAATTACTTGTGTAATGCGAGTCTTTTTTCATGTTGTAGATGAATCCAGGATCGGCGGGTGGATCTCACTCGATGGCGCCGCCGCTAGGTGGCCAGGACAATCCGGAGGGGCAGCCCCATATCTCCAACCCTAACTTTGTCCGGAGGCTCCCGTTGGTATGCTCGCATGACTTGTCAAAATGCCATTGCCATTTTAGTTAGCCATGCCATTGCCACTTTAGTTGAACTTGTCAAAATTTAGTTAGTTGAACTTGTCAAATTTTACCCATTAGTTGAACTTGTCAAATTTTAGTTAGTTCAACTCATCAAATTTTAGTTAGCTTTCTTTTAATGCCATGACTATGCCATTTCCACCTAGTTGTCGAACTCATCATTTTTTTGCAAACGTGTAGGTTGATCCTCCTCCTCCATGATGTCCATCTTCGCCGTCGTGACCTACATGTGGAGATTGAGCAAGCTACATCGCTTTGTGACCTACATGTGGAGTGCATGACCTATTTGTAGAATAGATGACATGTTTGTGGAGTTTGAGTTCGTTTTATATTATGGAGGAGTTTGAGATTGTATCTATATGTTATGGAGGAGTTTAAGTCTTATGGAGGATCGAGTTTGATCTTATTTGTTTCTCGTTGATCTTATTTGTTGAACTATGTCTATGTTATGTGGAGTTTAGTCATATTTGTGTGACAATTGCTATCTGTGAATTATTTTGTGTAAAATGCAGGAATTTTAAAAAAACAGAACAAAATGGTGCCATATGGTCACTTTGATGTGTGTGCGCACACGGCAAAGGCACACGGCAAAGCCTACACGTGGCGCGCACCTGTGAAACCTGGCAACGTGGTGATGACCATATGGTCAATTTGCCGTGTATATCTGATCGTGGCACATGGCAAAGAGGCGAGGCAAACGTTCCAGGCAACGGCGTTTTGCCGTGATGTGTTGGGATGGGCACACGGCAAAGTCAAAATATGTGCCGTGCGTGCTATGGAAGAGCACACGGCAAAGACTGGAGGTTTGCCGTGCTTCTTCGTGTAGGGCGCACGGCAACGACTGGAGGTTTGCCGTGAGGCCTTTTCTCCAGACACACGGCAAAGAAGTGAATGTGTGCCGTGCGACCTATTCTCCAGACGCACGGCAAAGGTAAGCAGCACGGCAACACGTTGGTAGGCCTTGTGGGGTTTGCCGTGCGGTTCGGCACGGCAAAGTCTATGCCGTGTTCCGAGCAGCCTTTGCCGTGCGATTTGGCCGCACGACAAAGTACTCGTTTTCGGTAGTGAGTAGGACGTATTCTGTGCAGTAGAAGCCTGCCTTCAGATCAGACCCAGTATGCTTGTTTCTTAACTGAAATAATCTTAGACAGTGCTATCTTTGTTACTGAGATATGTAAATGATTCATTCATTTTAACATGCAAATGTGCCATTTAGCTGTCCACTTAACAGGCACAGAAATTTCTGATTCTTGTACGAGCAGGGAGCAGCAGCAGCAAACCTTCTTCAGAGAGGAACTGGAAGGCAGGCGAGGAGCAGCAGCACGAGCTCCACAGGCTGCAGGGGAGAAGCAGCACTGGAGCGAACGTGGGCGAAAATTGTGTGGCGGCGCCTCCGTTTTTTGGTCACCGGAGGAACTGCGGCGAAGAGCTCTAGCGGCGGCGAGCGGAGGAGCACGACGGCCGGGCGAACCAGGAAGGAAACGAGTGGGGAAAAGGGTCTTAGAGGACCATCAGATCATTCTAAAGCTGTTTAGAGACTCGGGGAGGCCTGAGGAGGCGCGACGGCGTCGAGCTCCACGCGGGAAGCGGCGGCCGGAGTTGGAGGAGACGGAGTCGATTCCGTCGATCCAAGTCTTCCCGGCAAGCGAGACTCGAGGAGGAGGTAGATCTCGGCGAGGCGGAGCTATTGGTATGCTCGGACTGGCTCGGGGAGGCGTCACGCAACGGCGATTGACGACGGCGGCAGGGGAGAAGCTACAGTAGCAAGCCGGCCGTTGGGGAGAAGGAGCAGGAGCAAGACGGTGGCAGGGAGAGCTGCAGGAGCAGGAGAAGTCCATGGGAAGGGGAGAAGGAGCAGGTGCAGGCCGGCGGCACGAGCTCCATTCCACCGGCCTGGAGCCTGGCCGGCGGCAAATCCTTCACACGCGAGTTGCGTGCCTGATGTGTTTATTTTTTAGAATTTAAAAATACGCAGGGGTTCCGTGTAAAATGTGTCGTAGTTCAAAATTTGACCCCCTCGCGTCAAGTAAATCCGAACGGAGGGAGTACATCTTAATCGTACTCGTGTACCAGCAAAATTAATTGACCGTATGTTTTGCACATGCCGAAATCTCCCCATGGTCAAATTCATTTACGGAAGTAACTTCGGGCAGCAAATGATATCTGAAATCTCCCAATGTATTTGTTTTTTCCAGTCGGTTCAAAATGGTCAAATTCCTATTTGAAACTATTATCCATCCAAAGCTTGAAGAATTTGAAAAAAGCTTACATCTTATTCGAGCTCGTGTTTTGCACATGCCGAAATGACATGAATTTCTGAAAACGGTTGCCCAAACTTAATGATATAAGGTAAATATTATTCGTTATCACCTAGGAATTATGGCTTCTTGTCGTAGTGCTGCACCTTTGAGTGCGAGAAATTAATATGGGGTGACAGCATCATCGTGGTGGAGAGACTAGCGATCCATTTTAGGGAGTAGGGTAGGTGCGATGCTAAGTCTTTATCTAAAAAAAAGGTGCGATGCAAGAAGCCCATAGCTAGGTGAATACATCATGATTTTGTAAGATCCACACGCACACGCACACACACACATTCGTGAATTACAATATAATCAATGTCTGCATGTCTTCCACGCACAAAAGGTAAAACTCTCAAGCACAAGCGAGAGAACAGTAAGTGATAGTGCACGATTGTAATGCCGATGTTACCTACAGTTTCTTCTTCCTCTTATTTTTTTTCTAGCCAAAACACTGCCGCTTAGGAATTGTAGGAGTAGATTCATTTTCCTCTTATGCTCGATCCCGTGATTTTTTAGATAAAAGGAATTTATTGATATCAAGTACGAAATACACCCAGCCTCTGCAACAACGTAATGCCCTAACGGCATTACGGATGCACACAGCCAAAAAAAGAAAGAAGAATTACAAAAAACAACACTAGAAGTCCAGCTTCTTCATAGGTTTTCCCCTGAAGAAAGTCCTCGCACTCAAAACAATGCCTCCAACAAGGTCATTGCCAGGCACAACCAATTAAGGACAGACCTTAGATCTTCACCTTGAGGCATCAGACTTTGGACTTCTCCCGTGCAGTCGCCCCCACTGACAAACCGCTGCTCAAGTTCATGAATCACCCAGCCAATTCTTCATCGCCACGAGGACACAAACCACCATTGTTATTCCCCAGATCCCGCCTTCCATGACATTCTCCGCCAGCACCATGGAATGAGAAAGCGTGCTCCATAGTATTAACAGCCAGCAGAGCTTCAAAGCGCCCCCTCTGAAACCAAACGGTCAGATAAAAACATGGGTGCGTCCGACCGAATACCACCCAATCCAGCTATCTCCAGGCATGAATCGCCCAATGGAGTTCGCCGGTGGAGCCTTCCGGAACACGACCGTCCAGCAAGTTCGATGGGGACCAACATCCGGTAGATCTTCATCTTGGCGCGAATAAGAATCAAGGACCACCACCATTATTCGCGAGACTGGCAGGCCCCCACGCCGCTAGTCAACTCTTTGCCGGATTGGTTGAAAAGGAAGTCGCCGTCGTGGCCGCCGAAGCCGCGCCGCCGGCGGACGCCTCCCCCAACGTCCAGCGCGCCGGCGGGATTGGATCGGGCCATGGCCGAACCCGCTCCCCCAGCGCCCAGCACGGAGCCGCCCTCCTCCACCGCCTGGCGTCACTGCTGACCGCCGAGCGCCGGCGGCACCCAGATCGCCGCCCCCTTCTTGCCACCAACGTCGCCCACATGCTCCCCCGCCTCCGCGCGAGATGGAGAAACAGGGCTCCCCACCGATGCCCCCTGTGCACGACAGCGAGGCGAGGCCGCCACCGCCTGAGCGGCAGCAGCGGCCGGGAGGGCGCCGCCGGCGGCCGCCTCTAGGGTTTGGAGGTTGGGCGCCTCCGGAGTCGCCTCGCGCGGAGACGACCCGGGAGGTAGCGAACCGTTTACAACTTCGATCCCGTGATAGATAGTCTAATATCTAGGCCACAGCGTGGAGCAGGCACTTGTGTCGTTGAGCAGCTTGTGAAATTCCTTTTAAATGCTAACTTGTGGTATCTGCTAAATTCATATATTATCACAAATCTTCAAGCGTCTGTAGATAAATTTTGATAAACTGCTACAACACAGCGAAGACTTAAACTTGAAACAAATCATCACCAACCTTGGAATTCTTGAACCTAAATTTCAAACGACATATCTACCTACGTACAAATGCAAACTACAACCAGAAAGCTTGAGCATCAAAATGCCTACTATGCCAAGACAATTGGTACGAGCGAGCCAGCCGACGAGCCGTGGCCATAGGCTCACCGTCCTGGCCACGCTTGACACGGAAAGTGGTCAGCGGGAGAAGACCCCTGCCAATGTAAACCCAACACTCTACCACAACCTTCTCCTCCAGTTGCTTCGACTCCATCTTGTCCTCCTCTCCCTCGGCACGCAGACGCTCGATGATGCAATATTGCCTTCCACCTTTACCTGATTCTATGGGCACGAGATTAACGTCAGCATGCCTCCAGCCAGCCGCACCTTTCTCGTCGAGGCGAAACAACTTCTCCTCTCCAACCTTCCACTCCAAGAGTGTATTTGTTGTTGCCAACACATAGGCGTCCGTCCGTCACGAGAGGACCATATACATTCCCGTCACTAACAGTGTGGAGGAACGCTATTGGCGGAGAGGTATTTTCTAGATAACAACATGTCTGTCCTATAAGAACATTTGTTCTATAGGAACTCTTGGAATCGACTCATTTGGCTACTATTTCCGACCAACTTATTTTGTTGTTTCTCAAATGCAGACAGAAAAAAGTTTTCCAAATCCTAACCTGCTAGAGCTCTGCTGCTCAACTGTTTTAGGTATAAGTTGTTGGATACTATCTGGTACAACTGGCAGCAATTTATTTTGTTGCAGAACCTGAATTTGATCATATTGCTTTTGCAGTAGGTCAATGAGTAACTGCTGATGGGCAATTTTTTGTTGTATCTGTTCCACTCAAAGATCTCGAAAAGCCATCATCCGGTGAAATTTCTTTTTGTTGCTGTTTGCTAAAATTGAACCGATGATTCGAGATTCTCAAGCATATCTAAAGGAAAGTTTCATAAAATGGCACAACACAACGATGATTTAAACTTGAAAAGTCATCACCCACAACCTTGGCATTCTTGAACCTAAATTCAAACGACAGATCTAGATACATATGCAAAACTACATCCAGAATAATTGAGCATCAAAATGCCTACTGTGCGAACGGACTTCGTAAGAGCGAGCCGGCCATCGAGCCGTAGCCATGGGCTCACCGTCCTGCCCACGCTCGACACGAAAAAAAATCAGCCGGAGAAGACACCTGCCACGGTCGGTCCAACAGTCCTCGTCCTCTTCCTCCACCGTCTCCCCCTTCTTTTCCTCGAGACGCAAGTGCTCCATGAGGCAGTACTCGCTGCGGCCTTGGCCTGATGTTATGGACACCAGCTTAGCGTCAACGTGCTTCCAGTCAGCCGCAACGTTCTCGTCGAGGCGGAACAACTTCTCCTTGCCGATCTTCCACTCCGACGGAGCGGACATGATGTTGCCAACACAAAGGTGCCCATCCGTTACGGTCCCATCGTTGACTGCGTGGAGGCCGATACACGCGCCCAGGTGGTCATCGTAGTAGGCCTGGCCGATGACTGGCAGGTGCCAGGCGCTGTGGTGCGTCCACTTTCTGTTTGCCGTGTCGAAGGAGAAGGTAGCAGTAGCACTCATCCCCGTGGGCTTAACGGACACCAAGATCTCGTGCTGCTCCGTCCCCCTCAGCGGCGACGGGTGGACCGCGTGTGCCCTGATGTTTTCGGCAAAGAACGGGAGCAGTGGAGGTCTACTGAAGTCGCTCCAGCACCACCGCGGCGAGGAATCATGGAGTGGCTCCCACCCCCAGAACTTGTCTGGTCCCCCGATGTTAACCGGATCTGCGGTCAGACAGTGCAAACTCCCGCCTCTATGCCATTCTAAAAACGGGGCCTCGAAGCCGAGCATGTACAGGCTGTTCCCGATGGCCGCTGTTGCTTTGTACCCACCACGCAGGCCTTCTGGGAGTTGAGGCGTGACGGTGAGCGCCGCCGTCTTGGTGTTGTAGATGAGGACGCCACCGAGGTCGCTGGGTATGTAACGACCAACTAGCCCGGGGCTTTCGAGTGCGGTGCCTGTAGCGACGATGCAGCTGCCCAAGGCGGCGAACTGCACGCGGCCGCGGAGGGTTTCGAGGGTCACGCGGAAGATTGGAGGCTCTGGGAGGCGCCGCCGCATACTACCGCCCATATCGTGCATGTCCAAGCTGAGATCCAGCTTGTGGATGCCGAAGCCGTCCTTGTGGTCGTCGAGCACCAGGTAAAGATCCCGCTTCTGCTTGTGGCGCGTACTGTCTGCATTGGAGGAGCTGGAGGCGTATGCTCGTGATCCGATCAGCTTCTTGCTGCCAAGAACGATGGTCAGCTCGCTGGCATGGCGCCGGGCAGGCCGGAGGATGGAGAGGAGGACTGACCACATTGAACGCCGGCGGCCGGAAGGGGGCTAGCTAGGGATTGGTTGGTTCGCTGGAGCGGCGACTGCGGCGCCTTTGCAATCGATGGTTGATGGTGCGGTTTCAAAATGGGCCTTTTGGTTTTGGGCTGAACTCTATTGGAGTGGTGCAGGCTAAGAAGACATCCATGGGATCCCCGTCGATAACATGCACGCTCCATTTCTGCTGATGAAAAGCGAGATCACTTCTGTGACAAGCTTTTCCTCAAATTACATATTGTTCCACGCTTCGTATAGGGTTCAGGTATGATAAACTGTGCAGTGCCAACAGAATCTAACAATATCATAACTTGAACTGTACCAAACTTCATGTATGAAAGTAATTTCAGGCAGCAAATGATACCTGAAATCTCCCACGGTACTGTATTTGTTTTTTTCCAGTCGGTCCAAGATGGTCAAATTCCTATTTGAAACTATAATCCAACCCAAGGTTTTGGTTACCGGTAGAAAAAATTTCCCGAGGGTGGTCGGGATTTCCGGTTACCGCGGTTACCGGAAAATCCCGACCAGTTACCAGACGATTTTGAAATCCGAAATTCGAAAATTAATTTTTTTGGTTCCTAGTTTAACCATTTACCGAAAGTTTTCGTTGAAATTCAAAATTTGGCATTTTTCGTCCGGTATGACCAATTCCCGAGGGTTCTCGGGATATCCGGTTACCGACCGGTAACCGGATTTCCTGACCGGTAACCAAAACCATGATCCAACCAAAGCTTGAAGAATAAAAATTTGAAAAAAGCTTACATCTTAATCGAACTCGTGTACGAGCAAAATTAATTGACCGTGTGTTTTGCACATGCCGAAATGATAGGAATTTCTGAAAACGGTTGTCAAAACTTCATGAAATAAGGTAAATATTATTTCCTATCACCTACTCCCTCCGTACCGAAATATAAGATGACAGGATTACATGTCTAGCTACATTTAGGCCCGAAACATGCTAAATATCTTATATTTTGATACGGAGGGAGTAGGAATTATGGCTTCTTGTCATAGTGCTTTGAGTGCGAGAAATTAACATGGGGTGACGGCGTCATGGTTGCGGCGATAGGATGGTGTGAGCTAGGAGAGGTGGTGGCGATAGGATGGTATGAGATAAAAGGTAAGGAGGAGAGACTAGTGATCCATTTTAAGGTGGAGGGTAGGTAGGATGCAAGAACCCATAGCTATGTGAATACATCATGATTTTGTAAGATCCACACATACATTCATGAATTACGATACAATCGATGTCTGCATGTCATCCAGAGTTACACGCACAAAAGGTAAAACTCTCAGGCACAAGCGCGAAAACCATTAAGTGATAATGCACGATTGTAATGCCGATGTTACCTTCAGGTTCTTCTTCCTCTTATATTTATCTAGCCAAAAAACTGCCGCTTAGGAATTGTAGGATTTCATTCATTTTCCTCTTATGCGTCGATCATCGCCCGTGATAGATAGTCTAGCATCCAGGTCAGAGCGTGAAGTAGGCACTTGTGTCGTTAAGCAGCTTGTGAAATTGCTTTTAAATGCTAACTTGTGGTGTTTGCTAAATTCATATATTATTACAAACCTTCAAGCATCTATAAATAAATTTTGATAAACTGCTACAACACAGTGAGGACTTAAACTTGAAACAAATCATCACCAACCTTGGAATTCTTGAAACAAATCATCAGAATGCCTACTATGCCAGGACACTTGGTACGGGCGAGCCAGCCGACGGGCCGTGGCCATAGGCTCACCGTCCTGGCCACGCTCGACGTGGAAAGTGGTCAGCCGGAGAAGACCCCTGCAATTGTTAGCCCGACACTCTACCGCAACCTTCTCCTCCAGCTGCTTCGACTCCGTCTTGTCCTCCTCTCCCTCGGAACGCAAAGGCTCCATGATGCAATATTGCCTTCCACCTTTACCTGATGCTATGGGCATGAGATTAACGTCAGCATGCCTCTAGCCAGCCGAACCTTTCCTCGTCGAGGCGAAACAACTTCTCCTCTCCAACCTTCCACTCTGACGGAGTACGTGGATGTGTTGTTGCCAAAACATAGGCGAATGTCCGTCACGCTAGGAGAAAATACATTCCAGTCGGAGAGGTATTTTTCTGGATAACATGTCTATTCTGTAAGAACAATTGTTCTACAGGAACTCTTGGATTCGACTCTTTTTTGGCACACTATTTCCGACCAACTTATTTTGTTGTTTCTCAAATGCAGACATAGAAAGATTTCCAAATCCTAACCTGCCAGAGCTCTGCCGCTCAACTGTGTTAGGTATAAGTTGTTGGATACTATCTGGTACAACTGGCAGCAATTTCTTTTGTTGCAGAGCCTGAATTTGATCATATTGCTTTTGCAGTAGGTCAATGAGTAGCTGCTGCTTGGCAATTTTCTGGTGTGTCTGTTCCTCTGAAAGATCTCGAGAAGCCATCATCTGGTGAAATTCCTTTTTGTTGCTATTTGCTAAAATCAAACCGATCATTCGAAATTATCAAGCATATATAAAGGAAAGTTTCATAAAATGGCACAACACAACGATGATTTAAACTTGAAAAGTCATCACCCAACCTTGGCCTTCTTGAATGTAAATTCAAGCGACAGATCTAAATACATATGCAAACTACATCCAGAATAATTGAGCATCAAAATGCCTATTGTGCCAACGGACTTCGTAAGAGCGAGGCGGCCATCGAGCCATAGCCATGGGCTCGCCGTCCTTCCCACGCTCGACACGGAAACAAATCAGCCGGAGAAGACACATGCCACGGTCGGTCCAAGAGTCCTCGTCCTCTTCCTCCACCGTCACCCCCTTCTTTCCCTCGGGACGCAAGTGCTCCATGAGGCAGTACTCCCTGCGGGCTTCGCCTGATGTTATGGACACCAGCTTAGCGTCAACATGCTTCCAGCCAGCCGCAACGTTCTCGTCGAGGCGGAACAACTTCTCCTTGCCGATCTTCCACTCCGACGGAGCGGACGTGATGTTGCCAACACAAAGGTGCCCATCCACGCAGTCAATAACAGGACCATGTATGGTGAAATTTCTTTTTGTTGCTGTTTGCTAAAATCAAACCGACGATTCGAAATTATCAAGCATATCTAAAGGAAAGTTTCATAAAATGGCACAACACAGATATGATTTAAACTTGAAAAGTCATCATCCAACCTAATTGGCCTTCTTGAACCTAAATTCAAACGTCAGATCAAGATACATATGCAAACTACATCCAGAACAATTGAGCATCAAAATGCCTATTGTGCCAACGGACTTCGTAAGAGCGAGGCGGCCATCGAGCCATAGCCATGGGCTCGCCGTCCTTCCCACGCTCGACACGGAAACAAATCAGCCGTAGAAGACACATGCCACGGTCGGTCCAAGAGTCCTCGTCCTCTACCTCCACCGTCACCCCCTTCTTTCCCTCGGGACGCAAGTGCTCCATGAGGCAGTACTCGCTGCGGCCTTCGTCTGATGTTATGGACACCAGCTTAGCGTCAACATGCTTCCAGCCAGCCGCAACGTTCTCTTCGAGGCGGAACAACTTCTCCTTGCCGATTTTCCACTCCGACGGAGCGGACGTGATGTTGCCAACACAAAGGTGCCCATCCGTTGCGGTCCCATGGTCGACTGCGTGGAGGCCGATAAACGCGTCCAGCTGGTCATCGTAGTAGGCCTGGCCGATGACTGGCAGGTGCCACGCGCTGCGGTGCATCCACTTTCTGTTTGCCGTGTCGAAGGAGTAGGTAGGACTCATCCCCGTGGAGGTAACGGACACCAAGATCTCGTGCTGCTCCGTTCCCCTCAGCGGCGACAGGTGGACCGCGTGAGCCGTGATGTTTTTGGCCAAGAACGGGAGCCTTGGAGGATTACGGAAGTTGCTCCAGCACCACGGAGAGGAATCAGACAGTGGCTCCCAACCCCAGAACTTATCTCCATCTACGTCGACCGGATCTCCAGTCAGGCAGTGCAAGGTCCCGAGTTCGTCGTCAAACCGCAGCTCGTAGCCGAACATGTACAGGCTGTTCCCGATGGCCATTGCTGCTTTGTACCCATAATCCATGAGATCTGTTGGGAGGTAAGGCGCGACGGTTAGAGCTGCCGTCTTGGTGTTGTAGATGAGGATGCCGCCGATGTCATATATGTAACAATATTTTAGCTCCGGGCTGATGAGTGGGGTGCCTATAGCGACGATACTGGTGCCCACGGCGGCGAACTGCACGCGGCTACCGAAGGTTTCGAGGGTAACGCGGAGAATTGGAGGCTCTGGGAGGCGCCGCATACCACCGTCCAGATCGTGGTTGTCGAAGCCGAGGTCCAGCTTGTGGACGCCGAAGCCGTCCTTGTGGTCGTCGAGCACCACGTAAAGATCTCGCTTCTTGGCATCGCGAGTATCTCCGTTGGAGCTATAGGCGTACCCTCGGGATCCGATCAGGTTGTTGCTGCCGAGAACGGTGGTAAGCTGGCTGGCATGGCGGCGGGCAGACCGGAGGCTGGAGAGGAGGACTGACATCATTGAACGATCGACCGGCGGCTGGAAGGGTGCTAGGGGTTCGTTCCCTGGAGGGGCAGCTGCGGCGCCTCTGCAACTAGTTGTTGATGGTGCGGTTTCAAAATGGGCCTTCGGTTTGGGCTACAGAGAAGAGGACTGCTGGACATCACTCCAGGAAAAATACATGTATCATTAACACAGTAGTAGCCGTCAAAAAAAATTAACACAATATAACACGGACAGTACCAGGTGTTAATGATGCTGCCTCTTGCGGCCTGCTGCCCTGGTGTGATTATCGTGATATAGTACATGAAATCAGTATAAATTGACACGAACAGGTGCCAACCTCTATCTTTCACGCTGTCCTAAACGATTGTTATCTTGATATAAGCAATAAAAATTGCGAGATGCACTTCAGCGGGTCTGGCACCTACCACTTCTATAGTACATGAAATCAGTTTTGTCTGTATTCTCAGATTTTTAAGGTATTTGTTCTGTTTGGGTCGTTTCGACCCCTTAAAATGGTTTTATGGTTTCCATTATACGCGTTTAATTTAAGGGTTGGATTTTAAGGGTCTGCTACAGATGCTTTACGGAACATATCATTTTTTATCAAATAGGAATCACGAGCTTCTTTTCATCCTCATGCATGTTTGAGTGTGAGAAATTAATATCAGGCGATGCTGTGGTGTGAGGATGGGTGGTGGCGATGCATGGTGTGAAAGAAAAATGAAGGATGAGCAATTACGGTGGAGGGGGTGGGTGATTTAAGAAACCAATGTTGGGTACATAGCACCATCACACTCTCCTTGCATAGTCAGAAGATGCGCAAAGGGCACTACACCACGACACCACATTCCCTACCGCTGTCGGTCGGCAATAGTGTCTTTCGCCGACCGATTGTGGGTCGGGAAAACTCATGACTGACTGTTGGTCAGAAAAAGTCATGTACACCATCTAACTATGGGTCGGCGATTCTCATGACTTTGGTGTCGCCCAGTCGGTCGGTAATTGCCTTATGGTTTGTACTTTGTAGTCATCGTGTTAGTTGCTTATATGGCTATAAAACCTCATTATTAGTAATAACACTTTAAAAGCTGGTTAATTTCATATGGTTTGTATCCTCGTCAAGGGTTAAGTTGCTCAATGCATAAGTTGGAGGCGAAACAAGTCCAACTCATACTCACGAGGGTTAAATAATTCCACCTAAAATAAGTTGTAAAAAAGTTCCAGCTAAAATATGAAACTAATAAATCATGAAACTCTGTACACGAAGAGGATAATCATGGCAGAACTAGCAGTCCCGCACAGGGAAAGAAATGTATGAACTGTATATTAAATAAAAACATTGTTAAAATTTCTCAAAACATGAGCAACGACATGACCATTTTGACTGCATAAAAACCAAATGAACTTTTTACCTCGAGGAAAAAGCATGAAGAAAACTTATCTGAACAAGAAAAAAAGCTACTCTAATTTATTAACAAAGTGAATGCAATTGTAGGCAAAAGGTATGAATAAGAAACTATAAGTATGATTACGATCGACCACTAGAAACAATAAAGACTTACTTTCCTCTATAAACGCTGGAGATGCGTCTTTTCTGGGTGCAACACGCAGTCACCCCTCCTCCGCCGATAGAATGTCGCCCCACCTCCTCCACCGACTAAAGCGATGTGGGAATGCGGGTAAGCACTACATTTGTGGTGGTGACGGCAGCATGACGTCAGGACTGACAATCACGCATGTGCAAGACATGTCTTGGCTGCAAATTACATAGAAAATAGAAGGAGCTTGTAAGAAATTTCATAAAACATGCACATATCAAGAGCAGGACGTGATATTTTACCTTATTGAAAGTGGCAAGTGGAAAATTAATTTGAGCAAGATAAGCGAACAGTTTAATTTATCAAAAACGAGGGAAACTGTATGCAATAAGTATGATTAAGAGGCTATCATTTTTTTGGACAAATTAGGGAAATATATTTGTATCAACAATATACAACTAAACCCGGCCTCTCCATCAACTCAATCACGATCAATTTGAAACACATAGAAGCACATAGCCATATATTCATATCACATAGTCATATATTCTCCAAAAGCAGAATCATTAAAAAGGTGATGAAATAAAAGTGTCACCATCATCAGATCCCGTCAAAAACCAGATCGTGAATTTTCACCCCGGATAGCGATGTCTCAACAAGATAACGATGTCGAAACACCGCCCTATTTTCAGATATGACCAACAAATTTCTTTTTCACCTTTGGAAGTCTAGTCCCGGTATTGAATAGGGTCACTATATCACCAAACTCAACCTTATGTGTTGTCGCATCCTCTTAACAACCACATACATTACTTCTAGCGTTAATTTACCAAACATAGATAGACACCCATACACATACATGGTGTGTCCTATACCAGTCGTCAATAAATGGCCAACTCACGCTTAGTTTTAAAGTTATTAACCCAAGCGAACAAAAAATGTGCTCGTATTAGCTTGTTGAAAGGCGACAACGAGAGTGGAAAACACTGCCAAACCAAACATTAAGGGTCCCCTCAGCAGACCCATGTTGTCATCGTCACTGAAAGACGATGGGTTTGTGTAAAGGGGATGTATTTCAAAAATATCTTCCGTTATCTAGCTACCAACCGCGACCACACATCAATCTTAATCTTTAGGACAAACTAACATGAATTTGAAATATGCTGCCTCAGATCAGGGCATAACCATACCACGAATCACTACCGCTGTCATGGTTGGCATATTCTCCTTTGATCCTCTTGCTGCTGGATAGATCCATGGGCGTCCACCGTGCTGCCCTCGTAGCGGCCGCAATCATATGCCAATCCCAAATATTTACGGGGATCTTTTTCCTGGCAGTTGAGCTGAACATGACACCATCTCGGGCCGCACCCAGTGCTAGGCCTAGGCTCCCGCAACTGGAGGAGACGAGAGCCCGGTAGCGTTGCTTGTCACACGGGCTTTACCTGTCACTTTCCTCCAGCGGCAGCGCGGGGGACGGACGAGTGGGGAGACATGAGGGGGGCGGAGGTGAGCGGGCGAGTGACGCGAGTATTTGTGGTACTAACAAGAAACCAAATGATGATACAGAAATGACCAAAGGATGGTCTAGATTTTATACTAGTGAGACGAAGAATGGAAGGACCTGGATTACATATACTTGACTTAGATTGAATGTGTTTGCTATTTTGGTTTATGTAGTTTTCTTTTAAAATTTAAGTGATGAGAAATTAGTGGTAGTGGTCAATTCCCATGAAACGATTATGAGCTTCTTGCACTAATTGGGCTGTTCTAAAGAGAAACTGAAGACGAGTGTTTCACGGTAAGTGTATGTGTCAATGAGTTCCAATATACGGCACAAGTTTTTTCCACTCAGGATTTTATAGGGATTAATTTCCACGTATTCTTTTATTTGCTTCCCCAACTCAGAATCAGCTTAAGTGACCCACAATTCCACGCACACAAAAAAACTCTAAGGCACAATCGACAAAGCTACACTAAGCGATAAACACGAGCACATTATGTCCAACGCTGATGCCTGGATGCATCTTCAGGTTCTTCTTCCTCTTTTCCCCAGCCAAATAAACTCGCTGCTGAGATGGAAAAAAAACAGTACGAGAAATAGTATAATTTGACCAATTTCGACTTCCGCATTGACCGGCAGTGATAGATGCTCTTGCATTGAGGCCATAGCACAGAGGAGGCACCTGTGTTCTCGAACTGTTAGTGAAACTCCTTTTGAAGGCTCGTTTGGCACCCGTCATTTCATTTCATTTGGCAAAAATGAAATGAAATGAAATGAATTCTAGAGAAATGACATGGTTAGGGATAGGAATTGACTTAACATAGTAAAGGCATTATCTGGAATTCCAATTGAAATGACATTCCAATTCCATGACAGCCAAACACGTTGGGTATGGAATTTGAAATGAATTCCTCTGAAATGATGGGAGCCAAACGAAAATATCACTCCAAATCCCAAGCATCTAAAGGAAATTTTGAAAACGTGGCACAACAAAATGATAATTTAAACTTGAAAACACCCAACCTTGGAATTCGTAAACCTAATTTCAAACGATATATTTAGCTACATATGCAAACTATATCCAGAACGCTTGAGCATCAAAATGCCTACGGTGCCAGGACGCGTCATAAGAGCGAGTGGGTCAGGTAGCAGTGGCCACGGGCTCGCCTTCCTGGCCACGCTCGACACGGAAAAACGTCAATCGTAGTAGGCACCTGCCACCGTAAAAGTCCCACTCCTCTTCCTCCTCAACCGTCTTATCCTGCTCTTGTGACTCTGTCGCCTTCTTCTCCTCCTCCTCCTCAACCGCCTTATCCTGCTCTTGTGACTCCGTCGCCGCATCCTCGTCCTCCTCCTCCTCCTTCTCCTCATCCTCCTCCTCCTCCTCCTCCTCCCACTCGCGACACAGGCGCTCCATCAGGCAGTACTCGCTGCAGCTTTTGCCTGATGTTATAGGCAACAACTTAGCGTCTGCGTGCCTCCACCCAGCCGTGCAGTCCTCATCGAGGCGAAACAACTTCTCCTTGCCAACCTTCCACTCTGACCGAGCGGACGTGTTGTTACCAATGCAAAGGTGCCCGTCCATAACGAGAGGACCATGTATGTTCCCGTCAGTAATGGCGTGGAGGCCAACCCATGCATCAAGCTTGTCGTCATAGTGGACTTGACCGACGACCGGCATATGCCACTTACCATGCCGCCTCCAGTTACTACTCGACATGGTGAATGAGAAGGTAGCACCCAACGGGTTCTTCTCTGTTGGCCTAAGGGACACCAAGATTTTGGGACGCGCGGCTTGTCTCCGTGGTGATAAGTGGGCCACGTGGGCAGTAATGTGATCCGCAAAGAACGGGAGGCTAGGAGGACTCTTAAAACTGCTCCAGAACCACCCCGAGGTACCAGACAATAGCTCCCAATCCCAGAAGTGGTCTTTCTCCGCGTCGTCCGGATCTAGGTCTGTCGTGAGACAGTGCAAGCTCCCACCACTGTTGTTCGAGTCATCACCCATTGGCGCCTCAGAGCCAAGCATGAACAGCGTGTTTCGGACAGCCAATGCTGCTTTGTAGCCACGTACGAGGCCTGTTGGGAGGTGAGGCGTGACAATGAGAGCCCCCGTATTGGTGTTGTAGATGAGGACCCCGCCAATGGGCCCTGGTATAAAGCGTTCGTACAACAAGGGCTTCTGAAAGTGGTGCCTATTGCGACGATGCTGCTGCCCACGGCGGCGAACTGCACACGCTCTCCGAGGGTCGTGAGCTCCACGCGGAAGACGGGAGGCTCCGGGAGGCGCCGCGTGCTGCCGCCGTCCAGATGGTCGTCGTCGTCGCTGAGGTCCAGCTTGTGGACGCCGTAGCCCTCCTCGTGGTCGTCGAGGACCACGTATAGATGCCGCTTGACCATGGCCTGCGGATCACCAATGAACTTGGAGGCGTATCCTCTCGGGCCCATTGGTTTGTTGCTGCCAAGAAAGGTGCCAAGCTGGCTGCCATGGCGGCGGGAAGGCCGGAGACGGGAGAGGAGCGGGTGTGGGGTCGACTCAGGAACAATCGCCACGCCCACGACATAGTATGCCGGCGGTCAAAAGGGTTTAGGGTTTGGGAATGCTCGTTGGTTCGCTCGATTGGTCAATGGTTCATGGTGCGGTTTCAAGTGGGCTTTCGGATCTGGTCTAGTTTGGTTTGGGCTGAGCGTGATGTTACAACGAATCCAGCCACGAAGGTTACGATCCATTGCAGATGCAACCTACATGTCACAAGAATGTCCTCCCTTGATGGATTTTCTTACACTTCCGTGACTATTTTGTTTCACGGTTCGGTTCCTGTAGAGCTTAGTTAAGTTAAATTATGTACTATTTGTCTGCAGAATTTTACCATATCTTAATCTTAATTGTGGAACGACTAGCAGCCACCACTACTAGAAAATGCCTCTCCGCCGGGTGGTCAAAACACACGGCGAACGTTCGATTTGGCCTCGGCGAACACTTCGCCGAGATTGGCACTCGGCAGAGCCCACTCGGCGCAGTATGCCTCGGCGACGCCTCTTCGCCGGGTGCATTTTGTCGGGGATGCACGGCGACAGCTTCGCCGAGACGTTGTACCTGACACCCGGCGAGAAAAAGAAGATCTGGAGCGTCCCTTGTCAGATGGGCGTCAGGCGTGTGTCAGAGCTTCGCCGAGTTCGGCGGTGAAGGCTCTCGGCGAAGAAGGATCGCACAGATGGCGCCACGTGTCCTCCTTCTAGGTGCCGGCGAACATCTTCGCCGTGCTGCGCTTCGCCGAGTGCCGATCTTCGCCGTGTGGACCCTTCGCCGTGGCATCCCTTCGCCGTGTGCCGGCGCCAAGCTTCGCCGTGCATATCCTTCGCCGAGTGCCGGACGTCGCCGAGTGCCCGTTCATCAGCACGGCTCGGCGAAGGGACAACACTGGGTGACCATTTGGAGCTCCTTCGCCGAGTGTACGTGACGTGTCGGCAAAACTGTACATCTCGGCGAAATTTGTTCCCAGGTGACCATTTGGCACCACTTCGCCGAGTGTGCTGCTCGGCAAACCAGTAATTGTCGGTGAAGTGTCTTCCCGGTGACCAAATGGCACCTGGGGCGCGTCTTCGCCGAGTGCCTGTGTCGGCGAAGGCGTGTTCGCCGAGTACTTGACTCGGCGAAGATGCAATTTGGTCCAAATTTTCCCTGCTTTTTACTAATCCCTGCATTTGCAAACACCCAGAACATTAAAATGAGACACATATAACAAAATATATCACACATTGTCCAAAAGTTCAGCAAATAGAGTCCACAAGTTCTAAGCACACAACACAAGTTCAAAATACATCCAGCCAACAAGTTCAAAGTTCACAAATGCATCCAGTAGCACAAGTCCACAAGTCTAGTAGTCACCGAAGGCCTCGTGGATGCAATCCTACAAGTTTGAAAACTCTAAGCATTAGTTTCAAGACATGAGTGTGGAAATGTGGGTAGATATGTATTTGGGAAAAGAGCAAGCATACACTTTCATTATCTAGTTTATGTTATGAGGTTATGTCACTGTTAATTCACAATTGTTTTGCTGTTTCTACATCAAGTACTATATCCTAGGTACTATCCCTCATTCCCTCTCCTGTTGCTCGGAAAATACAAAAGAATTATTTTGATACCATTGACAAAAGATCAATCTGTTTCAAATCCATTCAGATCAATAAAACAAGAACAAGAAAAATGGTAAATTCTTCTGTGAACAATAGCTTTGTATTAAAATGGAGAAATGTAATATACTACCACAGTATCCTGCAGTGAACAATAGCTTTATATTAGAATGGATCGAATTTTGAATTGAATACTGCATCGTACATTCATGTACTGTCAATGCTGTCAATTATTGTTTTTTACCCGAACAACCATACTTGTATTTACTTAATATTACAATGTGGCTGTCATTTATCAGGGGTCTTTCTATGAGTTGTTCCAAGAGTTGCCGCTGCTCAGACCTGTGTAGCAACAGGCCATTCCGCAAGGATAAGAAATTTAAAATTGTCAAGGTAGTTCTCTCTTGGAAATGATGTAACCCTCTTGCAAATGATGCGCATGTGTTCGTATTTATTTGAGAGGCATGGGACTTGAGCTTACCTAGAGTTGCTCGGGGTTGTTGGAGGCCGTTGGCGCCGATGATGGGCTTGCAGCTCCGCCTCCACCATTCCCTCCGTCTTGACCTCCACCATTCCCTCCGTGTTGACCATCCGTGGGAGTGTGGGATCCAGCCGATCGATGCTCCTATGAAGATTCACATTAGACGAGTAAGCAAACAAAAGATGAATTATTGCCTAGCTAGTGTATCATATGGTTCATAATCATATTATTATCTAGTCCCAAGAGCACTTACCAAGAGGAGTAGGGGGGCAACTAGTGGAGGAAGAGGAGGTAAAGGAGGAAGCGACGAATCCGCGGGCATCCTCTGCAAACCGAAGAGGAGGGTTAGTTCGCAAAGTTCAAGCACATGCTTTAGTTGAAAGAAAAAGTTAAAGCACTTACCGACATAAGGGCCTGGAGGCATGCTTGTTGGCTTGACATATGTGAATGCATTTGCTTGTTGTTCTCCTCTCTGCAGCCTGCGCCCTCGCCGTAGCCTCCGCCGCGAGATTCCTATTTCTCTCAACTTCAGCCTAGAGGATTGCAACCATGTAAAAGAAGCGGTCATGGCGATGCAAACATGTACAATAGTGGAAAAGATGGTTGAAAAACGACACGTGTACCTCCATTGCAGCAATGGCATCAAGTCCGACCCTTGGGCGGCGCTCGATCTCGGGCGCTGAGCTCGTACGCCTAGCACGAATCTCGGCAAGTGATGGGATGCCCGATGAATCGAATGAAGCACCGCCAATATAAGGCCGGCCATTCAGCTTGCCTTGTCCCGCGAGCATAGCAACCTTGGGGTCGAAAGGAGAGGTCAAAGGATCGGACGCGTCACCGTTGACCTCCTTGAACTTGGAGCAGTAGTTCTTGTGTTGATTCTTCGCGGTGGTGGTGATCCACTGCTCTTCCAAGGGTTTAGCCGGATCCGGGTTCTTTGGCCTCCGGGTCTCAACGAACACTTGCATCTTCGTCTTTTTCACTCCCTCCTTTAACTCCTACAATTAATTGACACCAAAAGGAAGCATACAATTGAGGTCAAAGAAAAAATAAAAATATTATGGGACAGAAATAAAAACTTGAATGGAAAGGACAAAAATGATTTCTTACCTTGTGTGCCACGAGGCCGTCGAGTGTGAGGGGGCCTTGACGGTGGACTCCGTGGTCGCCTACCATCTTCCGCTTCTCCCGTGCCGACTTGTTTTGCACCTGGAACCCTCCTGACACCCACTTGTCTACAATCTTCTTGTAGCAAGGCTTATGGCGGCTAGCCATTGAGGAATCACCTATTTGACACAAGAAAGATCCATATGAGTAGAACTATTCATCAAGTCATGTGGAGAATAGTAGGAAAATATATGTGGTTACCTTCAAGTACTGGGCTCTCGACATGTGTATGGGCCTAGCGTCCTCTTTGGTGATTGTCCTGTGCATATACTCTGCATAGAACTGGACAACAGCGGCAATACGGGCCTCGTAAAGCTGGTCGGGGATGAGCTTCTTCGCCATTTTAATCAGCACCTTTTCAGCCGCCTCCGCTTTACCTTCACCATCGACGAGTGTGAAAAAGTCCTACAAACATTGAGCATACGACAAAGGGGTTAGCACGATGAAATCCAAACTCTTTGTATTAAGGTAGTAAAGTTATATAAATTACTAACCCAGAACTCGGTGATCAGCCGCATGCCGAGGTGGCCGTGGGTGGAGTCGGGCACCATCGTGAAGTGGTTCCAAGACCAAGCGGGCACCTTTTCACCAGTGGCGACTCCATCCTTCTTCAAGGCGATAATGCCAGGGTAAAGCCTCTTGATAAGAAGGCCAAGGACGCCTGAAGGTAAGCGCTCCCACTTTGGGCCCACCCACTTGAATGACCTGCACATACCGAAAACATAAGTCAGAATGCTTGTGATGAAAAGGTAACTAAAGTAGAAGGTAACAACATTTTCAACCAACACTTACGCATCTGATGAGACATCAAGTAGGCCATGTGACTTGCGTTCTGGAAAGCTCGAAGGCCCTCGCAAGTACACCTTACCCTCGCGCACAACACCGATCAAGTCTAGTGGATGATCTGTCAAGAGATCCTCATCCGCCACGGCATCCTCATCCTCCTCACTCTCCTCACTCTCCTCACGCTGCTGCTCCTCCTCCTCTGACACCTCCGAGAGCCGGTCCTGGTAGTTATCATCACTAGGCAAAGAGCCCGCATCCTCCTCCACCAAGGGCTCCTCGGGCTGCTCCCCCTCCTCTGACTCGGAAGACGACACCGAGGGCAGAGGACTACTCAAGCGAGCAGTAGGGCGCCTACCCCGGGGCGCCTTGGTGGATCCCGTGGGTCTACCACGCCGTGCGGAAGTCTCCTCCGTAGCTGCCCGGTCACGCTTCCTTCCAATGAGCACGGGAGTCCCATCAGCACCCTGCGCGTATAGTTTAGACACATTGCCCACCTTGTGAGTCCGCTTCTCCTTGACGACCCGGCTGAGGGGCCGCTTGTTGATGAGGAGCTCCTTCTCCTTGGCAACACTCTTCTTCGACGCGAGCTGCTTCTCCTTGGCGCCCGGCTTGTGAGTCCGCCCTGCCATGTCTCAATCACCTGTCATCACAAAGAATGTGTTGATTAGGCTTAATCAACACATAAGAAGAAATTGCCAAAACTCATATTAATACAACAAAAAACAAATTAAGCTTCGAACTCCATAAAGAGATACCTACACTCCTAGATGGTTGTTGGAACTTTACATCATGTCTCATTAGTGTTGTTGGCGGTTGTTTTTTTGTGAAATTATATGTACCATGCATGTTACCAACGGTGGGATCACAAATTGTTAGGGAAAAAGAAGTTGTTGGTATGGACGGGAGAATCATCCTAATATGGTACAACGATGCATGTAAATGAGAATGTAGAACAAATAGATAGACGGGCTTCTATAAATTCAATTATCTATTAACCTTATTATCAACAAAGATGAACCGACACATCTTTATAATTGTGCATAACATCATCTCACCATTAACATGATATGTCTTAATTATACCGTGACTAATTGATCTTATTAGCCTTAATTAAACAGCATTGGACAAAAATAGAGTTTCACAGACACATCCACAGAAGCTACACAGAGATACTGATCCAAAAACGACAGGATTCTTGCCCAGCTAGACCTACAGAGATGACATACAACCTAACCCTAATGAGACCTAACCCTACAGAGTTGCCATCATTTCCAGGCGATGCGCAACACCTCCCCTAACCCTAGCCGTAGCCAAAATCTCTGCTTGATGCTTACCTTGGTCGATGGAGGGGGTGCAGCGGAGGCCGGAGTAGAGGAGGCCGAAGATGCCGGAGCCGGAGCCGCGTCGAGCCGGAGCAGAAGAGGCTGAGGGGTGCAGCGGAGGCCGTAGTAGGGTTCGGGCTCGTGGCGGCGGGGGCCGGGCAGCGGCCTGGGATTCGTGGCGGTGGGGGGTGGCGGCGGACGGGGAGAGGTGGCGGCGGCAGCAGAGGGAGCTGGCGGCGGGGGCGGCGTGGGTGGGGGGTGGCGGGCGGCGGCGGCGAAGAAAGGCAGAGGGCGCCGCGGGGATGGGGAAATGGGGAATTTTTGGCATTTCGGCGTTAGCGTTATTTTTTGCCGAGTAGGCGTCTTCGCCGAGTGTCCAACTCGGCAAAGACCTTTTATAATTTATCATTTTATTTTATATAATCTCTTTTTGTTGGTTATTTTTTATAATTTCATTTTATAATGTGTACGACCAAACTATTATACATATCTTAGGACACCACCTAGATTTTGGTGTGGTTCCGACGCTCCGCGGCCCCCGGTTCCGTCGAAACCCCCCCCCCCCCACGGTTGACCGGAAGTCAACCGTCTCGTCTACCCCTTCCACGGGCGTCGAAAGGGGGTAGCTCCAAGGACTTTTCTCCTTGGTTGTGTTTGGATAGGTCATAGGAGCATCTGGAACCCAGTTTGGCCCCATGTCTTCACATGGTTCCACCCGTTGCACCCGAAATGGGAGTTTCCACCTAGAAGAGCAGAACCTTCGTGCGGGACAAGTGTGGTTTGTGAAGCCGGTCACACCTCGGAGTATCATGTTGGATCTTCAAGCCTCCCACCACACTCTAACACATATGATATGGCACCACCTAGGTTTTGGTGTGGTTCCGACGCTCCGCGGCCCCCGGTTCCGTCGAACCCCCCCCACGGTTGACCGGAAGTCAACCGTCTCGTCTACCCCTTCCACGGGCGTCGAAAGGGGTAGCTCCAAGGACTTTTCTCCTTGGTTGTGTTTGGATAGGTCATAGGAGCATCTGGAACCCAGTTTGGCCCCATGTCTTCACATGGTTCCACCCGTTGCACCCGAAATGGGAGTTTCCACCTAGAAGAGCAGAACCTTCGTGCGGGACAAGTGTGGTTTGTGAAGCCGGTCACACCTCGGAGTATCATGTTGGATCTTCAAGCCTCCCACCACACTCTAACACATATGATATGGCACCACCTAGGTTTTGGTGTGGTTCCGACGCTCCGCGGCCCCGGTTCCGTCGAAACCCCCCCCCCCCCCCCCCCACGGTTGACCGAAGTCAACCGTCTCGTCTACCCCTTCCACGGGCGTCGAAAGGGGGTAGCTCCAAGGACTTTTCTCCTTGGTTGTGTTTGGATAGGTCATAGGAGCATCTGGAACCCAGTTTGGCCCCATGTCTTCACATGGTTCCACCCGTTGCACCCGAAATGGGAGTTTCCACCTAGAAGAGCAGAACCTTCGTGCGGGACAAGTGTGGTTTGTGAAGCCGGTCACACCTCGGAGTATCATGTTGGATCTTCAAGCCTCCCACCACACTCTAACACATATGATATGGCACCACCTAGGTTTTGGTGTGGTTCCGACGCTCCGCGGCCCCCGGTTCCGTCGAACCCCCCCCCCCCCCCCACGGTTGACCGGAAGTCAACCGTCTCGTCTACCCCTTCCACGGGCGTCGAAAGGGGTAGCTCCAAGGACTTTTCTCCTTGGTTGTGTTTGGATAGGTCATAGGAGCATCTGGAACCCAGTTTGGCCCCATGTCTTCACATGGTTCCACCCGTTGCACCCGAAATGGGAGTTTCCACCTAGAAGAGCAGAACCTTCGTGCGGGACAAGTGTGGTTTGTGAAGCCGGTCACACCTCGGAGTATCATGTTGGATCTTCAAGCCTCCCACCACACTCTAACACATATGATATGGCACCACCTAGGTTTTGGTGTGGTTCCGACGCTCCGCGGCCCCCGGTTCCGTCGAAACCCCCCCCCCCCCCCACGGTTGACCGGAAGTCAACCGTCTCGTCTACCCCTTCCACGGGCGTCGAAAGGGGGTAGCTCCAAGGACTTTTCTCCTTGGTTGTGTTTGGATAGGTCATAGGAGCATCTGGAACCCAGTTTGGCCCCATGTCTTCACATGGTTCCACCCGTTGCACCCGAAATGGGAGTTTCCACCTAGAAGAGCAGAACCTTCGTGCGGGACAAGTGTGGTTTGTGAAGCCGGTCACACCTCGGAGTATCATGTTGGATCTTCAAGCCTCCCACCACACTCTAACACATATGATATGGCACCACCTAGGTTTTGGTGTGGTTCCGACGCTCCGCGGCCCCCGGTTCCGTCGAAACCCCCCCCCCCCCCCCACGGTTGACCGGAAGTCAACCGTCTCGTCTACCCCTTCCACGGGCGTCGAAAGGGGGTAGCTCCAAGGACTTTTCTCCTTGGTTGTGTTTGGATAGGTCATAGGAGCATCTGGAACCCAGTTTGGCCCCATGTCTTCACATGGTTCCACCCGTTGCACCCGAAATGGGAGTTTCCACCTAGAAGAGCAGAACCTTCGTGCGGGACAAGTGTGGTTTGTGAAGCCGGTCACACCTCGGAGTATCATGTTGGATCTTCAAGCCTCCCACCACACTCTAACACATATGATATGGCACCACCTAGGTTTTGGTGTGGTTCCGACGCTCCGCGGCCCCCGGTTCCGTCGAAACCCCCCCCCGGTTGACCGGAAGTCAACCGTCTCGTCTACCCCTTCCACGGGCGTCGAAAGGGGGTAGCTCCAAGGACTTTTCTCCTTGGTTGTGTTTGGATAGGTCATAGGAGCATCTGGAACCCAGTTTGGCCCCATGTCTTCACATGGTTCCACCCGTTGCACCCGAAATGGGAGTTTCCACCTAGAAGAGCAGAACCTTCGTGCGGGACAAGTGTGGTTTGTGAAGCCGGTCACACCTCGGAGTATCATGTTGGATCTTCAAGCCTCCCACCACACTCTAACACATATGATATGGCACCACCTAGGTTTTGGTGTGGTTCCGACGCTCCGCGG
Organism: Poa pratensis; assembly: GCA_947311845.1. Lineage (NCBI taxonomy): Eukaryota > Viridiplantae > Streptophyta > Magnoliopsida > Poales > Poaceae > Poa > Poa pratensis. Next base: position 4,482,256 of record CAMZMU010000040.1, read on the forward strand.
CCCCCGGTTCCGTCGAAACCCCCCCCCCCCCCACGGTTGACCGGAAGTCAACCGTCTCGTCTACCCCTTCCACGGCGTCGAAAGGGGGTAGCTCCAAGGACTTTTCTCCTTGGTTGTGTTTGGATAGGTCATAGGAGCATCTGGAACCCAGTTTGGCCCCATGTCTTCACATGGTTCCACCCGTTGCACCCGAAATGGGAGTTTCCACCTAGAAGAGCAGAACCTTCGTGCGGGACAAGTGTGGTTTGTGAAGCCGGTCACACCTCGGATATCATGTTGGATCTTCAAGCCTCCCACCACACTCTAACACATATGATATGGCACCACCTAGGTTTTGGTGTGGTTCCGACGCTCCGCGGCCCCCGGTTCCGTCGAAACCCCCCCCCCCCCACGGTTGACCGGAAGTCAACCGTCTCGTCTACCCCTTCCACGGGCGTCGAAAGGGGGTAGCTCCAAGGACTTTTCTCCTTGGTTGTGTTTGGATAGGTCATAGGAGCATCTGGAACCCAGTTTGGCCCCATGTCTTCACATGGTTCCACCCGTTGCACCCGAAATGGGAGTTTCCACCTAGAAGAGCAGAACCTTCGTGCGGGACAAGTGTGGTTTGTGAAGCCGGTCACACCTCGGAGTATCATGTTGGATCTTCAAGCCTCCCACCACACTCTAACACATATGATATGGCACCACCTAGGTTTTGGTGTGGTTCCGACGCTCCGCGGCCCCCGGTTCCGTCGAAACCCCCCCCCCCCCCCACGGTTGACCGAAAGTCAACCGTCTCGTCTACCCCTTCCACGGGCGTCGAAAGGGGGTAGCTCCAAGGACTTTTCTCCTTGGTTGTGTTTGGATAGGTCATAGGAGCATCTGGAACCCAGTTTGGCCCCATGTCTTCACATGGTTCCACCCGTTGCACCCGAAATGGGAGTTTCCACCTAGAAGAGCAGAACCTTCGTGCGGGACAAGTGTGGTTTGTGAAGCCGGTCACACCTCGGAGTGTCATGTTGGATCTTCAAGCCTCCCACCACACTCTAACACATATGATATGGCACCACCTAGGTTTTGGTGTGGTTCCGACGCTCCGCGGCCCCCGGTTCCGTCGAAACCCCCCCCCCCCCCACGGTTGATCGGAAGTCAACCGTCTCGTCTACCCCTTCCACGGGCGTCGAAAGGGGGTAGCTCCAAGGACTTTTCTCCTTGGTTGTGTTTGGATAGGTCATAGGAGCATCTGGAACCCAGTTTGGCCCCATGTATTCACATGGTTCCACCCGTTGCACCCGAAATGGGAGTTTCCACCTAGAAGAGCAGAACCTTCGTGCGGGACAAGTGTGGTTTGTGAAGCCGGTCACACCTCGGAGTATCATGTTGGGTCTTCAAGCCTCCCACCACACTCTAACACATATGATATGGCACCACCTAGGTTTTGGTGTGGTTCCGACGCTCCGCGGCCCCCGGTTCCGTCGAAACCCCCCCCCCCCCCCCACGGTTGACCGGAAGTCAACCGTCTCGTCTACCCCTTCCACGGGCGTCGAAAGGGGGTAGCTCCAAGGACTTTTCTCCTTGGTTGTGTTTGGATAGATCATAGGAGCATCTGAAACCCAGTTTGGCCCCATGTCTTCACATGGTTCCACCCGTTGCACCCGAAATGGGAGTTTCCACCTAGAAGAGCAGAACCTTCGTGCGGGACAAGTGTGGTTTGTGAAGCCGGTCACACCTCGGAGTATCATGTTGGATCTTCAAGCCTCCCACCACACTCTAACACATATGATATGGCACCACCTAGGTTTTGGTGTGGTTCCGACGCTCCGCGGCCCCCGGTTCCGTCGAAACCCCCCCCCCACGGTTGATCGGAAGTCAACCGTCTCGTCTACCCTTCCACGGGCGTCGAAAGGGGGTAGCTCCAAGGACTTTTCTCCTTGGTTGTGTTTGGATAGGTCATAGGAGCATCTGGAACCCAGTTTGGCCCCATGTTTCACATGGTTCCACCCGTTGCACCCGAAATGGGAGTTTCCACCTAGAAGAGCAGAACCTTCGTGCGGGACAAGTGCGGTTTGTGAAGCCGGTCACACCTCGGAGTATCATGTTGGGTCTTCAAGCCTCCCACCACACTCTAACACATATGATATGGCACCACCTAGGTTTTGGTGTGGTTCCGACGCTCCGCGGCCCCCGGTTCCGTTGAAACCCCCCCCGCCCCCCCCCACGGTTGACCGGAAGTCAACCGTCTCGTCTACCCCTTCCACGGGCGTCGAAAGGGGGTAGCTCCATGGACTTTTCTCGTTGGTTGTGTTTGGATAGGTCATAGGAGCATCTGGAACCCAGTTTGGCCCCATGTCTTCACATGGTTCCACCCGTTGCACCCGAAATGGGAGTTTCCACCTAGAAGAGCAGAACCTTCGTGCGGGACAAGTGTGGTTTGTTAAGCCGGTCACACCTCGGAGTATCATGTTGGATCTTCAAGCCTCCCACCACACTCTAACACATATGATATGGCACCACCTAGGTTTTGGTGTGGTTCCGACGCTCTGCGGCCCCCGGTTCCGTCGAAACCCCCCCCCCCCCCCCCCCACGGTTGACCGGAAGTCAACCGTCTCGTCTACCCCTTCCACGGGCGTCGAAAGGGGGTAGCTCCAAAGACTTTTCTCCTTGGTTGTGTTTGGATAGGTCATAGGAGCATCTGGAACCCAGTTTGGCCCCATGTCTTCACATGGTTCCACCCGTTGCACCCGAAATGGGAGTTTCCACCTAGAAGAGCAGAACCTTCGTGCGGGACAAGTGTGGTTTTGTTTTCTGTTAATTAATTGCATGACGACCGATGAAACACGCGTGGTAGGTGGTTGTCGGTGGAGTGCATAAGAACACAGGGTATGTGCTGACGAGAATAAATTTAATTATAAAACACATACATATTTAATCTTAAACACATACAAATTTACAACAGTTGATGAACTGGTTCACGGCTTGGGGCTCACACACCTCCCGTGGGAACCTCTCAAACCTCAGCTTCGTTAGGTACGGAAGCTCCGATGCCCGCCCTCTGTGCCCACGATGCCAGTGGCTCATCGCGAGCGTCTCGCCGTTGATGACGAGGCCGGGAGGCATGGAGGACGCGAGTGCAGTCCTCGCTCAAGCGGAAGCGCACGTAGAACCTCCACCATGGCGTCGCGGCGGTTCACACAGCACTGCACCACCACCGCCCCCATGACCGTCTCCGGCGACACCGGTGGCCGGCTACCTCCCACTGTCGCCATGAGTGTGCGCCCGCTTCACTTCTCCTCCAGCTTAACCATTGCGGGAGTGTGAGACAACACATCGATGAACAAAACATACGATTTCCCCGAGCTACAGTCCCACACTGGCTGCGATATCACATGCAGTGTGGGACTGAGCTCGAGAATCCGAATGTTTTGTGTTTGAGCGCCACTTCGATCCAAGCAGCGGTAAGACGTCTCTGATGATCTACAACCGTCCGGCAAAACATCTCTGATGATCTGCAACCATTTGGAACGGTCGCAGGTCATCAAGACGTCTTGCCGCTGGTTGCCCAAAGATGCCTCTCCGAGTGACGCTGGAATGTTTTGTGTGAGTGAGTAGCCTGTGTGAGGAGTGGCCAATTTATAGGCGTCGTTATATTTGCCGAGCTGGACACTCGGCGAAATGCACCACTCGGCGAAGGTTTGGCGCGGAGCGAAATTATTTTTCCCGCCCACCATCTTTGCCGAGCGGGACACTCGGCGAACCTCACCACCCGGCGAAGAAATGGCGCGAAACGAAAATATTTTTCCCGCCCACCATCTTTGCCGAGGTCGACACTCGGCGAAGGAGACCACCCGGCGAAGAAATGGCGCGGAGCGTAATTTCGTTTCCCGCCCTATTCTTTGCCGAGTGCTGGCCACCGACAAACTCGGCAATGGGGCTACAATTTGCGCGGCAAACAAAAAAACTTTCGCGCACTTTCGTCGCCGAGCAAGACACTCGGCAAAGAAATGTCCAATTATTTTATTTTTTGCGGTTACCTCTTCGCCGAGCGAGATGCTCGGCGAAGGCCAGCTCCCGTCATGGCCCCGTGGGTCCGACTGTCAGGTGCCACGTGGCCGTTATTTTCGCCGAGACCGGAGATTTGCCGAGTGTCTTTTGTGGTCCTTGCCGAGAAAATGGTCTTCACCGAGTACTGGGATCGTATTGTCTCGGCGAAGTGCGTTTTTGCCGAGTGGTCACCGCTGCGCCGAGTTTGGTTTGTCCTGCGTCGGCGTAGGCGTCTTCGCCGAGTTGTCCCCGCGTTTTAGCACTCGGCGAAGCCGAGATCACTCGGCGGAGAGGCATTTTCTAGTAGTGCACCCACAGGGAATGAGATGTCTACACCGTAAATTAAATAAATATAAAAATCGACATGAAAAATTTACCTTGATTGAAAACATGTAGGAAAATTATCCGGCCAAGAAAAAAAGCTACTCCAATTTACTAACAAATTATCGGTCAGATCTTCGTCTTATGCGGCAGCAGGTACCATGTGGCGCACCCCATTGTTGCAGTACCGCAATGTACCTAGTGCAACACTCGGTATTTTACCCTATTTGTAGAGTGCCTTTTTTGCGGAGTGTAGCCTACAAAAGACACTTGGCTTATATATAACACTAATTGCCGAGTGATCCTTGTTGCCTTGGCAGCACTTGGCATATATTCCGAGTTTGCACTCTTTCGGTCTTGCCAACGAAGCGATTTTCGGTAGTTAATGGCCCGGAGTAATTTTCTGGAACTTTAATATAGTTCTCTCCTAAATATAAGTAACATTATTTTTGGTGATGCCGAAAGAATGAAAAAAGAGGAAAAAAGTTTGCCCCAAATTTTTTGCATTACTACTTACTAATAATAATCGATCATGTATAGTAACATGAAGCGGTAATCACTTACAATGATTTGTTGTGTACCATTTATACGCGCTCATTACAAACTCGTCGTTGAGATGAAAAATGATTAATCAGTATAACATATTGTATAATTTGATCCATTTTCGACTTCCCATCGACCAGCAGGGATAGATGCTCTTGCATTCAGGCCAGAGCAGATATATAGCAGGCACCTGCGCTTGTGGTATTAGCTAGAATGTACACATTATTCCAAATGACCAGACCAAACATCTAAAAGGAAAATTTCGAAAAAAAATGGCACAACACAACGATAATTTAAACTTGAAAAGTATCATCCGAATTTGGAATTCATGAACCTAAATTTCCAACCATAGTTGTAGATACATACGCAAACTATATGCAGAACGCTTGAGTATCAAAATACCTACTGTGCCAGGACACTTCGTAAGAGCGAGTCGGTCGGCGAGCCGTGGCCATGGGCTCACCGTCCTTGCCACGCTTGACTCGGAAACATCTCAGCCGGAGAAGACTCTTGCCACCGTAAAAGTCCCAGTACTTCACCTCCTTAACTGTGCCTTGCTCTTCCGATTCCATCTCCTCCTCCTCCCTCTTGGGACGCAGGCGCTCCATGAGGCAGTACTCACCGCTGCTTTGGACTGATGATATGGGCACCAGCTTAGCGTCAACATGGCTCCAACCAGCCAAACCGTCCTCGTCGAGGTGAAACAACTTCTCTTTGCCGATCTTCCACTCTGACCGAGCTAACATGTTGTTACCAACGCATAGGCGCCCGTCCTTCATGAGAGGACCATGTATGTTCCCATTATTAACAGCGTGGAGGCCAACCCATGCATCAAGCCCAAGATCGTAGTGGATTTGACCGACAACCGGCATATGCCACTCACCGTGCCGCCTCCATCTACTGCTCGTCATGCTGAAGGAGAAAGTAGCACCCAATGGGCTCGTCTCTGTTGGCCTAAGGGACACCAAGATTTTGGGAATTGGGAGGCGCCGCTGGCCTCCGTGCTGATAAGTGGGCGACATGGGCCGAGCCGGTGATGTGATCCGCCAAGAATGGGAGACCGGGAGGATTGCTGAAGTTGCTCCAGTACCACCGTGAGAGACCGGACAGTGTCTCCCAACCCCAGAGCTCGTCTCCCTCGGCATCGTCCGGATGTAGGTCTGCAGTGAGACAGTGCAAGCTCCCGCCACAGTTGCCCGAGTTATCATCCCAATCATTCGACGGCTTGTCGGAGCCAAGCATGTACAGCGTGTCCCCGATGGCCATTGCTGCCTTGTACGGATCATCCACGAGGCCGTATGGGAGGTGAGGCGTGACGGTGAGCTCAGACGTATTGATGTCGTAGATGAGGACGCCCCCGATATTGCTCAAAGGCGGGGCTTATGAAAGTGGCGCCTATAGCAACGATGCTGCTGCCCACGGCAGCGAACTGCACTCTTCTCCTAGAGTCGCGAGCGTCACGCGAAAGGACCGGAGGCTCAGGGAGATGCCGCACGCCACCGCCCGGATAGTCGTCGTCGTCGTCGCTGAGATCCAGCTTGTGGACGCCGTAGCCGTCCAGGTAGTTGTCGAGCACCAGATAAAGATGTCGCTTGACCTTGGCGTGTGAATCACCAATGGATTTGGCGGCGTATCCTCGCGAGCCGATCTGTTTGTTGGTGCCAAGAATGGTGGTAAGCTGGCTGCCATGGCGGCGGGCAGGCAGGAGACGGGAGAGGAGCAGGGTGTTCGGTCGACTCAGGAACGATCGCCACGCCCACGACATAGTGCGCCGGCGGTGTGTAGGGTTTGGGTATGCTCGTTGGTTCTCTCGATTGGTCAATGGTTGATGCTTCGGTATCAAATGGGCTTTCGGGTATGTTCTAGTTTGGTTTGGACTGAATGTGATGTTACAACGAACTGGGCCGCGAAGGTCACCATCCATTGGAGGTGATCCACTGGAGGTGCAACGTACATGTCACAGATTACCTGGAGGAAGAAGCATGTAGGAAAATTAAAAACAAATCAGCTGCTAAAAAATTCACAGAACACGAGCAACGACATGAAAAAAATTCGTCGAGGAAAAATCATGTAGGAAAATTATCCGACCAAAAAAAATAAGCTACTCTAATTTAATAAAAACGGAGCGCAATTGTAGGAAAAAAGTATGATTAAGAAACTATAAGTATGATTACGATCGGCAAGTGGAACAATAACGACTTACTTTCCTCTATAAACCCTGGAGAGGCGTTTCTTAGGTGCAGCACGACTCTCCCAAATTTAGAGATCAAGGCCCCCACATCCTCCACCAACTCTGCCAGTGTGGGAATGCGGTAGGCGCTTCATTGGTGGTGGCGACGGCGTCAGTAAGGACGTTAGGCGAATAAATTTTCATTAAGCCTCTCCATCTTGACAATGTCTGTTACATCGACGTCAATGGCTCGATGATTTAGATTCCCGACAGCTTCTCTGGCTGGTGAGGTTAGGGTTTGCAAGGTTTTCGTTGTGGTGGAGGCTTCCCTCTGCAGTTTGATCCTCCAACCTCCTCTTCATCACATTGGTGTGGCCTGTGAGGTTTTTTGGAGGATGGGATCTTCGATTCAAGGATCCTCTAGCAGCGACAACTTCAATGGTTTCTTATCCAAGGCGCTGGTCCGGGCAAAACCGTGGACTTGATGACCACTCATCCGCTGTCAACAACGACGGCGAGCAGAAGCAGGGGGGCAACGACCCGTTCGAGAGGAAGAGGATGGTCGACCCCTCAAGGACCTCAATGTTGATCAATAGATCTTAGATCTTTTTTCGGAATAAAAAGTTATGACTGATCTAAGGAGGGTCTAGATGAATTTGTAAGATGAAGAAATATAGAGTTGGATTAAACATATATGACTTGGACCAAAAGTTTTTCTGTATTGGTCTAAATAGTTTTGTTTTAAAATTTGAATAGTGAGAAATTAGTTGTTGTGAACCGATTTGTTAGCTTTTGGCACTAATCGGCATGTTCTAATGGAAAATTTAACAAGAGCGCACCATTGGACATGAATTTTTTTCAGATTACATGGTATGCATTTGTTCAGTTCGCGATTTATACTGACAAATTTATGCATAAGTTATTTGTAATTTCTTCACCCACTCTGAATCAGCTTGGGTGATCCACGATTCCACTCACACAAGGACAAACTTTGACGCGTCATTACAAAAATACAACAATATTACTCTCGATGCTAATGTCGGCACCTTCAGGTTTTTATTCCTCTTTTCGCCAGCTAAAAATTGCCGCTTTTCACAATAGACATGAAAAAAGTATATAGTTTTTAGGAAAATAATTTGACTCATTTTCCTCAGTTGGGTTGATCATTGCCAATTATAGATTATCTTGCATTAATTTGAATAATAAATACTAGTAATAACTTGTGGTATTGAATACTAAATTAAAATGTAATTCCAAATATCCAAGCATCTAGACCATAAATGTCGAAAAGATGCCACAAGACAGCGAGGATTTAAACTTGAAAATGCATAACCCATCTTCGAATTCCTAAACCTAAATTTCAGACGATAGATCCAGATATAAATGCAAACTACATCCAGAACGCTTGAGCGTCAAAATGCTTATTGTGACGGGTTACTTCATAAGAGCGAGCTGGCAGGAAAGCAGTTGCCATTGGCTCACCGTCCTTGCCACGCTCGACACGGAAAGAGGTCAGACGGAGAAGAGAACGGCCACCATCACTCCAACACTTCTTCTCCATCGTCTCCTCCTCTTCCTCCTCCACTGTCTCATCCTGCTCTTCCGAGTTTGTTTCCTCATCCTCCTGCTTCTTCTCGCGACACAGGCGCTCCATAAGACAGTACTCGCTGCAGCCATCGCCTGATTCTATGGGTACCAGCTTAGCGTCAATGTGCCTCAGCCAGCCACAGCGTCCTCATCGAGGTAGAATAGCTTCTCCTTGCCGACCTCCCACCACATCGGGTTGGACCTGATGTTCCCTGCGCAGAGGTACCCGTCCGTCACACGAGGACCATGCATGTTCTTCCCATGGACGGCGTGGAGGCCGACCCACGCGTCTAGATAGCCATCGTAGTGAGCATGGCCGAGGACCGGCAGTTGCCACTGACCCTGCCACGTCCACTGGCTACTCGCACTGCTGAAGCAGAAGGTAGCACCCAACACGCTCTTCTCCGTGGGCCTGACGGACACGATGATCTCCTGAGGTGATGCGCTGGCCGCGTGAGCCGTGATGTTTTCTGCCAAAAAGGCCGGGTACCATTGGAGGATTACGGTAGTGGCTCCAGCACCACGGCGAGGAATCGGACAGTGGCTCCCAACCCCAGAACTTGTCTCCATGGGGGCCGACGTCGTGGTTGACTGGCGGATTTGTAGTCAGGCAGTGCAAGCTCCCACCACCGTTCCAGTTACGATATGGCTGGCCGAGCATGTAGAGGCTGTTCCCTATGGCCATGGCTGCGGTGTGGCCAAACACGAGTCCTCTTGGGAGGTGCGGCGCCACGGTGAGCGCTGACGTCTTGGTGTCGTAGATGAGGACGCCGCCCATGTCGTCGGGTAGTCAACGGCCTTCCAGCAAGGGGCAGAAGGCGGTGGTGCCTGTGGCGAGTGGCGACGATGCTGCTGCCGACGGCGGCGAACTGCGCGCGCTCTCCGAGGGTCGTCAGCGTCACGTGGAGCACCGGAGGCTGTGTTAGGCGCCGCGTCGCACCGCTGTTCAGATCATCTCCGTCCTTTTCGCCGAGGTCCAGCTTGTGGACGCCGAATCCGTCCTTCTGGTCGTCGAGCACAACGTATAGATGTCATTTCTGCGTAGCATCGCCACAGGAGTCGGAGGCGTATCCTCGTGATCCCAGCAGGTTGTTGCGGCCGAAAAGGGTGGGTACGTGGCTGCCATGGCGGTGGACAGGCCGGAGGCTGGAGAGGAGGAGGGGACGCCGTCCACTAAGCACTACGGGAATCCCAAAGACGCCGATGGCCGGCAACCGTCGGCGTAGACCAGAAGGCCGTCGGCGTAGCCATAGCCTAGCGCCGTCGGCGTTTTGCCCCGTCGGCGTACCCACCCGGCTGTCGGCGTATGTGTACCCCGTCAGCGTACGTGATGGTGGGACCCACAAGACGGCATCCCGCCGTTCCGTCAGCTCCCCATAAGCCGACGGCATTGCCGTCGGCCTATGCCACAAGACTTTTTTGAACTTTTTTTTGAACTTTTTTTTGAATTTTTTTAATTCTTTTTATTTGTATTTCGAAATTTCCCACTTAGTTACATACTTAATCCTTAATTGCACACTTAATCATATGTCAAATTACTTATCCTGTCAAACTTCCCATTCGGTCACCCGTCCTTCGCCCGAGCACGCTTAACTTTTGAGTTCTTTCAAAAATAGCTTCCAAATGAGAAATTAGAACTTACTGATATTAGTACCTATCAATCATATTAACCCCTCGGTTATGATGTTACACTTTTCATTGTTTAAATTTAAAAAAATTTTTGAGTAAAGTAACAATGATTATGTAATAGTATATTTCGAATAAATAACAATAAAATGAATTTTACTTTATTTTTTCCTTTTAAATTTAATATGGAATAATTCATATCTTTAAATCCGTAAAGCGAAATTTGACAAATAAAATACCTAAATCGATTAGAAAAATTAGAGAATTCAAATATGTCATCCATATTATCTTTTGCATCACAGAAACATTGATAGTTTTAGAAATGTGACCACTTTCGATGAATAGTCATTTTTCAAAAAAATAAAAGTAATTGAGAAAATACTCAAAAAATGAAATCCTTTGGCATGGTCATTTTATGTGTACTAGTTGCTAGCAAAAATGATAAACTTGAGTTTTGACAAACATTTCAAAAAAATGCTTCACAAAAAGGTATATCGTCTATAGACATGTATAGGTTTCGTGCCAAATGACCAAGTTATGGTCATCTCCGTGCCATAGTTTGTGATAATGTGTCCATATTTGAAACATAAGTGTATCTTGGTATGACAAACATTGTTGCCAAAAACAATTTCTAAATTATTTTTATAAATATCATTTTCCATTTTTAAGTGCCAAAAATGATTTTTTATGGAGGAAATACCAAAAATATGTTGCAAAAAGGCACCCATCTTATTGTCACAAAGGGTACTACATATTTGATGGATAATACCCAAGTATTAGGAATTTTCTCGATTTCTACCTAATTTTTCCTATTTAAATGACTTTATGCCGATTTTCCAAAAGTAATTGAAATTTGAACTACAAGTGTGAGATAGTTTGGTCTAATTTTTTTACAAAAATCATTTTTAGGTACACAAGTAGTGACTTTATCACAGAAAAATCGATAGTTTTGAAAAATGTGACCCCTTTCAATGAATAGGCACGGCGGTCATTTTGACCATTTTTCACAAAAATAAAAGAAATTGAGAAAATACTCAAAAAATGAATTCCTTTGACATGGAGTCCTTTTATGTGTACTAGTTGCTAGCAAAAATAATAAACTTGAGTTTTAACAAATATTTCAAAAAAATGCTTCACAAAAAGGTCTATCATCTATAGACATGTATAGCTTTCGCGTCAAATGACCAAGTTATGGCCATCCCCATGCCATAGTTTGTGATAATGTGTCCATACTTGACACATAGGGGTGTCTTGGTATGGAAAACATTGTTGCCAAAAACAATTTTCAAAATATTTTCGTAAATATCATTTTCCATTTTTAAGTGTCAAAAATGACTTTTTAATTAAGCAAATACCAAACATATGTTACAAATGTCATGTGCATGGTGAAAAAGATTTTATGGATGTCATATTTGAATTTCTCTCATTTTTCTAATCGATTTAGACATTTAATTTGTTAAATTTCGATTTACGGATTTAAAGATATGAATTATTTCATATTAAATGGAAAATAGAAAAAAGTAGACACCGACGGCCGCCGTCGGCGTATCAATGCCGTAACGCCCCGTCTGTGTGCCGTCACGGCGGGCCTTGTACGCCGACGGCAGCCGTCGGCCTATGTCGGGCTACGCCGACGGGCTTTTTACGCCGACGGCCGCGTTCACGGCTTCCCTAGCTCGCCTTGTACGCCGACGGCCCCGACATTTGGCCGTCGGCGTATAAGTCGGCCGTCGGCGTCTTGTGGCTTTCCTGTAGTGAAGGAACGATCGCCACGCCCACGACATTTTACGACGGCGGCCGGAAGGGGTAGGGTTTGGGAGGACTGACTACGTACGATCGACAGGAATGCTCATTGGTTCCGTAGTCGGTGAATGGTGGATGGTGCAGTTTCAAATGGTCTTTTCTTGGTGCGAGGCCGGGTTGCTGTGGGCTTGGGCTGAAACTGCGGGCTGAGAAGCAGGTCCATGGGACTCCCATCGAGAGGCATGAAGAACTGTTTGAGTTTGGATCTTTTTGGGTGGAGTTTGAATCTTGATCGAACTCATGAAGCAGCAAAATAAATTAACCCAAAAGCAAAAGTAAAAAATTGGACTTGCTTATGACTGGAGTTTTTAGAACCGCTGTCTTGGTGTCTAACTGTCTATCGAGGATGCCGCCAAGAAAGCACATAGGAAATTGTTTAACACCATGTTTGTTAATTTTTCACAAAACATGCACAACTCATGAGCAACTAGATTATTATTTTTATCTTAATAAAGAAAGCACGTAGGAAATTTATCCGGGCAAGAAAAACAACTGTTCTAATCTTCTATATCTAAATAGGAGCACCCCACTACAAAGAATTCTCTCAACATGCAAGCTATCCACCTAAGCAATCTCCACTAACTATATTTCTCTCCTCATGCAACCTTCCACCTCACCAGGGTTGCCAACTCACCAGCTCAAAGAAAAAGAGTCTACGAACTAAAAAAAGCTCGGACTACTGTTCCATGTGGGCATTTAATTTTTCCTTTTCCCTTCCCCTTCCACTTTCACATGTAGGGCACAACCTTTGTTTATCCTGTCTCCTCCGCTTCATCTTCCAACTCCATCGATCTCATATTCCGCTACACCACCCACGAAATTCCTCTGGCTTACTCTGCTATCCATTTCATCCACTCTCTTTTCCTAGCAGTGCGTCTCGAATTTTCATTTCAATCGTGAGAGGATTGAATGAACCTACCGAGTCCCCTTTACATTTTTCTCGGTTGCATTTTCATGGGAGCCAAAGAATAAAATGAGTCGTTGATGAAGGTCAAGACGAGGAGTAGCTTCTGGAGGAGGCGGCAAGACGACTAACATCAGCAACGTTTGCCATCAGCCTGGTTGTGGCGACGAGAAGTGGAGATCGTGCACAGGCAGAACACCATGTCCGCATGCTCTGTTGAATCAAGGTTAGTTTATTATTTTGAAGAAATAGGCTTTCGCCCCGCTATTTTAATATAGCAATCACCCGATACAACTTTGAGACCACAGCTGGGGCAAACAGCACAATTCTGCCCAAAAGAAAAGAATGAGAAAAAGGAAGAGAAAACAACGCCAACAACGGCGGATCAACGAAAACAAAAGTGACTCTCAACCGCTACGTCCTCTCCGATTCCCACCAGAAGCCTAGCGCTCTGAATCGCCGCGTACAAGCAACACCTCCAAGAAGGAAAGCGACGACGCCGACGCTGCTGCCCGGACAGGTCTTAGGGTTTCCCCGGTACGCTCCGAGGAGTGGGGAAGGGGCACCCCGACGCCCTTCAAGAAGGAAGGGCGACACTCTCAAGCGTCACCGCGTCGGTGCCAAAACGACAGAGATTTCTCCCGACCCCCAAAAAACCACCTCCCGGACAATCTGAAGCGCTCCACCAAAACTTGCCGCCCACCACCAGACGCCACCTCGGTCTTGAGTCACGAACGTCGTCTCACCATGGCAAACACTGCGAAGCTAGACTGAGAAGAGGCAACCGTAGACAATGGATGGCGATACCACAACCACGCGGGAGGGAACAACCTCCACCACCAAAGGCAGTAGCCGACCGGACACATCAGTAAGAGCACACCAGACCATTGGAGCCGGAGAGTGACAGCAGCACGGCCACCTGGAGGACTTCCTTCACCGCCACTGCTGCGGGTGCCGACCGGACGCGGTAGCAAGGACACACCAGTCCGGGCAGTCCCGGCCGGGTCCCAAGAGGACCCGTAAAGTCCCCGCCACCACGCTGTTGCATGTAGGCCACGCCGCCGCTGCCCTCAAGATCGAAACCATAGGTCCGGCCGGACCCAGAAGGGCCCGTGAAGCTCTCACCATCGTGCTGCAGCAGGGGCGGTTGTCGTGCCTCGCCGTCCACGTCACAGAGAGCTCGAAATCAGGCTAGAGGCAGACTGGTCACGCCCGACCCGCCCTGACCCAGATCAGGCCCGAAGGGCCTAGATCTGGGCCTGCAGGGCTGTGGCCGAGCACATCCAGCCACCACCGCCGCCAACGGCGGCGCCACCGCCGCGTACGCCACCCGCGCGCCGGCAGGTCGCCCCGCCGCCGCATGCCGGACCTCCGCCGCCTGGGGTCACCACCCGGTGAGGCACACACCGCGCGAGCGCGCCACCGAGAGGGTAGAAGCAGGGGGCCGCCGCCGTCGGCGCCGCCCGGGCCTAGCCCGGCGACGAACGCCGGCGACGGCGGACGGGAAGTGAAGAGGGAGGGGCTAGAGGAGAGGGCGCCGGCGGCTAGGCCCAGCCGCCCGCGCGGGGGGCGGCGGGTCGCGAGAGGAGGGGGTTGGTGGAGCGCGGGTAGCTATTTTTTTCGTGAAGTTTGTTTCTATTTTTTCCCGAACTGGATTTAGTTGAGTTTATTATTTTGACGGGAACCTGGTTGGTTCTTTTGTTTTTTATTGAAATGTAGGCGATCATCCATCGCGTTGTGATTCATTCACTGATTCTAATTTAAAGAACAATCTGTTCTTACGAGGTTACATCCATTCAACCCCGTAAGTAGACTTAGCTAGCCATGTGCTTCTTTTTCCGATTCGTTTATCTGAGTTGGATAAAACCCTGACTGATCACGTCAATTCATGTTTTGTTGTTGTATGGAGCTATGTGCTACTGCTCCACTCAGTATCTTATACCACAATTTCTTTTGTCTAATCCTTATTAGGTAATTAATATCGCATCTTCATTGTTTCATTTTTTTACAGATGTAACAAGTTCAACCAAAGCAGATTCTTTGTTTCGTTGCCTTACAAGGTCAGAATTCACAGGTGAACTTCATTTTTTTGGACTCTATAATGTCTTTTTTTTGCGGGGATAGTACAGATATTACAGGAGCACGATTCTTACAGAAAAGCCCAGCAAAAATAAGAAAATACGCACAAGTCCTCCCGAGCTTCGACTCCGTTGACGATGAACAGCACGTACCGCCGACGCGCCGCCGCCACTCCTCCACGAACGCCTTGGATTCAGAGGAGCCCCTCCGCGGACGGGAAGCCTTCGGAGCTTGGCTCTAGAGAGCCTCCATCCTGTCTCGTCGCCGTCGTCGTCCTGCACCTGCACATCCGCACTTCCAAGATTATTCAAGCCCGGAGCCGCCATCCCACGGACTCCGGCGAGGGGAAGACGAGCTCGACCGCTCCGAAGAACGCCGAGCCCGAAGAAGACGGCAGATCCGCCGTCGAGGTCCACCGGAGCACCACGAGCGGAGGAGAGGAACGCCGTCACCAAAAGCCACTCCGGCCGCACCACCGCCTCCTCAGCGCCGCCGGCTAGCAACCCACACACACCTAGTCTATATACACGCCGGGATCCGTCGATTCCCCGACCTCCCGCCGCCGGAGCGGCCGCCGGAGGGCGAGAAATCGGACGGATCGCCGGCGGCGAGCTGGATGCACGGGAGAGAACCAAAAATCGCCCTTTCAACACTGTAGATGGAATGTTCACATTTACATTTCCTTAAATGCGGTTGGTAAATAAAAGTTCTCTTCTTACATGTGCTATAAAAAAGGGATCTATGTAATATTGTAAGAAGAAGAATATGGAATTTCACTAAGTATATTGGACATAGATTGGGACGGTTATTGGGATGATACTCCGGGTACCATCCGGTGCCATTTTGTCTGAATTTTTGTAACCATTGATTAATTTAATTTACTTAGAAAGGTAGAGAGGTAATTGCCTATGATTGGTTCCATCCCACGATGCTTCACGCGATCGACCTAATTCTTTCTTCATTCAGAGTGCTAACCCGACCTGCCGCCGATGTTGCCTACTAGGGGTGCACCTACCTCCGACGTCCGACTAGGACAAGTGCACAACAATCAAGAATTGGCACTCTTTCTTGACGTTGGCTCACGTCAAGTGAAAGCTACTCCATGCCTGAGGTCGTATACCTTCGTCAAGAAACCGGTTTGAAGTAGTGGGCCAAATTTTTTTTGTATGGTGCTGTCTCGTGTAACTCTTGTGGCATAAAAATGCTTGTTCGCATGTGAAAAAACCCTTGGCACGATTTCTGTACATGTGAGCATGGCTAAGAAAATAATATTACCACAATCTGATTTTCCTTGATGTAAAGCTAGTAATTCAAAACTGGAAGTTTCAATGCGGACAAACAACTTCAATTTTGCTAGGTGCCTCTAATCTCTAGAATTTGACATAAAAACTAATGTGTGGGCCTGGTTAAAAGAATGTGAACGATCTCATCGTAGTTAGTACTAAAAGATGACACGATCATATTCAAGATCCTGACTAAACATCACCTCACTTATTGTAATCACAACCAACTTGTAACCTACTATGACATAGTGTCGAACAAAACAACAAATTCTACTCTTTTACAGCGTGAGGATGGGCACGAGGAACACATGCGGCGGGGCATTTCCTCCAAGGGTGGTATCTCGGACGAGCCTGAAGTACACACGTGTGTAGGCGAGGCTGACGGCAGTGAACACCCAGCCACTTGCGACCACGACACTACACACTAACCCTGATGGAGACACCCATCAGCACAATCTCAGATTCCAGGCCGCGTCGCTCTTCTCGTTGGCCTCCTCCATGATGCCTTCACGACGGAGAGGGGAGCAGCCTATTGTCCAGGATTTCAACAAGGGCATTAAACAATCGTATCATTGCTCAACAAGGTAATTACCCAACGGTTCTTGAGAGGAGCTACGCTTCAAAATGAACCATTAAAACTTGATTCCTACAAGTATACGATTATGATGGCATAGTAGATTGCTAAAAATATAATTTATCGGGATCTTTTATTGTACTACTCACTTCGTTCACTATTATAAGATATTTTAGTTTTTACGAAAATGCATGTATGTAGACGCATTTCAGTGTGTAGATCCACAAAAATCGGTCTGTATCTAGTGCATTCCCTTATGTGGGTGCAGAAGTATGTTTTGAAGAAGCAGGATCTGGAGTCATATTATTCTTTCAAGATGAAATGAAATTCAGATGATAGGCCTATTTTTCTTCCCCTTGAGGATTGTAATATGGAATAGAACTTCTACTACTTCCTTGCGGTCTACACACTCGAAGTTGTGCGTCATACCGGTTCATCACTGTTTAATGGCAAAGCAAGAGTAAACATGACACACATTGAAATATCTAAAACACCATATAATAGTGAACGAAGGGAGTATTACTTCAGAGAGCAGTACAAATAATGATCTCCATTTCAATGCATGTTTATAGCATATCTATACTTCTTATAAAGCAGAACCCCACTAAGTGAAATTAATATTTTTCTATATCCACATGCAAGCTAGCCAAATCACTTACTCTTTTAGCTAATCAATTGTCAATGTCATCCCAGTAAAATCCATTAATTATTTTCTATCTCTACAATGCAAACATCCACATCATCTTTTTTAGCCCATTAAATTGTCTACATCATTTTTTTATGTTCGAATGATAAGCTCACACCATGTCGCTATGTAGTTACACAAGTAAATCATGTGCAAGTAGAACACCGGAATTAGTTTCGCCCGTGAATTTTTGCCAATTTTTTCAATGATAAAAATCGTATCGTTGTTATTCGAAATTCTGAGCTCTTATATGTGTATTCACTCAAAAAGTGTATAGAAGTATTATGCGCAATATGCATGCCATGTTCATGCAAGCCATACACCACATCTGTTTCGTCAACCCGTTGATATAATCTTACCTATATCAATCACATACACCCCTAAATCATAACGATCTTTAAATTATAAACTACACATACATTTGATGTCTAAAATTTTAGCCTCTCGACTGTCATGATTAACTAAATCTTCCATATTTCTTTAGTCAATTTCAAATTTCATGTGTTTTATTAAAAAAAGAGATACCCACTGCAACGCGCGCGGCGTCCTTCTAGTATGAGTACACAACTATCGGTTTGGCCAACTCATAGCTCAAGTTCAAAAGAACAGTTACTGGCTATTTAAAATATACCAGCTCTGAAATATGAGTTCTAGTTTTTTGGAAAAATGATGATGACACTTCTTGTATTGCATTAGATAAATATTTGTGTGCTTGAATTGGAAAATATAAGAATGACAATAAATCAAGTGAACATTCAAATTACCGAAAGCCAGATTAAGATGTTATGGGCACAATTAATGCAGTGATAAGCAAACAAAGGAAGTGAAGCAGTGAACCTAGAAGCACAAAAATAACAATAATGTTAAACGGAAAATACCAACGGCTACTTTATTTATAAGTGGAGAACACAGATCTGATTAAATAAAAAGATGACCCAGAACAAACAAATCTATCGTTTGGCCAGCTCATACCTCAAGTTCAAAAGAACGGTTACTGGCTATTTCAAAATATACCAGCTCTGAAATATGAGTTTTACTTTTTTGGAAAAATTATGATGACACTTCTTGTATTGTAACAGTTAATTATTTGTGTGCTTGAATTGAAAAAAATAAGAATGACAATAAATCAAGTGAACATGCAAATTACCGAAGCCAGATTAAGATGTTATCGGCACAAGCAATACAGTGATAAACAAACAAAGGAAGTGAAGCAGTGAACCTAGAAGCACAGAAATAACAATAATGTTAAACTGAAAATCCCAACGGCTACTTTATTTATAAGTGGAGAAGACAGATCTGATTAAATAGAAAGATGACCTAGAACAAATACCAAGCAAATCATTCTGTTTCCAACAGCGAGTGCAGTAGTAACCACCCCCAAGTTCCTTGCACCCACCACTCTGCAGAATGCCGGTTGATGGGATGAAAAACGAAAATAATATTTTTGCATGGATTTTCTGAACTACAGAACAACCATATATAGGCTAGGGTCCTTGTTCTCATCATACTTGAGACATATACAACATGAACAAGGTCAGAACTTATTTTCCAGGTCAAGAATCAATGTTCTTGCGCAGTGATGCTTGCATACCCTAGCCTTTCACGTCGGCTGCCTCCAGCTTCACGCCGATTGTCCAACATCACATCTGTCACCCACCAACAGTATACGCCTAAATGCAGAACCATCAAACTCAACACTGATGCAGTACAATAAACTGCACTTCTTGTAAAAACAGCTTCTTCAGAAACAGTGCATCATTATCACCCGAGTCTTTGTGCATTGGGAAGAATTCCAAAGTCCAAGCATCTAGAGGAAAATTTCTGGAAAATGCCACAACACATCGAGGATTTAAACTTGAAAAAATTATCACCAACCTTGGAATTTCTGAACCCAAATATTAAATGACATAAACAGATACAAATGCAAACTACATCCGAAACGCCCCAGCATCAAAATGCCTACTGTGCCAGCAGGGGCGGGCCCACTTCAATTCAAGGGTATTCAACTGAATACCCAAATTTTTTGACAAAAAACCAGTCATATGGAGCATATAATCGGTATATATAAGAAAAAAGATCAGCAGGACAAAGAAGGAGACAACGTATCCAGCATTTCAGCCCACCTTCGTCTTCCCTCCACTTTATTGTCCAACTAGCTAGCAGGCCCATTTAGTTCCATGGCTCGATCGTTCGGCCCGGCCCCTCCTCGCAGTCAGCGTAAGTGCGTAACACGACTGTGTCTGTTCGTTGTATCATTCATTCATTCCCCATGTAGAACTAGTATTTCCCAATCTGCAGGTTCCGCATTGAACTAGTATTCACGACTGTGTCTGTTCCGTACTTGTCCTCGTCCATCCGCCGCGGCACGGCCAGGCTGCTCGCCGAACCTCCTAGACTCTCGTCGCTGGGTCCCTTGATAGTCCACCAGGGCATCTGATCCACGGCTGCGCTGGTTGCTTCTTCGCCGCCGGTCGGTCGCCGCTGGAGTTCCAACAGTTGAGGACTTGAGGTGCTACAAAAATTCTGAAAATTAATCATACATAATTTGCCCCAAAATTTAGAAGACCTTTTTTTCAGATTGCATAGGATGCAATTTGTCTGAAACATGAAGAGAAAGTTATCCTCAAATTTGTAAGCTCTCCTAACATTTCGGTATTTTCTGTCCTCCAGATATTTTAGATGTTGTCCCTTTGATATATTTATATGTTGGACAATTTCAAGTTATAACTGGTTCTACGAAAATGATATTCTAATCAAACCATGTTATATCTTCTATATATTATAGTTAGAACCATAGGAGTGCATGATGCTCCTATAATCAATTATGCATATAAAAAACTAGGCCGGTAAAAACAATATTTTTTTAGCCTTTGAAATTTTGAATACCCACTCTCGAAATCCTGGGCCCGCCACTGTGTGCCAGGCCACTTCGTAACAGCGAGCAGGCCACCGAGCCGTGGCTATGGGCTCACCGTCCTGTCCACGCTCGACATGGAAAGAGCTCAACCGGAGAAGACCCTTGGCGCCTTCACCCCAACGCACCATCTTCTTCCCCTTCCTCTCCCATTTCCCCTTGCCTTCCTTTTCCTCCTCCACCTCCTCCACATCCTCCTTGGGACGCAAGCGCTCCATGAGGCAGTACTCACTGCCGCCTTCGCCTCGCGCAATTTGCACGAGCTTAGCATCGACATGTCTCCAACCAACAGCATCATGCTCGTCCAGGCGGAACAACTTCTCCTTGCCGACCTTCCACTCTGATGGAGAAGACGTGACATTGCCAACACAAAGGTGCCCATCCGTCATAGGAGGACCATGCATGTTATCGTCAATGACGGCGTGGAGGCCAACCCAGGCCTCCAACTCGCAGTCGTAGTGGATGTGGCCGACGACCGGCATGTAACACTCACCGCACTGTGTCCATTCCCTGCTTGCCGGGCTAAAGGAGAAGGTAGCACCTAGCACGCTTTTCTCCTTAGGCCTAAGGGACACCAATAGCTCATGCTGCACCGCCGCTGCCCCAGGCGTGATGTGTGGGCTCCGCACGCTGCGATGTCTTCCACCAAGAACGGGACCTTAGGACCCTCGAAGTGGCTCCACAGCCACGGCAAGTCATTGGATATTAGCTGCCAACCCCAGAACTTGTTTCCTTCGCTGTCGACCGGATCGAGCGGATCTGTGGTCAGGCTGTGCAAACTCCCGCCACAATAGTCTGGGACGATAGAAGGACACCCGTCGTCGTCTTCGTCATACCAGTCCGACCGCGGCCAGGGCTGCTCGGAGCCGAGCATGTACAGGCTGTTCCCGACGGCCATGGCTGCTTTGTAGCCAGATTGGAGACCAGTTGGGAGGTGAGCCACTACGGTGAGCGCCGCCGTGTTCGTGTCGTAAATGAGGACACCGCCCATGTTTGGTATGTAACGTCCGTCCAGCTCGGGGCTTCTGATGGTGTCGCCTATAGCGACGATGCTTCTACCCACGGCGGCGAAGTGGACGTTTCTTGCCGAGGGTCGCCAGCGCCACGCGGAGGACCGGAGGCTTCGTTAGGCATCGCGTCGTGTGGTCGTCGGATGGTCATCGTCGTCGCTGAGGTCCAGCTTGTGGACGCCGAATCCGTCCTTGTGGTCGTCGAGCACTACGTATATATGCCTCTTCGTCGTAGAATCCTTGTGACTGGAGCTGGAGGCGAATCTTTGTGATCTGATCAGGTTGTTGGGGCACGCGGTGGCCGACCGGCTGCCATGGCAGCGGACAGGCCGGAGGCCGGAGAGGAGGAGGGATGTGGTCGACTGAGAAACTGACGCACGCCCAAGACATCGCAATCCGGCGGCCAGAAGGGTGTAGGGTTTGGGAGGATCGACAGGAATGCGACCGCTGCGGCGACTTTTCTACGATCAATGGTTGATGGTGCGCGCGCTGTCAAATGGGCTTTTGGTTGTGGTCTTGTTTTGTTTGGGCTGAACAAGAACGGTCTGGCATGGTGCGGCCTGGGCCCCTGGGCAGCAAGTCCATGGGATTGTAGAGTGGCCGTAGTCGTGGCCCGTGGGCGATAGTCAATGAGCTGTCCGTGCTCTTTGCTCCAAACTTCTTCAACCGGCAGCGCAACCACGAAGAAGCTCTCAGCCATCCATCCATCTAGCCTTGGCCGGCTTCAAGTCTGTTTGTATGGTGTTTCCAATTCTAAGTTGTCTAACAAATCGTTCTAGGTACAGAAAGAAAAGGTACAATTTTAGTTCAGTGAAAAGTACAAGCAAAGTACGTAAGAGTGGGCTAGCTAGTAATGGAACCGTCTACGCTACGTCTAGGGTTAGGGCTCTGGCGACCCCGAGGCGATCGGGCGCCGCCACCCGCCATGGACGGGAGCGCGTTGAGTCTTGGTAGTCTACGAGATAAGGAATTTGAAGGAGAGTCTGGATTGGATACGACAGGTATAGGAGTCCGCAAAAATCACGATTTCGTTCCAGATCGGAGGCATATCGCCCCCAATAAAAGGACGCACAAAGCAGGGGTTGTGGCCACGCTCATTGAGATCTTCGATAAGCAATCTGCGACTGGTGCCTGGTTGACGGAGAGTATTTGAAGATGATGATGATGGTAATGATGAGTACTTCCCCGGCAACGGCGCCAGAAAACAGCTTGATGGCTACGTGTTGGTGAACCCTAAGAGGAAGGTTATGATGTAGACAGCAATAAATTTTCCCTTGAATAATCTATCCAAGGTTTAATCGGACCAGTAGGACTTGACGATCTATCGGAAGGTTGTTGATGTTGACTCCCCCTGGCGCTAGGGAGCTTGCACCAACGTGGAATCTGCACAGACACAAACCAGAACTTTGCCCAACACGAAACAGAGAGGTTGTCAATCTCTCCGTCTTGCAGAAACAAAGAGTTAAACGTATGGTGTGGAAAACAGCAGCAAACACAGCAAGTAACAGGAAACAGATGATTGCAGCAGGTTGTGTAAACAGTATGAGGAAATTGGATCAGGGTCCACAGTTCACTAGTGGTGTCTCTCTCAGAACAGATAACTAGCATGTTGGTTAAACAAATTACAGCTGGCAATTGACAAATAGAAAGGGCATAACAATGCAATACATGCCAAGATGTCTACTATGAAATCTAGTTGGGCATTACAACAAAGTACATAGACCGTTATTCCAACCGCATCTATACCTAAATAATCCACCTTCAAGGCAGCATCCGCATCCTGTTCAGTATTAAGTTGCTAACAACAGATTATTGCATGAAGTAAAGTGTGTAATGTAATCAATACAAGTGCCCTTGGACACTGCACCAATGTTTTATCCCTAGTAGCAACAGCACATCTACCATCTTAGACCTTTCTGTCACTGATCCAGATATCTAGAGACTGAACCCACTATCGAGCATAAATACCCCCTCTTGGAGTCACAAGCATCTACTTGGCCAAAGTATCTACTAGCAACGGAGAGCATGCAAGATCAAGAGCACATAGATAAACAAATTGAATAAACATGGTATCAATATTCATCGGATCCCAGCAAACACAACATCTAGCATTACAATAAGATGATCTTGATCATGTTAGGCAGCTCACAAGATCTAAACATGGAAGCACAAGGTAGAGAGACAACCATCTAGCTACTGCTATGGACCCGTAGTGCAGGGGTGGACTACTCACGCATCACTCCGGAGGCAGGCATGGTGATGTAGAGCCCTCCGGTGATGATCTCCCCTCCGGCAGGGTGCCGGGAAAGCTTCAGAACTCCTCCGATCTGAGATTGACGATGACGGCCGCGACGGAACTTTTCGTGGAATATGATCGACCGTAATAGGGTTTTCGCGTCCCGGAGAATATATAGGCGAAGAGGCGACGTCGGTGGCCGAGGGGGCTACCACGCCATAGGGGGCGCGGGCCCACCCTGGGCCGCGCCCTAGTGTGGCGTGGCCCCCTGGTGGGTCTGCTCCGACTCCCCTTTGGACTCTGTGATCTCCTCGTTATATTATTGACGATGTCTTTTGTTTCGTCCAATTCCGAGAATATTTCCTTAATAGATTTTCTGAAACAAAAAACAGCAGAAAACAGGAAACTGGCACTGTGGCATCTTGTTAATAGGTTAGTCCCGGAAAATGAATAAAAATGATATGAAGTGTAACCAAAACATGTAGCAATTGATATAATAACAGCATGGAACATCAAAAATTATAGATACGTTTGAGACGTATCAACGACTACGGATCCAAGCACTACTACGATGGCTTCGTCGACGCGATCTACGCTTGCAACCAACGTGGGGGTGATCAAGGGGGCGCCGGTGAGGCACCTACCCACCCGAAGCCGTCTGGTGGCGGCGAGATTGTGCCGGCGTATCGTCGTCGACAGCTAGAGGTTGTCGTGGAAGAGATCGGATCGGAAGGTAATTGGGATGCGGCGGAGGAAGCAGTACGAACGTCGGCCCGGAGGCACATCTGGATGGTGAGATTGAATCGGATGATGAAGCATGTGTGGAGCTGGAACCTGACGAAGCAGAGGAGGAGGAACAGGGGATCTGCAGGATGGAGACTCCTAGCGTGCTACTACAGTCTGAAGGCGGCGAACTACAATGTGATCCATAATCACTTCATGAGGGTGTGGAAGATCAGGCTACAATGACGTTTACGCCACTGCGTGACAATTTCTTCATCATCACCTTCTCTTCCAAAGGGGATTACGATTTTGTGGCAAGGGGCGGGCCATGGATTCACCTTGGTACTGCAGTGCTGATCGCACCTTTCGTCAACAATGCCCGGCCTTCTGAAACTATCCTGGACTCCGTCCAAGTTTGGGTGCACTGCTACGATGTTCCTTGGAACAAGCAAACGGTGGCTTATGGAGAGAGAATTGGAGCAGAACTTGGAGAGGTGAAAGAAGTGGATGTTGATCCAGCAGGACTAGAGTTCTATGACTACCTGCGTATACGTATTGCCCTCCCTCTGGGGCGTAGGCTGAAGAAGAAACTGAAGATTGCTGTCAAGGGTCAGCCGGAGGTATAACGTATGATCTGAGATATGAGAGGGTACCTCATTTTTGCTTCCACTGCGGTATCATTGGCCACTCTGAGGAGGAATGTGAGAGGAATCTGAAGGGCTTGCCATCTCTGAACTATGACGCGAGCCTACGATGCTCCCCGCGCCGGAAATTTGCACACAGGCCTATCTCGGCCTCTGTTAATCCTGCAGTCAGGAAGGGGCTGAATTTCTCTACATCATTTGGACAAGGAGTGTCTACTCCCCTGGGCAGGCGACGCAGTGCACAACAATCGTTTGGGGAACAGAGTACTCCGTATCGTGTGGACGTGCCAGAGTCTGATGTGCCGATGCTGTTGATGCTCATGATGGCTTTGAGAAGCCGGAACGCAGCGCGGGGGCAGCGGTGGAACAGGAACTATCAGATAGAATGGAAACTCTACATCCTAACAATGATCCGCGACAGATATGCAGAGGTACAGGCGGGCTTGTTCTGAACCTCTCTTTATTCCTGAGGCTCGGATGGAACTGAAACTCAAGGATGGGATGATGCACAATATGCCACCACCTCTGGAAGCGGATGGGAGCACTACGAAGGCAAAGGAGCCGGGGTCCAGCGATATGATCTCAGCTCTGAAGGCTTATCCAACCAGGTGTGTCTTTTGGGTCAGCTACAGATGTAGATATGCCCGCAGCTGACTCAATTCTAGGCAAACGTTTGCCGGAGGACCTGGAGGATGTCAAGGAAAGGGACTTGTACCTCTCTCTTGCGCTGGACTATGATGGACAGGGAGTTGGGCAGCACAAGAAGGGCAGGGTGCTAGAGATCACGCAGGACAGCACGCGCTTTAAGTCAGCAGGGTATCAGAGGAAGGCTAAGAACAAGGAAGCAACCGGAAGTGGGGCTACCGGTAACCTGACGAGACCATCTGTGGGGTCTCGTCAGGAGCCATGAATTGCATAGGGCTGAACGTCGTGGAGACAGGAATGCCACGACAGTTCGAGAGCTGACTCATCTTTCCCAGTTATGGAGTCCTCGTTTTTTCTTTCTTAGTGAAACTAGACAGCATAAGAATAAAGTTCGTCGTTTGCGTGCTAGATTAGGTCTTAATGGTTTTGCAGGTTGATGACGTGAAACACACGTTCGTTGGGAGACCCCAAGAGGAAGGTATGATGTAGTCAGCAGCAAGTTTTCCCTCAGAAAGAAACCAAGGTTATCGAACCAGTAGGAGCAGCAACTCTTCAGAAGGTTGTCAACGGCGCCAGAAAAATAGTGTTGTTGATGGGAGTCTGGACTGTTGACGTGGAATCTGCACACAACACAATCAAACTACTTTGCCCCAACGAAACAGTGAGGTTGTCAATCTCACTGGCTTGCTGAAAACAAAGGATTAAACGTATGGTGTGGAAAATGAGTATTAAATTGCAGAGAATGAAAAAGGAACAGTTTGCAGTTTGTGGTTGTTTAATCAGTGTAAAAGAATGGACCGGGGTCCACAGTTCACTAGTGGTGTCTCTCCATAAAAGATAACTAACATGTTGGGTGAACAAATTACAGCTGGGCAATTGACGAATAGTGAGCGCATGACAATGCATATACATGACATGTTGACTACTATGATATTTAATTGGGCATTACGACATAATACATAGATCGTTATCCAACAGCATCTATGACTAATAATCCACCGCCGGGTTGTCATCCGAGTCCCCATTGGTATTAAGTTGCAAGCAACGGATAATTGCATTAAGTAAAGTGCGTAATGTAAACAAACACATATGTCCGTGGACATAGCATCGTTAGGTTATCCCTAGTGGCAACAGCACATCCACAACCTTAGAACTTTCTGTCACTGTCCCAGGTTAAACGGAGACATGAACCCACTATCTAGCATAAATACTCTCTCTTGGAGTTACAAGCATCTACTTGGCCAAAGCATCTACGAGTAACGGAAAGCATGCAAGATCTTAAATAACATATAAGATAGATTGATAATCAACTTGACATAATATTCAATATTCATCGGATCCCAGCAAACACAACATGTAGCATTACAATAATATGATCTTGATCATGTAGGGCAGCTCACAAGATCTAAACATGATGGCACAAAGTGGAGAGACAACCATCTAGCTACTGCTATGGACCCGTAGTCCAAGGATGAACTACTCACGCATCACTCCGGAGGCAGGCATGGCGATGTAGAAGCCTCCGGTGACGATTCCCCTCTCCGGCAGGGTGCCGGGAAGAGGTTCTGAACCCTCCCGAGCTAGGGTTGACGACGGCGGCGTCTCTGGAACTTTTCGTGGATATTTGCTCAGGTACTTAGGGTTTTCGCGTCGGGGGGAATAAGTAGGCGAAAGGGCGGCGGCTGGAGACCCGAGGGGCCCACACCACCCCAGGGCGCGGCAGAGGGGGGCCCGCGCCCTGGCGTGTGGGGCCCACGTGGCCCTCTCCGTCGCTCTTTGGTCCGTCAGTGAGTTCTGGAAAATAGGGACCCCGTGTAGTTTCGTCCAATTCCGAGAATATTTCCAGACTAGCTTTTCTGGAATACAAAAACAGCAGAAAACAGGAACTGGCACTTCGGCATCTTGTTAATAGGTTAGTCCCAAAAAATGTATAAAAGTGATATAAAGTAGATGCAAAACATGTAGCAATTGGTATAAAACAAGCATGGAACATCAAAAATTATAGATACGTTTGAGACGTATCAGCATCCCCAAGCTTAGTTCCTACTCGTCCTCGAGTAGGTAAACGATAAAAACAAATAATTTTTGAGGTGACATGCTACTATCATAATCTTGATCATATAATATTGCAAGGCACATGTAAATGAATGAAGTGATCCAAGTCAATGGTCTATAATTTGCTATCAAATAGATAATGAGTAAACAATGAATCACACAAGCTAAACGTTTTCATGAATAGTACTTTCGAGACAAGCATCAAACAGTTTTGCATAAGTGTTAACTCATAAAGCAATAGTTTCTAATAAAAGGTATTTAATCAACACAAAGGAAGAATTTAGTTTCAGCATTTGCTTCAACTTTCAACATATTTATCTCATGGATATTGTCAACACAAAGTAGTATAACAAGTCCAATACATTGCATATAACGCATGTTGTAACAAAGTTGACACTAGTGTTTGCTTGTGGAAGACAGAAAGAATAGGAAAACTGACTCAACATAAAAGTAAAAGAAAGGCCCTTCGCAGAGGGAAGCAGGGATTAAATCATGTGCTAGAGCTTTTAGGTTTTTGAAAGCATATAGAGATTGCATAAAATATTTGATACTCCTCCCAACCTTGCTAACACAAGCCATGGCTAACCGAATCCTCGGGTGCCTTCCATCAATCACATACCATGGAGGAGTATCTATTTTTGAGAGGTGTTTGTTAATTGTCAACGAATGGTAGCGGGTGAGAACAGTATTCTACCTGTCGAACGGACTTTTAAGAGCGGCTCCCATGAAGGACGTTATTTCTACCAGCAAGGCAGATCATCCCTCTTTCTCTTTGGTTTACACACATTCAGGTATTTCACTGTTTGTCATTGCTTACTGATGAATCAGGGCAAAAGTGTGAAGAGAATTAATTGGTTAAAGTTGTAATTAATTGGGACTGGGCACCCCGTTGCCAGCTCTTTTTGCAAGTTATTGGATAAGCGGATGTATATGCCACTAGTCCAGGTGTAAAAGTCCACTCGACAAATAGAATAAAGAATAACCACACTAATTCCTCATGAGCTAGTAAACATTGACACAAAAAGGGAATAATAACATTTTGAATAATTTAAAGGTAGCACATGAAAAATTTACTTGGAGTGGCAAGGAAATACCACATATAGGTAGTTATGGTGGACACAAATGGCATGGATTTTGGCTCAAGGATTTGGATGCACGAGAAGCATTCCCTCTCAGTACAGAGTTTAGGCTAGCAAGGTTATGTAAGCAAACAAGAATATCAACCCGTACACCAAGTTTTATATGACAAACATATTGCAAACGTTATAAGACTTCATACCGTCTTCCTTGTTAACCAAACCCTGTTATTAGAAAATATCTAGACCTTAGAGGTACCACCGATGCAAACCAAATTTTCAACAAGCTTTACGGTAGTTCTTCACTAATAGGCTTAACTCATGTGATGCACAATTTAATCATGATCTACTTGTTAACTCAAAACAATTGACAAGCATCAAGTTATCCATTTTAGTGATCTACAAGATTAAGCAAGTTTTTCCTTATACCAATTACCACATGCAACATTTTCTGAACCAACCAAACACCAATCAATTTATTTCATCAACTCTCCAAACAAATATAAGTGAAGCAAGAGAGTACTTTCTACAAAAGAAAGCTAATAGCTCTGACAAGAGATACATGAAAACAAGAGCTAAAAGCTGAACAGCGCTAGATATGAATACTCAACAAATATAAGTGAAGAATAGGAGTATTCTCATGAAAAAGCGGAGCGTGTCTCTCTCCCAATCAAGAATGCTAGGGTCCAGTCAAGCTTTATTGAAAATAAAAATGCAATACTGAAAATAAAAAGCACACAGACGCTCCAAGAAAAGCACATATGATGTGAAAGAATTAAAATATAGTTTCACTAGAGATGACCTGATAATTTTGACGATGAAGAAGGGGATGCCTTGGGCATCCCCAAGCTTAGACGCTTGAGTCTTCTTGAAATATGCTGGGGAGATCCATGGGAGCCTCCCCAAGCTTAAGCTCTTCACTCTTCTTGATCCTATTATATCATCCTTCTCTCTTGACCCTTGAAAACTTCCGTCACACCAAACTCAAAGTAGATCTCATTAGAGGGTTAGTGCATAATCAAAAATTCACATGTTCTGTAAAGACGCAATATGATTTGTTACTTTAAACATTAGCTACAGC
The DNA here is from genome assembly GCA_947311845.1 of Poa pratensis. Classification (NCBI taxonomy): domain Eukaryota; kingdom Viridiplantae; phylum Streptophyta; class Magnoliopsida; order Poales; family Poaceae; genus Poa; species Poa pratensis. The sequence goes on from CAMZMU010000040.1 coordinate 4,512,235, forward strand.
CACTGATGTTATGTGAAGCTCTTCCACCCAAAAAAGAATTTCACTCAACACTAGTAAAAGAGAGAATGCGAAAAATAAAAAGGCATAATCTGTCTAAAACAGAACAGTCCGCAAAGACGAATTTTTTCGAGGCACTTACGACGCTCAGATCGAGAAACTCTGAACTAATGAAAGTTTCAGACATTCATAAAGATTACGCACAAAAATTTCAGATTTTTTAACAATCTGGTGATTTTAGGAATTTCGTACAGTGAACAGCAAAAATCTGTTTCTGCGCAGCAATCAAAATTAAGCATCATCTTATCATTAGAGGCTACTCTTGGCACAACAATGCGAGAAAATAAAGATACAAAGGAGTTGCTACAGAAGTAAACAAACTCCTTGACTCAATAAAAGAAAAATTGCAGAAAAATAAAATGGGTTGCCTGTAACACCCCAAAATTTCATCCCTAATTTTAGTGGTGTTTTCCGACACCTGAAAAACTTTTCCTCTTGTCCTAAATTTCTGCCCTAAAATTCAAATGTTTCCAAAACCAAGCCAAATGATTCTTGTAGTGGGAGGAGAACTCCTAGATGCAAGTACTAGGAGAGCCCACACCTCAGGCAAAGTCTTGACCAAACCAAAAATTATTTGCCTCCTCAAACAATCGATTTCAAATTTGACCAGTACCATTTTTCAAAACTTCTAGTCGCACCAACTTTTGAAATCGCAAAAACTTTAGTCACCAAAGTTGTAGAGTTTTGAATTTGGCGAGCAGTGGCGAAAACCTCTCGCGTTTGGACCCCCGAGTCATCGGGAACGTGACGATGCCGCTCGTGTCGCGCCCTAGACGCCGCTTTGGCGTGACCTAAACCCGCTTAGCCCTAAACCCGCCTAACCCTCCTACACCATGCACACACGTGCGCCACTGCGCAACCACTCACCCCTCCCGTTCTTATCCCTTACCTTAAATATTTGGAACGATGTTGTTGCGCCGGTGCACCGTCCATCAAGCCTCCCCCTCTCCTCCCATTTGCTCTCCTCTCTCGCTGCACCACACTCCCCTCTGCCTGCTGACTACCTCCTCTGTCTCACGGTGCTGCGAGAAGAGCAAGAGAGCAGTAGGGGTTCGAGTTCTGGGATCGACCCACCATGGCCGCATGGCCGAACCGTGCTCGTCGCGCCCTCACGCAGAGCCCCTCCCTCATCGCACCACCCCTTTCTCACCCTCCCCTGCCCTGCTAGCCACCATCCGGAGTAGCAGTTGGAGGCCGAAGCCGTCCCGTGCATCCTCTGCTGACCATGGCCGAGCCATGGCCGTGCCGGCCCAGCCGCGGGAGGCCGCACCCGTGGCCCCCCATCCAGCCTAGGCCGTCCTTGGGCGCGGTGGAGCTCCGCGGTCCCGTTCCCGCCGACGTACGGCATCCAGGCAGTGCGGGCGTCGCTGGCCAGCCCCGCCCGTGCGGCCTCCATGCCGAGGCCGGCCGACGCCGCGGTGGCTCCCCCCCCCCCTGCCGCCGAGCTCCTCCCCGGGCGTGGTGGACCGCATCCACCCGCCGCCGCCGTTTGCCCGGCGCCCTGGCCCCTCCGAGCAGCCGCGGCGGTGAGCTCCCCGAGCCGTCCGTGCTCTCCCACGTGAGGAACATGACCGCGGTCATCGATCCGTTTTCCCCCCCGTTCCGTTTTCTTTTTCGGTTCCTAACCGTTTCCTTCAACCCAGTGGGCCAGCAGCAGAAGCAGCCCAGCGGGCCAGCAGCGGGAGCAGCCCAATTCCTCCATTTTTATTTCCAGCAGAAGCAGCAGGCCAGCAGCGGACCTCGGCCCACCAGCGCCCAGCCTGGCGCGGCGCTGGCACGCGCGCGTGCAACGCGCCCGTGGCCCAACAGCGGCCCGCGCCGTTTTTTTTTTTCGCGCCAGCTTTTCTTTTTCTCTGCTGCATAGTTTTCAAACTTCAATATCTTTGAACAGTAAGTCCGTTTTCGTGATTCAAATTTCTAAATCTTCGTCTCGACGAGCTCTTTCCGGTGGTACTTATTTCATCTCATTCCAAAATAGTTCTATGGCTGCCCTTTTATACTGGATTCCGGAGTCCGTGGAACGGGCTATCGCTGCCCTACGCCGCGGAACCAACCCGACCTCTCCAAGCCCAAAGGATCCCCGTCTTCGGAGGCAAGCTAACCCCTTGCTATGAGCCGTCCCACAATGTTGTTTGTTATTTGTTTATTGTCATGCCAAGTGTTTATATTTGTCTGCGTTCGGTATGTATTATGTCGGTCTGTATTGTAATGTTTAATATGTTAGTCGGATTATTGCTCCTGCCATGTTATGTTCATCATCCATGTATGCATTAGAATGACGTGTGAATTAACTGTGCGCCTCGCACTTGCGCGGCTTTGTCGAACCCTCTAAATAAACAACTATAAAATATGCGTTCCTATGATTGTTTGCTTCTTCTCCTTCGCCGAGGTGAGGAGCGGACGAATGTCGTCTTATGATCCTCGAGTTGGGGGCATTTGCCAAAAGAGTTATTTGCTTCTTATCCCTCCGTCAAATATGGTTGGCGTAAGCCACCCGGACTGCGACGCTTAGGAGCTGACTTTCCATTTGGTTCTTTTTGCCAAGATTGCTGACACCACGTCAGGTTAATCCTCGAGTGGAATGGATGCTTTCTTTCTTATGATTGCTTTTCAGTTCATTGTTTGGAGGCTACATGCCTCACCAACTTTGTAATTAATCTGCGAGGGCGCTGGCTGGAGGAACTGCCACAGTCGTCCGATTGACCCACTGTTATCTTTTGTATTGATCTGTGAAGGCGCTTGCCAGCGAAGACCGCTGCCACAGTCTTCCGGTCGACGTTTCTTTTCCTTGTCAAACGAGAAGGCGCTTGCCAGCGGAAGACCGCTGCCACAGTCATCCGGTTGACGTTTCTTTTCTTTTGTCAAACGAGAAGACGCTGGTCGGCGGGTTCGCCGCCGTAGTCTTCCGTTGACGTTCCTTTTATTTTGCTAAGTTTGGACATGGATACTACTATTGCTTGATATATTATGTTGCTAATATCTTGTTGTTTGAAGATATATTATTGTATTATTGTGGTTGTTGTGTTGGACTAATCCTCGCTTGTTTGGACTTGTGAATGATGAAACTTCATTAAATGAAAACACCCCTCCAAACAACGATAGGGCCAGTCCATGGTGCCACTAATCTGAACTTTGAACGCAGAACCATCGTCGTCTTATGGAGGACCGTGACCTAGTAGTTGTTGAGCCCCTTTTGTGCCATCCATTGGGCGCAGTCGTTCGGTTGTGCTGTCCGAGGGTAGAGGTCGACAGCACGGGTTCGACTGTGATAGGGAGTCCGGAGCTAGGCATACTCGGTCGCGCCGAGGGATGTGCCGGACTTACTTGCCCGTTGTGCCACGCGCATAGGGTGGTGCAGGAGAGTGTCTTAGCAAGTGGACCGTCATGTGAGTGTATTTTGCTCAGTACGACTTTGGGCGTGAGAAACCTGGAGCGTCGGCTGAGTAGGGTGCATTCTGATAGGTGGTAAAGCAAACTCTCGAGAGACTCAACCTAGCAAGCTAGCCCCGTTCCTGGATATGGAACAACAGTTCAGTGTCGGTCACACTGTGTGTCTTTGTCGTGTCAGGAGGTTAAACCTAAGGCTTGTTTGAAAGAAAGATGAACAACCTGATTTCACTAATGGACAATAAGATGATGCAGGGAATGTTACTTGTGAGGTGAATGGGATGGCGGTGTGATGCGTTGGAAGCCTATAGTTAGGCCAGAGCCAACATCAACCGTGCATGCCCGGGAGATAGCCAGAGTTGGCTGGATTGATAGCCAGAGTTGGCTAGAGGCTTGGAAGCCTGATTGTGTTGACAGGAGTAATTATAAGATTTGGTACCAACTAGTACACTCGTCTACTCGTCACAGGTAATCTCTTTGTTTGATTGTCGGTGCACGATCCAACCCCACCTGGCTTGGACTCTGCACTGGTGATAACCCCATTGCTTGCTTATGACATGTTAGGTTGTCAATGCCATGCTACTTTTATATCATGTATCTAGATTACACCTTGCCATGTTGTAGGATTTTATTTCCAATGTATACCTTGTTGCATGATTGTTGGATTGTTTGTGGTGAGTGGCGATTCTTGCTGAGTGCATATTAATGTACTCACGGCCTTGTGATTGTGGCCAGGTTTTGTCGAGGATTCATCTTCCACCTTAGTAAGGATTTGAAGCAAGAGCGTGCTAGGATCAGTAGCCCAGCCAGAACCTGTGGAGTGGAGCCGCTCCGAGCCGTAGCCTCTCATATGTCTTCCGCTGCCAGTTAAAAACTCTGTATCGTGCCATGCTGGGATTGATATTTTGTCATTCCTTGATGGCCTTGTAAAACCATTTGTAGCACTGATGTGCCTGATTGTGTAATGATTTCCATTATGTTACACTGTTGTGACGTGCAGCCAGTTATCTTGGGATGGCGCACGGGACGACTGCCTCTCTGGCAAGATGTGCCAGGGAGGGGTGTCACATTGCCTCCCATAAGCGCTTTTCTTTAACGCATTTTAGCTAGGCACAAAGCATGCATCAAGTATTGCCAAGTGAAGAAGCATCAACATTGTAGTTTGTTCGAACAATAGAATCATAAGGTGGCTTAATCTTCTTCCTAGGAAAGTGTTCCATGCCTTTCTTGAGAGGAAATTGATATTTTATATTCCCTTCTTTCATATCAATAATAGCACCTACAGTTCTAAGAAAAGGTCTTCCCAACACAATAGGGCATGATGGATTGCACTCAATATCCAAGACAATAAAATCAACGGGGACATAATTGTTGTTAACCATGATAAGAACATCATCAATTCTTCCCAAAGGTTTTTTAATAGTAGAATCAACAAGGTGAACATCCAAATAACAATTTTCCAAAGGTGCTAAATCAAGCATATCATATAATCTTTTAGGCATAACAGAAATACTAGCACCAAGGTCACACAAAGCATTGCAATCAAAGTCATTCAATTTCAATTTAATGATGGGCTCCCAACCATCTTCTAACTTCCTAGGGATAGAAGCTTCATGCTTTAATTTCTCTTCCCTAACTTGTATGAGAGCATTAGTAATATGTTTAGTAAAAGCCATGTTTATAGCACTAGCATTAGGACTTCTAGCTAGCTTTTGCAAGAACTTAATTACTTCAGAAATATTGCAACCATCAAAATCAAAGTCATTATCATCAAAAGTAATGGAATTATTCTCTTCCTTATTGCTAGAAATTTCAGCATCTTTATCAAGGACAGTTTCAGAGTTATCAGGCAATTTAGGACATTTTGCAATAGAAGTGGAAACATTACCAACACCAACTATCTTGCCATTAATGGTAGGAGGTTTGTTAACACTTGAGTTTGAAACCTTTTCAGAAGTAGTAATAGTATAAACTCTAGCAATATTGTTCTTTCTAGCAATTTCATCCTCTCTTTCCCATCTAGCATGCAATTCAGCTAACATCCTCACATTGTTATCAATTTTAACTTGTATAGCATTGGCTACGGCAAAGGTATTACTCTCAATTGTTTCGGGCTTAGCTGCCATCTTATTAATCAAAGAGGATTGTGTTTCTGACATCAATGAAATACAAGTTTCAGCATGAGAAATTTTACCTTGCAAACCAGAAATCTCCCTATTCAAATTCTCAAGTTGATGGCTTATATTTTTTAGCATAGCAGATTGTTCATCCATAGTCCTAGTAAACAGTTGGTTTTGCTCATATTGCTTTTGCATAAAAAATTTAGTGGCCTTTTCAATTTCTAGCATCCTTTCCTCACTAGGCATTCTTGTTCTACCATAGGAATCTCCATAACCATTGCCACTATTAGAAGGATAGGGCCTATAATTGCTATTACCAAAATTATTCATATAAGCGTTGTTGAAATTATTATTTTTAATGAAGTTCACATCAACATGCTCTTCTTGAGCAACCAAAGAAGCCAAAGGAACATTATTTGGATCAACATGTGTTTGACCATTTGCAAGCATAGACATAATAGTATCAATTTTGCACTCAAAGAGGAGGTTTCCTCAACAGAATTTACCTTCTTACCTGTTGGAGCTCTCTCGGTGTGCCACTCAGAATAATTAATCATCATATCATCAAGAAGCTTTGTTGCAGCACCCAAAGTGATGGACATAAAGGTACCTCCAGCGGCCGAATCCAATAAATTCCTCGAAGAAAAATTTAATCCTGCATAGAAGGTTTGGATGATCATCCAAGTAGTCAGTCCATGAGTGAGACAATTTTTAACCAATGATTTCATTCTCTCCCATGCTTGAGCAACATGTTCATTATCAAATTGCTTAAAATTCATTATACTACTTCTCAAAGAAATAATCTTAGCAGGAGGATAATATTTTCCAATAAAAGCATCTTTGCATTTAGTCCATGAATCAATACTATTTCTAGGCAAAGATAGCAACCATTCTTTAGCACGTCCTCTCAAGGAGAAAGGAAAAAGTTTCAGTTTAATAATATCACCATCTACTTCCTTGAGCTTTTGCATTTCACAAAGTTCAACAAACTTATTAAGGTGAACAGCAGCATCATCAGTACTAACACCAGAAAATTGCTCTTTCATAACAAGATTTAAAAGTGCAAGTTTAATTTCATAAAATTCTGCTGAAGCAGCAGGTGGAGCAATAGGTGTGCATATGAAATCATTGTTGTTCGTGCTAGTGAAAGCACACAACTTAGTGTTCTCAGGAGTACTCATTTTAGCAGAAAAAAAACAGTACAGAAAATAACTTGAAAGTAAACTAGATGCAAGTAACTAATTTTTTTGTGTTTTTGATAATTGAAAGCAAACAAGATAAAATAAAATAAACTAAGCAAGACAAAAACAAAGTAAAGAGATTGGAAGCGTGAAACTCCCCTTACAGAAGACTGCTGTCTCCCCGGCAACGGCGCCAGAAAAATAGCTTGATGACGTGAAACACACGTTCGTTGGGAGACCCCAAGAGGAAGGTATGATGTAGTCAGCAGCAAGTTTTCCCTCAGAAAGAAACCAAGGTTATCGAACCAGTAGGAGCAGCAACTCTTCAGAAGGTTGTCAACGGCGCCAGAAAATAGTGTTGCGATGGAGTCTGGACTGTTGACGTGGAATCTGCACACAACACAATCAAACTACTTTGCCCCAACGAAACAGTGAGGTTGTCAATCTCACTGGCTTGCTGAAAACAAAGGATTAAACGTATGGTGTGGAAAATGAGTATTAAATTGCAGAGAATGAAAAAGGAACAGTTTGCAGTTTGTGGTTATTTAATCAGTGTAAAAGAATGGACCGGGTCCACAGTTCACTAGTGGTGTCTCTCCATAAAAGATAACTAACATGTTGGGTGAACAAATTACAGCTGGGCAATTGACGAATAGTGAGCGCATGACAATGCATATACATGACATGTTGACTACTATGATATTTAATTGGGCATTACGACATAATACATAGATCGTTATCCAACAGCATCTATGACTAATAATCCACCGCCGGGTTGTCATCCGAGTTCCCCATTGGTATTAAGTTGCAAGCAACGGATAATTGCATTAAGTAAAGTGCGTAATGTAAACAAACACATATGTCCGTGGACATAGCATCGTTAGGTTATCCCTAGTGGCAACAGCACATCCACAACCTTAGAACTTTCTGTCACTGTCCCAGGTTAAACGGAGACATGAACCCACTATCTAGCATAAATACTCTCTCTTAGAGTTACAAGCATCTACTTGGCCAAAGCATCTACGAGTAACGGAAAGCATGCAAGATCTTAAATAACATATAAGATAGATTGATAATCAACTTGACATAATATTCAATATTCATCGGATCCCAGCAAACACAACATGTAGCATTACAATAATATGATCTTGATCATGTAGGGCAGCTCACAAGATCTAAACATGATGGCACAAAGTGGAGAGACAACCATCTAGCTACTGCTATGGACCCGTAGTCCAAGGATGAACTACTCACGCATCACTCCGGAGGCAGGCATGGCGATGTAGAAGCCTCCGGTGACGATTCCCCTCTCCGGCAGGGTGCCGGGAAGAGGTTCTGAACCCTCCCGAGCTAGGGTTGACGACGGCGGCGTCTCTGGAACTTTTCGTGGATATTTGCTCAGGTACTTAGGGTTTTCGCGTCGGGGGGAATAAGTAGGCGAAAGGGCGGCGGCTGAAGAGGCCCGTGGGGCCCACACCACCCCAGGGCGGCAGAGGGGGGCCGCGCCCTGGCCACGTGTGGGGCCCACGTGGCTCCTCTCCGTCGCCTCTTTGGTCCGTCAGATGAGTTCTGGTAAAATAGGGACTCCCGTGTAGTTTCGTCCAATTCCGAGAATATTTCCAGACTAGCTTTTCTGGAATACAAAAACAGCAGAAAACAGGAACTAGCACTTCGGCATCTTGTTAATAGGTTAGTCCCAAAAAATGTATAAAAGTGATATAAAGTAGATGCAAAACATATAGCAATTGGTATAAAACAAGAATGGAACATCAAAAATTATAGATACGTTGGAGACGTATCACAGGTGTGAGTAGTGATGGTCGTAGTGGGGGCCTGGCCCTGTTTTGGCATGAAAGTTTGGTTGTAGATGTGCAATCTCTTAATGAAAGATATATCGATGTGTATGTGCGTGTGTCTGCCAATGAACCGCAATGGCGGCTTACGTGTGTGTATGGGGAACCCAGGGTAGAGGATAGGCATAAAATGTGGGATAGCCTCCGCTCCTTAAAACAAGAATCAAATCTGCCCTGGGTTGTGTTGGGTGATTTTAATGAAGCTTTGTGGCAGGAAGAGCACCTTTCTTGCACTCCACGACCGGTCAGACAGATGGAAGCCTTTAGGGAAGCCTTATTTGACTGTAGTCTTATTGATCTGGGGTTTATGGGAGTTCCCTATACATACGACAATAAAAGGAGTGGTCAGGCAAATGTCCGGGTTCGCCTAGATAGAGTTGTTGCCACTAATAGCTGGAGGGATCTCTTTAATGAGTACACGGTTAAACATCTTACTACCTCTGTCTCTGATCACTGCCCGATCTTGTTGTCTCTTATGCAGGAGTCTAGGGCAGCTTGCCGTCAGCCCAGAAGACAGTACGAGATACTGTGGGAAAGGTCTGCGGAGCTACCTGAAAGGGTGGCACAAGCGTGGGAAGAGGCGGGTCAGAAATTGAACCTTGCAGATATCCGTAAGGGGCTGGACAGTGTTATCGATGCCCTCCAAGCTTGGAGTAAGAAGAAATTTGGAAACATCTTGCGTGAGCTAGCCAAGTCAAGGAAGGAGCTTGAGGTCCTGGTGGCGAATAAAGCTGATAGAGGTGAACTCAGGAGGGCAACTGATCGTGTGAATGAGTTATTGTACAAGGAGGAGATGCTGTGGCTGCAACAGTTCTCGCATCAGCTGGTTAAAGGAGGGTGATCGGAACACCAAATATTTCCACCAGCGTGCAGTGTGGAGAGCACGTAGGAATAAAATTAAGAAGCTAATGGACATCGATGGTTCGTGGAAAGATGTTCCCTAAGAGATGGAACGAATGGCCAACTCCTACTTCAAGGAGCTGTTCACCCGGGACCCTAATTTGAATTCTGATGAAGTTGTTGATCTGTTCCAAGAGAAGGACCACGGCTATGAATGAACAGCTGTGTAAAGATTTCTCAGATGATGAAATAAGTGATGCTCTTTTCCAGATCGGCCCTCTGAAAGCACCAGGCGTAGATGGGTTCCCAGCCAGATTTTATCAACGCAACTGGTTAACGCTGAAGCATGAGGTGATAAATGTGGTTAAGCTATTTTTGTTACTGTTGAGATGCCGCAAGGTGTTAATGAAACTGCAATTGTGCTTATCCCTAAGAATGAGCAACCGAGACACTGAAGGACTTCCGTCCCATCAGTTTGTGCACTGTCCTCTACAAGGTTATATCGAAGTGCATGGCCAACAGACTGCGCCCAATCCTAGGTGATATCGTCTCCATCAATCAAAGCGCCTTTGTGCCTGGTAGGTTGATTACGGATAACGCACTGGTGGCATTTGAATGCTTGCACTTCATTGAGCAAAATAAAAATCAGAGCAAGAACTTCTGTGCCTACAAATTGGATTTATCGAAAGCATATGATAGGGTGGATTGGGATTTTTGAGGAAAGCGATGCAAAAGCTGGGTTTCGCTCACCGGTGGATTGACTGGATCATGTCTTGTGTCACCACGGTGAGGTATATGGTCAAACTAAATGGTACCCTCTTAGATTCGTTTTCGCCTTCTCGGGGAATCCGACAAGGTGATCCTTATCCCCCTTTCTTTTCCTGTTTGTGGCTGATGGCCTGTCCTATCTACTACAACGGGAGATTGCTCAGAACACAGTTACTCCAATCTGTATTTGCCGGAATGCACCTGGTATCTCTCACCTACTTTTTGCAGATGATAGTCTCCTCTTCTTCAAGGCTGAGGCAGAACATGCACACAGAAATAAAAAGGTGTTGGATCTTTATGCTACCAGCACAGGGCAGCTGATAAACCCTGAGAAATGCTCAATCATGTTCGGGGAGTCATGTCCTGCTGCGGTGAGGGATGAGATCAAACTGGTGTTGGGTGTTATTCAATCTGCCTTTGAGACAAAATATTTAGGCCTGCCAACTCCAGAAGGCAGAATGAGCAAAGGAAAGTTCAAAATCTGCAAGCAAGTTTAGCTAAAAAATTGGTGGAGTGGGACGACAACCATCAATCTTATGCAGCAAAGGAGACACTCATCAAGGCTATAGCTCAGGCCCTGCCAACGTACATCATGGGCGTGTTCAAACTGCCCCTTGGCTTATGTGATGAACTAACTAAAATGATACGTGATTATTGGTGGGGTGCTGCAGATGGGAAACGCAAGATGCACTGGATTGCTTGGGATAGTATGCTACGGCCAAAAGACAATGGTGGTGTTGGTTTCCGCGACATGCGTCTGTTTAATCAGGCCCTTTTGGCTCGGCAAGCCTGGCGTCTGATACAACACCCTCATACCCTTTGTGCTCAACTCCTTAAAGCAAAATATTTCCCTAATGGTCTTTTGGTTGACACTGTTTTTACAGGCAATGGGTCCTCGACATGGCAGGCAATTGTGTTTGGCTTGGAGCTGCTTAAGAAGGGAGTCATCTGGCGTGTAGGCAATGGAGCCAGCATAAGATCATGGCGTGACCCATGGATCCCAAATAATCCAAGCTATAGACCGGTGTCAGAGAAAGGGAGGTGCCGTTACAAATGGGTGGCTGACTTTTTAGCTGTTGATGGCAGTTGGGATGTCGCTCGTGTGCAGCAATTTTTCAAGCCTGAAGATGTCTCGACGATTCTGAAGATTAAAGCTTCGAGGAGAAATGATCAGGATTTTATAGCCTGGCAGCCGGATAAACGGGGAGTTTTCTCTGTTAAAAGTGCCTACCAACTTGCCCTCGGCAACCATATCTGAACCAGGGTTTGCAGGCTACTAGCAATCACCCTGATGGCTGCAGACCCGTCTGGCGTCTCATTTGGCAGTGCCCTGTTCCCCTTAAGGTCAGACATCTCGGTTGGCGTATTGCCAAGAATGCCCTGGCAACCCAACTGAATAAGAGTCGCAGAGGAATCAAGACTCCTTCGGTGTGCCTCATCTGCGGACAGGAACCGGAAGATACTTCCATGTCTTTGTGCGATGTCCGCATGCTCGTTCGTTATGGGAGGCTATGAGGGAGGTGTGGCACCTTCCTGATGACTCCATGTTCATCAACACCGGAAATGAATGGCTGCTGCACTTGCTGGCCGAGATACCTAAAAACCAGAGGGCTATGTCGCTAATGGTGCTGTGGAGAATCTGGTTTGCTCATAATGAGATTACTCACGATAAACCCTGCCATCCTTTGAAGGGTCAAGGAGGTTTCTCATCAGCTACATGGACTCTCTACAGCTGATAAAACTCTATCCTACAGGAGATTTGGAGAAGGGGAAGATGGTGATCAATGATAGCGGCAGCGGCCCGGCCAGAGGTGGGACAGAGAAGAGGAACACGGCTGTGAAGAAGTGGTCAAAGCCCCCCTGGTTCATTAAAGCTGAATGTTGATGGCGCCTTCATTCCGGAAGCTGCAGGTGCTGGAATGGTGTTGCGTGACCAGACTGGGAAGATGATTGTCGCTGCGTGTTGGAAATTGCCACATTGCTTTGATGCTCTTGAGTCCGAGCTTGCTGCTATGGAGCTGGGACTGGAACAAGCAATACTGCACTCGCAGGGGCCATGATTCTGGAATCCGATTGTGCTGAAGCTCTCACCATGATCCGGAGCTCTGAGCCAGACATGTCCCTGTACGCCACGAGGGTACAGGCGATCAAGGAGATGATTCGGGAAAAGGATGTTCGATGCGCTAAGGTGGACAGAGATGCAAATGTTGTCAGTCATTCCTTAGCTGCGATGGGTAGAATACAGGGTCTTTCTCAGCTATGGCTGGTTGATCCCCCTCAGGCGATCAGGCTAGCCCTTCTTAGGGATTGTACTTCTACCTCCTCTTGATGTAATTCCTTTTCCCCCGCAAAAAAAAAAGTACAAGCAAAGTGCATGCATCATTTTTCCAGAAACTAAGACAGAGAAATTTTTTCACTCTTCTGAATCGGTTAATACATATACGACTTGAACTTTTATTATAACGTGCAACGCACGTATAATAAAGACAGACTGTAAACTTGACAACCGTGGAGTTGAACTTTAAAGAATGTCCAAAACTTGGTTTAGCAAGGACATGATGCCACAACTTCGGAAAATTGTATTCTGCTACAGCATGACAACAATAAAAAGGAACGACCAAAGTGACCATGCTAATACATCAAAATAGGAAGTGGTAACCTACACATGTTATATCAGTCTTCCATGATTGGAAAATCTGCAAATATCACGAACAACATAGAACAAGAGTCAATTCAAATGAGCAAAGTAAAAGAAAAATATTTTGGTTGTTGATTTTGATGTTATAATTATAAAGTGATTTGTTGTTCCATAGCAACACACGGGTGCAGGAGGCTCATGGCTCTAGGTTCAGTGGAAGTCATTGTTTGTATTCAGTTTTGGAACCACGTCATTCGATGTGGGCAGCCTTGCAGGTTTACCTTCGTGAGGACCAAGATAAGTGACGCTTTGGAGATATTTTGATGCTTAATGAACCAACTTGTAGACTGCACTGTGATCCACATATGACTCTTCCATCAAGCTCGGTATAGGCCCTTGTTGCAGTCTCATCACTAAACATCAAGCAGATAACTCCGTTTAGGACAACATTGGCGACATTTTAGTTGCATCTGCCCGTGTAAGTCGGGAAGATTTAATCATCGACTCCAACATCTGGGTTGCAGTGACAACAGGATTTCCATGTTGATTGCAACCAAAACCAGCGGCGTTCAACAACACTTTAGAAAGAAGTGTTCATGCTCACTGACCAATCAATATCCATCCCAGATGCTCTATCTACCGATCATTACATTGCATGCACGTTTCTTAGTTCTACTTGGTTCAATCCACACAACAGCAGATGCACTGCATCGAGCATATCCATGGCAACGTGTTGGTTTTCTGGCCGGCGCCGTCTCTAACGCGTTCTCCATGATCCCGCCCGGCCTCACCACCATATCCGACGTCATGGACGGCCACGTGGTTACTCCAATCGCCGGCCACCCCTCTCCTGAAGAAGGCGTCATTGGAGTCGTCCAGCGCGCCCGTGCGCCCTCCAGGTTCCTCAGCTTCTGCAGGCTTGCACAGCACCACGATCGCGTCAACCATCCGGCCTCCTGCTCCGCAGCCGTGAACGGGCACCCATAGGAAGAAGGAACCCACTAGCTTCCGGAAGTTCTCCGCTGGGTCACGCAGGATTTCCTCGTATATATATGAGGAAGAGCAACTTCTCCGGCTGCTTCTCGCTCGCTTCCAGCACTCGACATTTATTTTTAGGGAAGACACTGTCGGAACACTAGACGGGATGAAAAACCAAAAGAATCTTTTTGCATAGATTTTCTGTACTACAGAACAGCCATAGGCTAGGGTCCCTGTTGTCATCATATTTGAGAGTTGAGATATATACAGCATGAACAACGTCGGAGCTTATCTTCCAGAGTTAAGAATCAATGTTCTTGCGCAGTGATGCTTGCATACCCTAGACTTTCACGTCTGCTGCCACATCTGCCACCCACCAACAGTATGACGCCTAAATACAGAACAACCAAACTCAACACTGATGCTAGTACAATAAACTGCACTTTTTGTAAAAGAAACTTCTTCAGAACACCGCCTCCACATGCACCCTCCTCTGCCTTTGGCATCTGTGGAAGCATCGGAATGGTGTGGTGTTCCGAGGCGATTGCCCTGTCTTCCCCGCCTTCTGAAGAATTGCCACGACGATGCCATTCTCTGAAGCCGAGACTCCCCCCTGAGCTCTAACATGAAGCGGACGACTGGCTTCGTCTGTTCATCCCCGTGTAAACTTGCTGTTGGTGTCATACTCTTTGGGTCTGTAGCGGTCTCTTCATTGCTGCGTCATTCCCTCCCCCCCCCCCCCCCACCCCCCCCCCCCCCCCCCGCTGTAAATCTTCGTTAATAAATGAAAAAATATACAGGTGGAGGGTTTTCTCCCTCCCCCGGTGAAACTTCAAAAAAAAACCTTCTTCAGAAACAACCGAGTCTTTGTGCATTGAAAAGAAATCTAAAAGTCCAACCATCTAGAGGAATTTTTCTGAAAAATGCCACAACACAGCGAGGATTTAAACTTGAAGAAAATTATCACCAACATTTGAATTCCTAAACCTAAATTTTAAATGACATAAATAGATACAAAGGCAAACTACATCCAAAGCGCCCCATCAAAGTGCCTACTGTGCCAGGCCACTCCGTAAGAGCGAGCAGGCCAGCGAGCCGTGGCTATGGGCTCACCGTCCTGCCCACGCTCACATGGAAAGAGCTCAAGCCTTCACCCCAATACAGCATCTTCTTCCCTTTGCCTTCCTTATCCTCTTCCACATCCTCCTTGAGAGGCAAGCAGTCCATGAGGCAATACTCACTGCCGCCTCCACCTGGCGCAATCTGCACGAGCTTAGCATCGACATGCCTCCAACCAGCGGCATCGTCCTCGTCCAGGCGGAACAACTTCTCCTTGCCGACCTTCCAATCTGATGGAGAAGACGTGAAGTTGCCAACACAAAGGTGCCCATCCGTCACGGAAGGACCATGCTTGTTCTCGTCAATGATGGCGTGGAGGCCAACCCAAGCCTCCAACTCGCTGTCATAGTGGATATGGCCGACAACTGGCATGTACCACTCACCATGCCGCGTCCATTCCCTGCTCTCCGTGCTGAAGGAGAAGGTAGCACCTACCACACTCGTCTCCCTGGGCCTAAGGACACCAATAGCTCATGCTGCACCACCGCCGCCGTTGATGATGTGTAGGCCCCGTACGCCGTGATGTTTTCCACGAGAACGGGACAATAGGAGGACGCTGGAAGTTGCTCCAGAACCACGGTGAGGAACTAGATATTAGGTGCCAACCCCAGAACTTGTTTCCTTTAGTGTTGACTGGATTGCGATTTGTGGTCAGGCCGTGCAAACTCCCACCACAATAGCCCGGGATGATAGAAGGACTTCCGTCGTCCTCCTCCTCCTCGTAGTCATAATCATCCCAGTCCCACCGCGGAAAGGGCGGCTGGGAGCCAAGCATGTACAGGATGTTCCCGACGGCCATGGCTGCTTTGTACCCTCCACGCGTGAGGCCTGTTGGGAGGTGAGACGTGACAGTGAGAGCCCCCGTATTGGTGTTGTAGATGAGGACCCCGCCAATGGGCCCTGGTATAAAGCGTTCGTACAGCAAGGGGCTTCTGAGAGTGGTGCCTATAGCGACGATGCTGCTGCCCACGGCGGCGAACTGCACGCGTGCTCCGAGGGTCGTGAGGTCCACGCGAAAGACGGAGTCTCCGGGAGGCGCCGCGAACCGCCGCTGTCCATATGGTCGTCGTCGCCGATGCCCGGTGAGGTCCAGCTTGTGGACGCCGAAACCGTCCTTGTGGTCGTCGAGCACCACGTATAGATGCCGCTTCGTCGTAGCATCATCACCACTGGAGTCGGAAGCATATCCTCGTGATCCGATCAGGTTGTTGCGGCCAAACACGGTGGGCAGCTGGCTGCCATGGCGGCGGACAGGCCGGAGGCTGGAGAGGAGGAGAGGATGTGATTGACTGACGAATGATCGCCACGCCCACGACATTGGAAAACAGCGGCCAGAATGGGGTAGGGTTTGGGAAGATCGATAGGAATTCAGCAACTCTGCGATCAATGGTTTTTTCTTAGGGGACTCTGCGAGACTGCGATCAATGGTGGATGGGCGGTTCCAAATGGGCTTTTGGTTGGCGTGGTCTTGTTTGGTTTGGGCTGAACAGGATGCCAAAACGAAGCGGACTACCTTCTCGTGCTGAGCAGCAAGTCCATGATTGACCAGTATGAAGAAACCATCAAGTTATCGTGCAAATTAAGTTGAGCCTCATACACAAACAGTCAAGTTAAAATATTAAGTTGAGCGTTTTACTGAAACAGTCAAGTAAATTTGATTTAACCTGAGCGGCAAAAGTTTACGGTCAATAGAATGTGATTAAGTTGAGCGTCATACCAAAACAGTCAAGTTAAAATACTAAGTTGAGCGTTGTATTGGCATAGTCAATTTTATTTTATTTTACCTGAGCGGAATTTTTTTACTGTCAATAAACTGTATTTCCTTGACGGCCTGTATCGGACCTGTCAAGAAAATGTCAGCCCGTCAAGGACCAGTCGCTGGAGTTTTGCCTCGCAATGGCAACTGCAGCTTTCTGTTGCGACTCGGAGGCAATTATCAGGGTCATTCGATGATTCCCGTCCGCAATCAACATCGTCAGGTCGACTCTGGGAGGGGCGGCAGTGGCGGCACGCCGTCGACACGTTATGGAGGTTGAAGATGAAGGGTACTCAAGGATCTCGTTGTAATTTTAGTTTTTGTTGAGGGTGATTTGTAGTGTTATGTGTTTTTTTTTAATGCCAGGGTCCTTTTTCGCAAAAACAATTATCTGGGTGATTCCGTCATGTTTTTTTTAGAGATTAAGCGATCAAGGTACCGTGGAATTTATTTCTTGTAGAGAAGCTCTAAGTTTAGTTGTTGATCTGCATCTTAACAATTTGCAAAGAAGTAGCGGATGACATAAGAAACAGAAGCTGGGAAGATATGGAGCTATTATTCTGGAGATTGTTGGTCGTGCTCCTTGTTTTGTCAATTGCTCTTTTACTCCTGAACCAAGACATTTCTTTGAAATAATTTCAAAAAAAAAAAGACATTTCTTTGAAATTAAAGAGACAAAAACTTTGCCTTTTATATTGATATAGGAGAAGCAAACATGACAGGCCTAGGCCAAAAACAAAAAAGATCACATCGAAAACTCCTTAGGCAACTATCTCGGCTAAGTGTTTGTCTCCTGCCAGGATCCAGTCTCTGGCTTCATCTTTGATCTTCTGGATGAGGACCGACGGCATCGAAAAGTTGTTGTTGAAGACGCGAGCATTCCTTTCCTTCCAAGAACCAAGACATTTCAATTTTGAAGCATATTCGCTTGCCAAGTTTACATCTTCTTTAGAAGGGGGCGCCATTTGTGGCTAGGAACTCTTATGATGTTATTAATGTACCGATGAACATCTTATAAGAATAAAGTGTGAGTGGCAAGTTTCTAACAAAACCAAATGCCTAAAAACATCTAACAAAATCTTGAAGCTCTCTAAAGAAAACTTGAATAATTGATCTAAAAAAACTTGAATAGCTCTCTAAAAAAAACAATTGAAGATAATTTGACAACAGCTTGTATCCAGATAGAATTCATGTACCAGCAGAATAAATTAACCCGAATGATAAGTATTTTTTGGCACCAGCCGAAATAAATGGAATTTCCATAACCAATTGTGAAGCTTCATTGATTATAAGAACCAAAACTATGTACTTCTTATCAGATGGCCTGGAATAATATTCTCTTGTTGATGCCTTGATTTCTTCCAAGAAGGTTTGTTTCCTATTGGGCTTCCACTTAGTCTGGACGCTCTGACCGAGCTTTTGGGCTCGGCCCGAGCTTTCTGGGCTCGCCCCGAGCATGGCTCGGCCGGCAAGTAAATTTGACCGAGCCGAGCCCCTCTTCCTGGACCACGGCGAGCTCGGGCCGAGCCTGGCTCGGTCCAGCTCGTTTGGCTCGCGTTTTTTTTTACGAATTTTGTTTGTGAGTTTGAGAGACATGGGCTAAATTTGCGGGCCCATTTGGCTGCAATCAGGTCACATGGGATAGGAATAGTCAGTTTCTTCCCAAATCGTACGAACTGGACACAGCCGCCGCCATGCCAATCCCGCTCCACTCTCGCTCCAAATTCCGGCCGACGACATCCCCGCACACGCACTGACCCACGTCGTAGGCGCCGCACATGCCCATCCTCACCATCCTCTCGAATTCATGCTCCACCGGAATCAGCACGCGCCGCTGCTCCGCCCTGCACCACCGATGTTGCCTCTGCTACTTTTGGGGAAGACGGCCCCACCCGCCAGTGACACACCACTGCCAGGCTCGTGAGCTGCACCGAGCTTGGGGGAAGCTCGGGCCGAGCTCCGTTTGGCGGCTCGCCGGCAATGTTGAGCCGGCTCGGGGCTCGGCAATTTGGACCGGGCTTTTTGCTGGCTCGCCCCGAGCTGGACCGAGCTGGCTCGCGTCCAGCCTGACCACTTAGGGCAATATTATCAAATGAGCCTTTGTGCATTGGGAAGAATTCCAAATGTCCAAGCATCTAGCGGAAAATTTCAGAAAATTGACCCAACAGTGCGAGGAGGATTTAAACTTGAAAAATCATCACCAAATTCCTGAACCTATATATGTTTCAAAATTCAAATACAGATCCAATACAAATGCAAACTACATCCAGAACCCTTGAGCATCGAAATGCCCAATGTGCCAGGACACTTCGTACGAGCGAGCCAGATGGTGAGCCGTGATCTTGGTTTTGCCGTCCTGCCCACGCTCAATACGGAAAGAGGTAAACCGGAGAAGACACTTGCCGCCTTCACCCCACTCCTGCTCCCCCTGCTCTTTGCCCTCCTTATCATCCTCCTCCTTGGGGCACAAGCGCTCCATGAGGCAGTACTTGCTGCCGCCGTCGCCTAGGGCTATCTGCAAGAGCTTAGCATCGACGTGCCTCCAACCAGCTGCATCGTCATCATCCAAGCGGAAAATCTTCTCCTTGCTGACCTTCCAATCTGACGGAGTGGACATGACGTTGCCAACACAAAGGTGCCCGTCGGTCAAGTGAGGACCATACATGTACCCGTCATTGACGGCGTGGAGGCCGACCCACGCATCCAGATGGCCGTCGTAGTGGGTGTGGCCGAAGACCGGCAGGTGCCAGTCGGCCCGCCGTGTCCACTTTCTGCTCGCCGTGCAGAAGGAGTAGGTAGCATGCACAACGCTCGTCTCCGTGGGCCTAAGGGACACCAATAACTCGTGCTGCACCGCTGCCCCCAACGGTGCTGCCTGGACCCCGTAGGCTGAGATGTGTTCCGCCAAGAATGGGACCTTAGGAGGACTCCTGAAGTTGCTCCAAAGCCACGGCGAGGAGTCGTACAGTAGCTCCTGCCAACCCCAGAACTTTTCACCTTGGTAGTCGACCTGATCCAGAGGATCTGTAGTCAGGCAGTGCAAGCTCCCACCACCATAGTCCCAGTCATCAACCCAGTCATAGTTCAGCGGCGGCTTGGGTGGCTCGGAGCCGACCATGTACAGACTGTTCCCGACGGCCATTACTGCTTTGTAGCCACCCAGGAGGCCTGCTGGGAGGTGAGGCGTGACGGTGAGCACCGTCGTCTTGGTGTCGTAGATGAGGACACCGCCTATGTCTGGTATCCAACGTTCCCACAGCGCGGGGCTTATGATGGTGTTGCCTATAGCGATGATGCTGCTGCCCACGGCGGTGAACTGCACACGGGTGCCGAGGGTCGCTAGCGCCACGCGGAAGACGGGAGGGTCCGTTAGGCGTCGCGTCACGCTGCCGTCCAGATCGTCGTCGACGTCGTTGCCGCAGAGGTCCAGCTTATGGACGCCGAACCCATGCTTGTGGTCGTCCAGGACAACGTATAGATGCCGCTTCGTTGTCACATCGCCACTGGAGTCGGAGGCGTATCCATGTGATCCGAGAACGTTGGGAAGCTGGCTGCCATGGCGGCGGACAGGGCGGAGGCTGGAGAGGAGCCGGGAATGTGGTCGACTGAGGAACGGTCGCCACGCCCACGACATTGCAAACCGGCGGCCAGAATGGTGTAGGGTTTGGGATTTGGGAATGATCGATCGGCGGCTGCAGCGACTCTGCGATCAATGGTTGATGGTGCGCGCGGTTCCAAATGGGCTTTTGGTTGTGGTCTTGTTTGGTTTGGGCTGAACAGGATGCCAAAATGAAGCGGACTGCCTTGGTTCGTGCTGAGCAGCAAGTCCATGTTTATCTATCTTTACTATTAACTAGCAAAATGCCCAATTCCCGTGCTTCGCTACGGGAGAAAAAAACCGAGTTTCGTTTGGATTTAAATCCCGTAACGAATTACTTGTGAATTGTTTTTAAAGGGAAAGAAAATGGTAGCGGATTAACTGGGTCATTAAATCATTTTTCAAATTTATAACTTTGGTTCCCGTGGACAGAGGGTGTATTTCTTGACATTTAACAAAAAGATTCATTTTGAAAATATTTTTATAACTCAAGCCTTGAATTGTACGGCCGAAATGCATCTCTGTATTTTGATCAACAAAAACAGATGCAAAAAAGGAAAAGTAATGATGCCAAATTAAACTACATGGTCAGCGCTTTGCATTGATGTAAAGTTTGTTAAATTTGGAGTTGTGGTTTGAAAGTTATGAATTTACGAAGTTTAGTTTGTTCTATGTTTATTTAAACAAAATTTAGAAAACTGGTTAATCTCGGCCGTCCGTTGTAACTTAAACGGACGCTCCAGATTCTCCTGTATCTCTTCGGTGGCGTTTTTTCAAAACAGTCCGTGGATTTTCTGTAAATCACGAATAAGTCAGCAGGACGTTCGCTCTGTGGACTGCGGGTCAGTTTTCCAGTTTGTCAGGGGGTTTTGTGCAAAAAAGATGTTTTGAACCGGTATGTTCACTCAGCGGTGGCAATGCATTGTAATAGAACCAAACACTCAGGGGCAAAATCGTCTTTTCAGGGTTGGACGGCAAGAAGCTTTGCTTCCTTTATTAGTAGGTATAGAATGGGAGTTGGACATACCTTCGTACGTCATGCCTCCCCCGATCGGCAGACGATCGAATCCATCCTGACCGTCGTCCAGACGAGAGCAAATGTCTGCCGTTCGCTCGCAGCGCGAGCACCACATGGGCCAAAGCGGCCCAAAACAACCCCGTGCCTCCTACGCCATGCCCCCATCTCGATCAGCCGCCGCCTCTCCATCGCCCGCAGCCGCATGACCGTATCCATCGCCTGCGACCTCCAACACGCTTGCTTTAATCATGTTGATGGTAGGGATCACCTACGGCCGCAAATGGAGGCGAAGAAGGATGGAGCTCAAGGGGCGCCAGTGGAGGGGATAATTTTCAAGGTCGCTGCCGCCTGCCGCCATCAATTGTGGAGCCCACTCTGTCGCCTTCCAGGATCGGGTCGCCTCCCCTCCAGGACCATGGCGTCTCCCCTTCTAGGTCGCGGATGGTGTCGGCTGCCGCCTGCCGGAGAGGAGAAGCAGCAAGCAAGAAGTCCCGCTCCCACGTGGTCGTCCTGTGTCATTCAAGTTGACGGAGGCCACCTGGTGCGCTGCAGCTATGCCGCCAGTCCCAACATCCTTTGCCCCTGGCCGCCTAGCACCGCCCTCCAACGACCGAAGTCCTTGACTCCTGCCCCCCATTGGTGGCGAGAAGGTGAAGCCCATCACTGGCATCTCTCTCCCTCTCGATCCCTTCTCTACTGCGATTTTTTGCAGAGATGCATCCTACTCTAGCCCTCCCCTACAGGCTATAGGCAACCTTTCCATCTCATTCCTCCCCGCCAACAGCAGCTAGCAGATTTATGTCACCCCCCATCCTTTTCATATCCCTTCTCAACCAGAGTTTTGGATTAATTGTTGTAATATAGCTATCATTGATCAAGTTCTGATATCGTATCAGTTTTGAAAAGTTAAACATATTTCTGATTTTATGTGTACTAAAGCATAACTAATGCACAAGTCATTATGAGTGTAGTCTTGCAGGATACAGTCCTGAAATATGGGATGGAAGTCTACTACTAGCCTTAATTCATCATCTGGAATCGCTTTTGAAGGCATGGTGATGGGCAGCCTTTCTCTAAGAAATATTGTGGCGATTGTGACCAACTGCTGTAAAATTTGCAAGAACTGTGTCAGGTATTGTCATATTATTGGCCCTTTATATAACGTGTTGTACATATGCATATGGGGAAAATCTGATACCCTTTTATTCTAATCCTAATTTAAAATGCATCTATTACTCCATATAGAGTATTAGATTAAACTGTACTGCATATTCGTTACAGATTATAAGATGCAAATGTTGTGTTAGTGTGTTTAGTGATTGGAGAAAGAACTGCATGGTCACTTGGTGGTTATGTGTTATGACCAGTACAAGCATGACGTTGCTGCAATTTTTGGTTCCATTTCCCCTTTCACTACTGAATCCATCAACTTATTGCTCCAATCAGCCTTTATGCAGGGCATATTATGCCCTTATAAAAATCCTCAGCTGTAGAATATTAGAATAAAGCAGTGCGTCTTTGTTTATCAACTTGGGAAAAGTACAAGTTGCGCTCGTATTGTTTTTGTAGCACAGTTGAACACACACCGACATATAATAAGTATTTGGCATGGCAAGTTCAGAACAGCAGGTTCTAGGGGCTTTTATCATGCGAAACTACACCCATTTTAGTATAGTTAAGAACAGCAGGTTCTAGCTTACAATGAAATTAATCAAATGATTATAAATGATAAATGATGTCAGTAAAGCTTATAATGCAAACACTAGCAGTTTTGGATTTGGGGTGAAATTAACCAGATAATCATAAGTATTTGTGCATCCTAGATCGACGTCTGATCCGTCCATTAGGTTTGTAAGGAATCACAATTAGTAAGGAAATTCTAGACCACATCGTGGTGAGTTTCTGACATGCACTGATTTTTCTTTGCATCGTTTTAACATTTGAGTTGGGTGCTGTAATTTCAGAATAGTTAGCAAAGTATATGTATGATAAACTACTCTGGGATGTGGATATCATAGGAGAATGCTAAGAAACAAATTAAGTATGCTTGGTATTGAAAGGAGGTAACCACTGAACCAATCATATTGTATGATTTAGTATGGGCATCTATATCATTCCTTGCAGCGTAACAGAATTCTTTCCCACATTCAGTTTCCAAGGTCATAATTACTATCATTATGCACGTGCTCTAATATCCGTGTGATTGTGAGATAAGTCTCATGCACCTTTTTTTAAATGATGTAATGCCACGAGTTTGCTTTAAAATATACATGGACAAGGATGTACTGCACATTCTCACTTATCTTGTGATTTTGAGTATTTATCCAATTGTTTGTCCTCCTATTTTTTTCTCCACTTCTACGTGCTGATGATTCATTGAACAGATAATTTGAAACCAGCAAGCTTTTTCATAACTCCTAGACCAAATGTATCTAAATAAAAATCATTCAAGAAGACGGTAGAGCGGAGTAACAACAACTTAGCCGAAAATAGAGCCCAGAGCTAGGCGACGAGCTCACTAAAGGGGACTTCAACCATCGAAATGCCTGGATAAGGAAAATATGTGCACATTCACTGAAGGGGACTTTAACCATGGAGACCAATTAATCAGGAAAATATGCGCCCACACACAGAGTGGGTTATTGTTCCAAAGAACGACAAAGAATACCATTAAATTAATGAATTTGTATGTCATATTGTATTCCCGTAGCAACGCACGGGCAATCAACTAGTACCTAATAATAA
This sequence comes from Poa pratensis, assembly GCA_947311845.1. Taxonomy (NCBI): domain Eukaryota; kingdom Viridiplantae; phylum Streptophyta; class Magnoliopsida; order Poales; family Poaceae; genus Poa; species Poa pratensis. The sequence continues at coordinate 4,536,293 of CAMZMU010000040.1, forward strand.
AGGAAGGATAGCTTCTTATGGTATGCCATTTTTTCTTCCAATTTTACCCTCCCACCAAGTCTCATATTAGCCTCGCCACGCATGGAAGCGCTCACGCTGGTCCTCACCATCTCCCCCCGTTGCTGCCAGGCCGCCGGACGGAAAGCTCTCAGCCCCACGGCGCCTCTTATTTCCTTCCTTCCTCTCGCTACTCTCTGCTCCTATTCGAGCGCAGCGCCGTCCCGCCTCCATGCGCGCCACCACTTCCAGCCGCGTGAGCGCCTCCTCTCCTATTCTTCGATCGACCATGGTTTCCTCCATCCATGTACAACACGGAGAAACGAGGAAGGGAGGAGTGGCCGTGCAGTCCCGAAGTAAACCAGATCCCCACCGTCATCTTATTCCCTTTCTTATTCTGGCCATGGCGGGCGGATTGGAGGCAACGGAAGCCGGGAGGCCTTGTGTTTTGTAAGATCTGAGCCGTGGTTTCTGATTTATCTCTTCCCCTGACGCTCATGGAGTGCCACGCCTTGTGCTTGGCGAGTCATGGGCTCATGGCCAACGACGGCCTCTCCGCAGGCTGCCGTACTAGGAATTGGTTAACCACGCTGAGAGCGGCCATGTGCAAATTTCTGGCAGATGCAGGGGCAGAGCTGTCTCTATCGACTGCCAATGTGCTAGACTGCTAGCTTCGCTGCTGAAGTATAGAATCTCCAAGCCGAGCTCAGTGCTGCAGGTGCTTCTCTGATGTCCCTTCTCTGCATTTTTTTTTTTTTTTTTTGCTTCCAAGCCTCCACTCCCTTCGGCTGGAATCCTTGATTGGGCTAGCGGCGAAGGCGACGACTGACAGCGGCGCCCGTGGTTACGACCTCGGTGATACTCCCAGCGGCGCGTCCGGCCAAAAATCCGATTTTTCTTGGTTGAAAGCTGCGCTTTCAGGTTTAAGCAATACGAATCACTCTCAGGTTTGAGATATGTCGAGCATATTAGTCATTTCAGTGGGTTATCACCTGGTGCAGATGTGCAGTCTAAGTTTATCAATTCTTCTTGATTTCGGCAATACATTATCAGTTCATCCAAACGGAAAATCAACTCCTTCAAGATATCGATGTTATAGTTTCTTCAAGTAAAACAGTCTCAAATTGTTAGAAGTACATTTTCGCTTCCATACAAAGCCACAAACACTGAGGCAAAATTAATGACGTTTTGCTATAGCAGTGGGTGATATTAATTGCCAAACCCAATCACCATTGCATCAAGCATGCACGCGGTGTGTTTTACTTGTGCTCCACTAGAGAGCCATTAGAGAAAGGGGAGTTACATGCACCCATTTATTAACAAGGGTAAATAAGGTTGCTTTGCAAACGTCTTAATGAGGCATTGATCAGTTTAGTTTTACCTTGGCATCTCGAATATAAATTTGCGGAATTGCTCTGCGTACGAATCTTCTTTGTCCGACGATGTGTGAATTGGACGGACAACTATGGGCATCGTATCTGTTTGATGGACCTGTTAGCGTGAATTGGACGGACAACTATGGGCATCGTATCTGTTTGATGGACCTGTTAAAGAAATCCGACGGACAACCACATGCGTTGTACAAACGTCGGACGTAAAGTGTCGTACGTGTAGCACTTCTCATAAATTTGTGACCTTGTACATACAAATGGAGAGCGTACTCTTTATGTAGCTATTTATGTAGGTTGCTGCAACTGATCCTATTTTAGGAGAGATAGCATACCAAAAGCATGATTACTCTCATTGCCATGTACTATGTGATAGGCTTGCAATGACATACGTTTTGACTTTAAAAAATCGGTCGAAGTATACCATATTACATGCCGTGTAAGTGCATTGAAATTAGTTAGATTTTTTTATAATATGTTATTCTTATTGCTCAATTTTTTCGCCGCTTTTTAGTAATTCTTTATTCCTCCCGTTGCAACGCACGGGCATATGTGCTAGTCAAAAAAAAAAAGCAGCAAGTCCATGCATGGGATTCCCATCGATAACATGCATTTATATGATCTAACCAAATGCGTAAAATAAATCTAACCAAGCTTGAAGCTCTCTCAGAAAGAAAAAAAAACTTGAGTATCTCTCTGGAAAAAAAACGATTGACAACAGCTTGCATCCGGATCGAATTCATGGACCAGTAGAATAAACTAACCCGAATGCAAAGTATTTTTTGGCACCGGCCAAAATGAATGGAATTTCCAGAAGCAACTGTGAAGCTTCATTGATTATAAGAAGCAAAACTATGTATTTCTTATCAGATGGTCCGGAATAATATTCTCGAAATAGGCCGTAGCTCCGCTTTATAAATAAAGCCACACCGGCCGAACCGATACAAGGTAGTGAGGTAGCCCTCTTACAAAGAAGATCCTAAAATAACCGGACAACCGAAGTCACACCGAAAACGCCAAAGGCGAAACAACACGACTACGCAGCCGGACAAGTACACTCGGAAATCTAAGCTCCACACTATGCTCTATGCCACCTGAGCTCCACGACGGCGCCCCCAAGAGAGTAATGGCGCAAAGCGTCACCGCCGCCGAGTCCAAAAGGACTTGGGTTTTCACCCGGAACTCTGCCACAGGAAAGAGCACCTCAACGACGTCCTCAAGAGGAGAGCGGCACCCGTGGGCATCGCCGCCGTTAGTGCCGAAGCACAGAGCTTTCGCTCGGTAACTTCCTGTGACACGAAGAGGGGCGGCGGGCGCCAGTGACAAGAGTAGACAACCAGCTCCAGATCTAGGCACCATCGGAAGACCGCGCCCAAGCCACCCGCCGCTGCATCCATTTCTGCCCACACAACCAAACGATGCAGCCACCACCGTCGCCATGATGCTCACCGGAGAGCAACTCATGAGACCCGCCACCCAGGGCCACCGCCCCGGCATCCGCGCACTCCAGCCCGTGGCATGAGGACCAGCACACCGCGAGATCGACGGATCGACCGTGGAGGCCTAGCACGCAGCAGCCCGCCAGAGGGGATCGCCCTCCACCGCCGGAGGTGGTTGCAGACCGGACATGGCAGCAGGATCATACCAGGCCTAGGTCGGGCCCGGCCGGCCCAGATCGGGCCCATAAAGTTCCCGCCGCCATGCTGTAGCACACAGGCCGCCGCCGCCACCAAGCTTCCACCGCACCACCACCAATCGCCGCCACGAGCACGCCGCAGGCCGTCGGACCGAGCTCTCCTCACCCGGATCGACGCAGAGGGTGCGCCATCCGCCACCACCGTCCAGAAGCAGCAGCGCCGCACCACCCTGCGTGGTCGCCGCGCTGCCCGTGCCGTGGGCGCCGCCACCGACACGGGATTCGCCGTGAAGCCCTCCCGCCGCCGTCAAAGACGGCCGCGCCGCCGCGCCCCTCGTAGCACGACGCCTTCGCTGAAGGCCTGGCCCGCGCCAGATCCGCCGCGCGAAGGGGAGAAGTAGAGGTCTCGCCGCCGCCTACGCCCGGGCTTTGCCCCGACGGCGCGCACTGGCGGCGGCGAGGAGAGGGAGGAGATGGGTCGGGCCTTTGGTCGGTGGCGGGGCTGGAGGCTCCCGGTCGCTCGCGGGAGCGACGCGGGGGCAGCTAGGGTTTCCTCCTGGTGGTGTAAATTTGCAGGTGAAGGAGGTCGCACCTCCGGAATAATATTCTCTTGTTGATGCCTTGATTTCTTCCGAGAAGATTTGTTTCCTACTTGACTTCAACTTAGGGCTTGGTTCCTTCTTTGGTATATACCTATCCCACTCTCTAGAAGGCACTGGGAAGGCATGATTGTGAAACGTTTGTGAATTCTGTACGGAATATAAAGTTTTTTCAAACTCTATTTTGGTGTGTCGATTCACTCGTTTAAGACCCAAAATAAAATGGTCAAAACATATTAGGGCATGGACAAGTCTAGCGGGCGCCCGCGCGCCATATCGACCAGATGAGCGCTCAGGCAATTACCACCCCGCGCTGCTCGCGTGCGCGTTCACGTCCAGGATGGTGCGTCGCTTTGCTTCACCCGCTGGCCCACAACACGTGCGCCTCCACTCTCCTTTTACGTACGCATGTTGCTGCTGAGGCCAAGCCTGCGAAGGCAACACATCCACATCATGCCAATCTCCCTACCAGCTACTGTAGCTTTCATGCACGTACACATGTCTGATGCACAAGCTGCTCCCCAGCTGCCTAGCTCGCGTGTGCACGCCGCCGGTTCGTCCAGCTTGGCCGCACGCCGTGATGACCGCCAGGTCGCCACTCGTCAGGTATTATAAGCAACTCTACGACAACTGAAAAGCAACTTTCGTTCGCGACGAAACGACTTTTGTGCAGTAGAAATCAACTTTGTGCGTGACAACGAAAGTAAAAAACTCCACAACAAAGCATTTTAGTACACTAGGAAACAACTTTGATAGGCGATGATGCAACTGTACAATAGCGGTAAGCAGCTCCACACCAATTAGAATCAACTTCTGTATGCCACCAATCAAGTTTAATGTGTGGTGAAGCAACTTCACAACATTAATAAATAATTTGGTTTTCGCAAGCCAGCGGGAAGCAACTCCAAAAAATAAAAAAAACAACTTTGGTGTGTGTTGAGTAATTTCACAAACCGCGGAAAACAACTCCACACCAATTAAAATCAACTTTGGTATGACACGAAGCAACTCTGGTGTGCGATTAAGCAACTTGACAACAGTAATAAATAACTTCACAACTACAAAACAACTTTGTTGTGTGATGAGACAACTGCGTCAAGCAGCTCCGCATAAATTAAAATCAACTTTTATATGACATCAATCAAGTTTGGTGTACGATGAAGCAACTACGCAACAGTAATAAACAATTTGGTGAGCGGGAAGCAACTACACAACAATTAAAATCAATTTTGGTGTGTGTTGATGCAATTTCGCAAACCACGGGAAGCAACTCCATAACAATTAAAATCAATTTTGTTACGACACGAATCAACTCTGGCGTGTTGATGCAATTTCACAACCGCAGAAAGCAACTCCACAACAATTAAAATTAACTTTGATATGACACGAAGCAACTCTGGTGTGTGTTGATGCAATTTCACATTCCGCGGGAAGCAACTCCACAACAATTAAAATAAACTTTGTTACGACACGAAGCAACTCTGGTTTGGTGATTTAATTTCACAAACTGCGTGGAGCAACTCCATAACAATTAAAATCAACTTTGTTACGACACGAAACAACTCTGGTTTGTTTTGATGCAATTTCACAACCGCGGGAAGCAACTCCACAACAATTAAAATCAACTTTGTTATGACACGAAGCAACTCTGGTGTGTGTTGATGCAATTTCACAACCGCGGGAAGCAACTCCACACCAATTAAACACATATACGGGTCAATATACTTATGTATTCCTGTGTATATACGTATATGTACGGTGGGACCCGCCCTAATCACCCATAGACCTGGACTTGCGGGGCTTGACTCTAAAAAGTCCCAATTTCTTTCCTCTTGCTCCCTCGTCACATGGCGTCATGGCGATCAAGCTCAGCCGTACAACCATGACGGCGGCAGGCGGCAAGCATGGGCGTGGCGGTGGCTGAGGCATCCGGAGATCCTAGTGGTGGGGAGCTCCTGGTTCCCGCACTCCCTTCCCGCCTCGCCAACCGGAAAGAAATTCCCCTGCATCCTCTATCCCCTTGGCGGCGGAAGTAGGCGTGCATGGCGGCGGCGGACTGCAGCGAGCATGGCGCCCCTGGCACCTGATTAGGGATAGAAGATCACCCGACGGCAGCGATGACTGCAGCCCTGAATCCTCTCTCTCCGTAATTACCCAAATAATCCCCAATTCCTAATTCTCTATCCCGAATTCAATTCCTATTAATAGTATAGATGTCCGTGGTAAGTTTTGGTTCTCTGGTCCTCCCATTCTTGACTGTCGTTTCTGTCAATTTTGTGATGGCATTCTGGAGCTGAGCTACGAATGTCAATTGTGCGAGTCCAGATTTTTTTTGAGACTTCTTGTGTAAGTCTGGATGTGTCATTGAAGCTGAAGCTATATGAAGATTTTGAGATAGCATGCTTTCCCTAATTTTACTGCGGTTGAAGCTGATTTTGGGTGGGTTCCACCAGGTGTACATGTATACACAGGAATACATGAGCATATTGACCTGTATATGTGTTTAAGTGGCCACAATGGCATCTATCGATGGTATCCAAAATTGTAGTGGCGTTTCTCAAAACTTGAAAGTTGTAGTGGCGTTTCTCAAATAGCTGGAAATTGTAGTGGCATCTATCCAATTAACCCATTAAAATAAACTTTGGTATGACACGAAGCTAACTCTGGTGTGTGTTGATGCAATTTCATAAACCGCGTGAAGCAACTCCACAACAATTAAAATAAACTTTGTTACGACATGAAGCAACTCTGATGTGTGTTGATGCAATTTCACAAACCGCGTGAAGCAACTCCAAAACAATTAAAATAAACTTTGTTACGACACGAAGCAACTCTGGTGTGTCTTGATGCAATTTCACTACTGCGGGAAGCAACTCCACAGCAATTAAAATCAACTTTGATATAACATGAAGCAACTCTGGTGTGTGTTGATACAATTTCGCAAACCGCGGGAAGCAACTCCACAAAGATGATCGTGTACTACGTATTTATTAGGAATTGAGAGCACGCACAACAACACTAACTAGCAAACGAAGAGCAAGAGACCACAATTCTCTTTCCTGGAAAGAACTAGACCATCACGCTTCTCAATAGAGGTACAACACAAGCAAGCCAAATTCAGAGAAAACAGATCAAGCAAAGCTAGTCAGATCTGGTGGCTGTCTAGGAGCTCTTTGGACGAGTGGCCTATGGGCGTTGACGCCTTGACGGATGCCCAAACAGTGGAAGAGCACTGCAGCTCGCCTGACGGGACCAACGCACTGTAGTCGTGGACCTGCTCAGATGGGAGGGAGCTCGGGGAGGCGAGCACGGCGGCGGCGGTACAGGGAGCACGTCGGCCATCTCGTTGCACGGGGAAAAGTGGAGGAGAAGAGGGCGGTGGCGTGCACGGAGGATGGTGGCGACACAGAGCTCATGGCTGTCGGAGATGGGTGCGGGGCGGAGATCCGTGCGGCAGCGCAGGGGCAGGATGTTGGAGGTCCGGTCGGCCGCGGAAGGAGGTAGGAGGTCCGCTCGGCCACGGCTGCGCAGGGGCTGGAGATCGATGATTTGGGTCCAGCCGCGGCCGGTGCCCGCTCTCGTGTCATGGGCTCGTGGCTGCCAGGAGGACTAGGTACGCCCCCTGATGTGCTCGGGAATGGAGGTATGAGACGGTCGTGCTGTCGGATGATTTGGGAAGAAGGTTAGGAGGTAGGGTCGGAGGTAGGGGACGAAGTGAAGATGGGACACACGTGCAGTCGAGTGAGCGCTCGAATCAACCAAATAGCGCAGCTGCGCTAATAGGCATTTACCAACATATTATAATTTGGAATGGAGGAGAGTACTTTTTAGTCCATGCATTGAGAATTTTACTAACTCGGAATTATTGTTTTCTTTTTTAGGTGAAACTTATTATTTTCTGACAGGACGGAGGGTTCTCGACGGGGACGCAACTACCATCAAGAGTTAGTCTCGCTTTCTTGCCGGATCGTGCTACTGTCAAGAATGACAGGTCCTTCTTGGCGGTTGTCGTCCCGCCGTTATTGGTCAGTACTGAAGCATGTTGCTAGGCACAATTTCCTTTTCAGCGGAAGTAACAGGCGAGAATAGAAAAGCTATAGTTTGAACGCAGCACAAAAATCTTCATAGCTTACCTCTCGTTCTCCCTTGTTTCAGTCTGTGTTTTTTTTAAACGGCCGACTGAGGGTTACAAGATGGTATCCGAATCGGTTCGGGGTCACTCTCTTACTTGGAGTCAGCTACTTCTTCCGGCTTGCTTTCCAAGTTTAACTACCGTGTCGTCCAATGGCTCCCGATTGAGTTGTACTGGATCTAAATAGGTACCTAATCAACAATAATATGTGTTACTCATATGAGTCAATGACTAGCACATATATTGATAGATGATCATGTTTCACAAATCATTGACATTGAGATGTCGATCAATAACGTGCACACACAACACAACTAAATACAAAAACACTACAAATAATGATATCCATTTCATGTGCATTTATACTAGAAATGAGTACACATATCTATCAGTAGGACCAGTTCATAGCTTAAGTATAGCAGCAGCCTAGCTATCTACCAACGTGAAATATGAGTTGTATTTTTTTAAAGAAATGATGATGACACTTTTTGTATTGCAACAGTTAGTTATTTGTGTACTTGAATTGAAGAAAATAAGAATGACAAAAACCAAGTGGACATGAAATTATAAAAGCCAGCTTTAGATGTTATAAGCGCAAACAATTCAGTGATAAACAAACTAAGGAAGTGAAGCAGTAAGCCTAGAGGCACATAAATAACAAGCAAAGTTACACCAAAAAATTATAGACAACAAGCAAATTTATTTATAACTTGAGAACATAGATCTTACTAAGTAAAAAGATGGCCCAGAATAAATACCAAAGCAAATCATTATGTTTCCAACAGCAAGTGCAGTAGCAACCACCATCAAGCTCCTTGCACTCGTCACTCTGCAGAATGCCAGTTCTTCCATCACTGAGCGCACGAGTTCAAGATGACATGAAAACCAAGAAGAACTATTTTGCATGGATTTTTCTGTACTAAAGAACAACCATAGTCTAGCTAGGAGCCTAGGACAACTGCATGGACAACGTCAGAACTTATGCACCAGGTTAAGAATCAATGTTCTTCCCCAGTGATGCTTCCATACCCGGTAGCCGTTTACATCGGCTGCATCCTGCTTTGCACCGATTGCCCAACAGTATGAGGCCTGAGTGCACAACCACCAAACTTAACTTCCTCAGAAACTGTGCAATATTCAAGCAGCAGGTTAAAATGAACCTACACACTTATTTTAAAACCAGTTTCTTCAGAACCAGTGCAATATAATCACACGAGCCTTTGTGCATTGAAAAGAATTCCAAATGTCCAAGCATCTAGAAGTAAATTTCGAAAAATTGACCCAACACAGCGAGGAGGATTTGAAACTTGAAAAAATCATCACCAAACTGGGAATTCCTGAACCTATGTTTCAAATACAGATCCACTACAAATGCAAACTACATCCAGAATCCTTGAGCATCAAATTGGCTACTGTGCCAGGACACTTGGTACGAGCGAGCCAGCCGGCGAGCCGTGACCATGGGTTTGCCGTCCTGTCCACACTCGACACCGAAACAGGTCAACCGGAGAAGACACTTGCCACCTTCGCCCCAACACTCGTTCTCTTTTCTGCCCCAACACTCCTCCTCCTCCTGCTCTTTGCCCTCCATATCCTCGTCCACCTCCTCCTCCTTGGGGCGTAAGCGCTCCATGAGGCAGTACTCGCTGCCGCCGTCGCCTCGCGCTATCTGCAAGAGCTTAACATCGACGTGCCTCCAACCAGCCGCATCGTCCCCGTCCAGGCGGAACAGCTTCTCCTTGCCGACCTTCCACTCTGACGGAGTAGACATGACGTTGCCAATGCATAGGTGCCCGTCCGTCACATGAGGACCATACATGTTCCCGTTGTTGAGGACGTGGAGACCAACCCACGCATCCAGATGGCCGTCGTAGTGGACGTGTCCGAAGACTGGCAGGTGCCAGTCGGCACGCCGCGTCCACTCTCTGCTCGCCGTGCAGAAGGAGTAGGTAGCACGTACCACGCTGCTCTCCGTGGGCCTAAGGGACACCAACAGATCCTGCTGCGCCGTTGGCCCCGGCGGTGCTGTCTGGGTTCCGTAGGCTGAGATGTGCTCCGCCAAGAATGGGACCTTAGGAGGACTCCTGAAGTCGCTCCAGAGCCACGGCGAGTAGTCGGATAGTAGCTCCCAACCCCAGAACTTGTGTCCTTCGTAGTCGACCTGGTCGAGAGGATCTGTAGTCAGGCAGTGCAAGCTCCCGCCACCATAGTCCCAGTCATCAATCCAGTCATAGTTCAGCGGCGGCTCGGGTGGCTCGGAGCCAACCATGTACAGACTGTTCCCGATGGTCATTGCTGCTTTGTAGCCACCCAAGAGGCCTTCTGGAAGTTGAGGCGTGGCGGTGAAAACCAACGTCTCGGTGTCGTAGATGAGGACACCGCCTGGTATCCAACGTCCGTCGTGCTCGGAGGTTAAGATGGTGTTGCCCATAGCGACGATGCTGCTGCCCACGGCGGCGAACTGGACGTGTTAGCGACCCTTTCCTATACAGTGACATGGGCTTGGGCTTGGCTGGCACTAGGGCAGTCTTCATGGGCTGGGCCCTCTTATCAGCAACTGATGACAAGGACTACAAGTACCGGACGCAGGGGAGCGAGGCAACTATCCAAGTTGGATCAGAACCCGGCACGGCACTGCGGCGGCTTCCTCTCCCACCTGGCTCTGAACCCTACCTCCCTTTCCTGCTTCTTCCTTTGCACAATTGTGCTTGTATCCGAATCTCTGCTACAAAGTTGTATCCTGAATCGTATGAGTGATTGTGTGAAACCCAAATCCCCCTGGTAGTTAACATATGGTATCAGAGCCGTCCCATCACCCTTAAAAAATTTCCCCAATTTTCCTCACCGATTTCCCCCATCCACCATGGAACCAATCACGAAGGCCGATCTCAAGGAATTCTTCGCCGAGATTCGCGATGAACTCAAGCAAACGATCAAGCAGTCGATCGCCGAGGCATTCGGTACCTGGAAGCCGGCGTTCGAAGCGCAGGCCTCGGGTCTGCAAGTGGCGGTGGATTTGCCCGAACAGCATGACTACCGTGACAAGGGCCAAGGCGTCAAGGAGGCGTCGGCGTTGGATCCACTCGATCCGTCGGCACTGCAGGCCGGCACAACGTCTCCCACAACCACCGTTGATGTCGCCCCTCTCCTCGCTGCAACTGCGGCAAGCGACATCGACGAAGCTATCAAGGTTGCTGCATCCGTGTCTCCGACCCCCACAACTGAGAGGTCACTGGCGGCCACTGTCGGTGTTCCCAACGAGACCACCGCTGTGGTGCACGCGACATGTTCGACAGAAGGCTCGCCCCAGCAGCTGATGGCTACTTCGGTGCAGGTCGCGCCCGCCCCATCGATTCTGACCTGTTCAGAGGATTGCGCGACACAAGTCATCATCGCGCCTTCGCCCACGCCTGCACCCGCGACGCTGACCCTATTGTGGAGTTCCCCGTCGGAACGCGTCACCAACTACATGTGCCATGGACAGCTGCTACGACCCATGCCGTGGCCATCGTTTCGGGCCGGCCAGCTGACTACTAGAGAAAACCGACTCTTGCCATGGCCATCGTTCAGGGAGATCAATAGTTGTGAGTTTCCAAGTAAATTCGTCGAGAAATCGTTCCGGCAGTGCAGTTTTGACAGTATATGGGCAGAAGGTTGTGTTGCTATGCAGTTCCGAATGTCAGACTTCTATGCTCTGCACAGGTTTCGGAGTGGCCTTTCGCCCAGTTGCTGTCCAGTGGTAATGTTTGAAGTGCAGATTAGCAAAAGTGGCAGCCATTGTGCATGCGAAGGTACTATTCCCAGCTCTGATAAACTGCAGAAACTATATGGGGGCTTGTCAGCAGGAGCTCTGAGGATGATGGTGTGTCTCTATGCTGAGTGTAAGAATTTGTCGGATCGATTGTGGAGTCCAGCCAATGCTGGGCAACAGTGGCATTTTCAGCATGTTGATCCGGATTGTGAGAAGAGCCGATTCCATTTATCCGGGTTCACTTTTCACACGCTTGGTTCTTTGGAGACCTTACTTGATTTGGTTGGTATATGCATTAGCACAGCTGACCGTACTTCTCAGCACCTGTTCCGTCAAGCTGTCTTTGGACTTCAGATGAATGTCAACGTTTCAACACTGAATGGGTTTCTGAGTGGTTTGGATCATAGCTATTTGTATTTCAGCTCTACAAGGCATGGTTCACACAACCTGTCACCACTACACAACCTGTCACCGCTTCTACCAGTTCATTGGCCAATTGGGGCTTGCTATCTAGCTTGTCTCTCCGATCAAGAAAAGAAAATCTCTAGCTCAAGTGATACTACATCCTGCGAGAGTAGTAAGCTGAAGCTTATTAACAGGGTTCCCTACATGGTGCAACAGTACACTTATCTGAGTCATTTTGGTATACAAGCTAGACTTCACTCCTTTGGCAATAACACTAGAAGAGCTATTCGTGATATTTGTCTCAAGAAGCTGATGCTGCACAGTATATATTTTGATCATACCTTGCTTTCACCACATAAGCCACAACCAGCAGCTCAAGCGGCAGACTGTTCCATGCTACTATTAATCTACCTGTTGGAAATAACTGTCGGGACTTGCTTTGCGTATTCTGCAACCAGTCGTGATGCTCTGCTCCTTCTTATCCGGTCTGCTGCTCTGAAATGCATGGATTTACGGTGGTTTGCAACTGTTATCTTCACTGGCAACATGGGCATACTGTCTATGCATATGCATGTTACTTATTCAGTACAACCAGATATCACGCTGACTCGTGCATATCAACATAGTAATTTTGGCTGGGAGCAATTGGTTTGGGTAGCTCAATATATTTCCGTTGGAGTGATGCACAAGTTTTGTGAGAGCATACTGACACCAGGCACACTCAGTTTTGCTGGGAGGGACTTGACATGCCTTCCGAATTCAGAGACAACACTGTACGCCTTTCTGCTTGCAAATTCAGAAACGATGTTTATGGTGCTTGCAAGTTCAGAAATATGTGTGTATCTTACCAAATGCAGCATCACAACATGGTTTTGGTACATGATTCTAATATGTCTAGCTGTTACTACTCATCTTGTAGTCCGCAGTAATTGTCTTAGCGACCGTCAGCTTAATCTGGGAACAAAAACTACATGGTATTCCAATTCCAAGTACTCTATGATGGCTGTGAATAACAGTGCTATGCCAATTCATGTTATGGAATTTCGGGTTGCCTATGTTTCGGTGCTTAGCCATGGACTAATTCATCTTGGAAGTCCGGACTTAAAGTGTGCAGGTTCTGCAATGGATCGACCATATTTGCTCATTTCTATGCAGTCAGTTGCTCTCAACAACATGGAACCAACGTGGTTTACAGCTGCTCTCTTGACTGAAAACGTGAGCATGTTCAGCAATGGGTTTTCTGTGCAGCTAGATGTTGCTTGTCCAGTCCAGTCAATTTTGACGTGTACTCATGCATATCAGCTTAGTATTCTGGCACCAACAATGTTCAGTTCTGCTTGGGACAACTTAGACTGCATTTTCCATTCAAGGACAACAAGATGTACCTTCCAGGTTACAAGTTCGGCATTGTTGTTGTTTATTGGGGCATTTGGTGGTAGACAAGAACCAATTCAAGGAGGAAGGCATATGACAGGTTTGGATCGACACATGGTGCTCCGTTTTCCATGGGACCCCGGCAAAGCAGATGCAGCTTGGGGACAAGCTGCTTTTCAAGGAAGGAGGGGTGTTAGCGACCATTTCCTATACAGTGACATGGGCTTGGGCTTGGCTGACACTAGGGCAGTCTTCATGGGCTGGGCCCTCTTATCAGCAACTGATGACAAGGACTACAAGTACCGGACGCAGGGGAGCGAGGCAACTATCCAAGTTGGATCAGAACCCGGCACGGCACGGCGGCGGCTTCCTCTCCCACCTGGCTCTGAACCCTACCTCTCTTTCCTGCTTCTTCCTTTGCACAATTGTGCTTGTATCCGAATCTCTGCTACAAAGTTGTATCCTGAATCGTATGAGTGATTGTGTGAAACCCAAATCCCCCTAGTAGTTAACAGGACGCGCTCGCCGAGGGTCGCCAGCGCCACGCGGAAGACCGGAGGATGCATTTGGCAGCACGACGGGCCGCCGTCCAGATCATCGTCGTCGTCGCTGAGGTCGAGCTTGTGGACGCCGTACCCGTCCACGTGGTCGTCGAGCACCACGTATAGATGCCGCTTCGTCGTAGCATCGCCATTGCAGTCGGAAGCATATCCTCGTGATCTGATCAGGTTTTTGCGGCCAAACACGGTGGTCAGCTGGCTTCCATGGCGGCGGACTGGCCGGAGGCTGGAGAGGAGCAGGTGATGTGATCGACTGAGTAATGGTCGCCACGCCCACGACATTGCAAACCGGCGGCCAGAAGGGTGTAGGGTTTGTGACGATCGACAGGAATGCGGCGGCTGCGACGACTCTGCGATCAATGGAGTTGATGGTGCGCGGGTTTTCAAATGGGCTTTTGGTTGTGGACTAGTTTAGTTTGGGCTGAACAAGATGCTAAAGCAAATCGGCCTGAGCAGCAAGTCAATGGGACTCCCATCGATAACATCCATGATCTAACAAAAGTTGAAGGAAAAAAATTGAATATCTCTCCCAAAGAAAAGAAAAACGATTGAAGAAATAAGTTGACAACAGCTTGCATCGGTCGAATTTGTGTACTAGCGGAAATGAATGGAATTTTCGGAAGCAATTGTGAAGCTTCATTGAATATATTTCAGGAACTTAATTATAGGAAAATATCCCTCCTAACTATAAGTAGTACTATTCTCTCGTTTCCATATTATAAGATGTTTTGAATAGTTTAATGTGGACTATATACAAACAAAAATGAGTGAACAAATGCAATAAATAGCATATAGATATATGCGATTCAGAAAAAGATAGAATATCAGATAATTTGTAACGCAACAAAAACAACTCTTCGTGTACTATTCAGGAACCACAACGTAAAAATCCGGATATGGGTAATCTAAAGTGACGCACACTCTAAACTAATATCGTTTCTTAAGAGATTTTTGTGAAACTGAGTACGAAATTACAGTGCAAGAATGGGCCGATAGGGACATGAATAGTGTCACAAAAAGATAAAAACACAGTCGACACTATTAACATATCAATTTCTCCTTTCGTTTTTCTTTGGTATTTTCAAATTTGGTTTAGTAAATTATGCGGACCATAAACAGGCATCTTGCAAACACTCACATTTTATTTTGAAATGTTTAGAAACTTTAGTTTTGAATTTTAATAAGTATTATCATGATATCATGTGAGATGTGTTATCCCTGAAATCCGATGATGATTGTGTTGTTCACCTTGTTCAAAAAAAAAAGATTGTGTTGTTCACTAGTCGCCTCTTCGAGTACTATAGAATATACTTGGCCATCTAGTCTGGCACGGCACACGCCTAAATGGGCCTGACATGGACTGAGTACTTCGCTTCGGCGGCTTGAAACGCCAATTAAATTGGCCGGTCTCGCACAAGGCTTCGACGAACCCCTAGTAACTTCCGCCAGGGACAGAGGAAGGGGGGGGACGAGCAGGGGCTAAGCCACCCTGAACATTCAGATTTTATTCACAAACTACATGGTACGCATGATGCTAATTAGTGTTCTAAGCCATTTCTGCCCACTCGAACAAGATTATACCCGCTCAAAACCTGGGGGCTGGCTCCATCCCTGCCTGCCTGCCGTGCCTCGCGTGGACCAGCTCACCATAACTGACGACCACATAAATGGAGGAAGACAAAGATACTATACCGACAATGTGACAACACGACAGCCTCGTGCGCCCCAACAGAGGTGTGACTAGGACCTCGCCAGAGACGGGGATGACATAGCTAGCCAGGACGTGACCGCCGTAATCCTAGTGAAGGGGTGCAAGTGGGGAGCTCACTGGTGACTCGAGAGGGCTACGAGGATGTCGTCAACGACTAGAGTTAGGGGTTAGAAATGTGGGGGTTAGGAGCGGTGAATCGGCGGAGGTGGTGGTTCAGGCATGGTGGGACGGAGAGGCGTCACGATAGAGATGCTAACGGTGTAATCACTGATAGCGGTTAAGCCAATAGTAAGGGCATCTTCAGCCGTCCCCCTCCCCCCCCCCCCCCCCCCCCCCAAGAGCCCCCCAGGCCACTTTTTTGCCAAATAGCGACAAAATTTTCCCAGCCGTGCCCCCAGGGACCTCAAATAGCACCGTTTTGCACCAAAATAGTGCCCCCCAGGCCAAATCCCTGGGTTTGGCCTAGGGGCGCATTTTGCATGCGAAACCCCACTTGCCAGCCTCATAACCCTCTCTCTCCTCTCTTTTTGGCCTAGACCCACCACGTGACCACGCTCCCTCTCTCTCCTCACAGCTCCCACTCACACCCTCGTGCCGCCGCCCTCCGGCGCTACTCGCCCCGCCTCTGCTCCTGTTCGGGCTAGCGCCGCCACCCTGCCTCTGCTTCGTATCGAGCTCGCGCCGCCACCTCGCCTCTTCTCCGGCTCCGGCTCGGCCTTGGGCCGCCGCCCTCAGGGGCGCCAAGGCCACGCCCGCCGTGACTGCCGCCGGCCCCGCCTCCGCCACCAGGTCGCGGGAGCCCGGACGAGATGACGCCGCGGACGAGGCGATCCACGCGCGGGTGTGCGACCCGTGCCCGGCCTGGTGCGACGAGCGCCACCCCCAAAACGCACAAAGTCACCTCCTGGGGCCTCTACGGCTGGAGATGCCCTACGTCCAGCGCCCAAAATGCGTTTGAGAAAAGACGAAACTGACTAATCTGTCTGAATGGCTAGACACAAGTGAATATAGTCTTCTCCTTCAACAGGGTTTCGACTTGCTTTATAAATAAAATCCAACGGGCCAAATCAATACGAGTAAGAGCACTGCTTCGGTACATGCCCCCTCCCCCAAACTCAGAAGGTTAATATGGTATTTTATCGATTATTAGTTAATTAAGCAGATTAAATTAGGGTGGCCCGTCCAAGCCCATATCCATACACACGTTAGTACCGCATATTGACATACCGTATTCTCCAGCGATCCCCACGTCCCGCATTAGCGGTTGCGGCGGCCATCTCCGCTCAGTACGCACTGCTCACGGTTGCCGGCGGCCATTCTTCATTCCTACCCAGCCCCGGCACCCACAAATCGAATTCATGTTTAGCTGGGCCAATGAAGAGAATCGAGTAGATTTCGTTCCGCCGGCTCCGGCGGCCACAGATCGAACTGGTCGTGTGTTAATTGGGCCAATGGAGAGAATCGTGCATAATTTAGATAAGCAGTTGTATGCGTGCCAGGTCGTGATCCTGATGAACAGCGCCGTTGGCTGCCGTGGTCGCCGGCCAGGACCGTCGACGGGGCTGGCACCGCTCTCCGACGCCGGCGACGAAGATGGCTGTCACCATGAACGTGAGGATAGGGACGGGCCAATCACGATGTACACATTTCGTAGTATACGAATGTTTACTTCAAATTTAATTGGGTCATACGGGATACGATGTAATTATTCCGTAATGATTGAATAATAATTTGCTAATGACCATCAAGCCCTGTTTAAGTTTTGGGAGGGGGGATGTACCAAAGCAGAAGGCTACGAGTAAATCCTTTTACACAATTTACACAACGAATCAGAGATAAACAACAAAGAAGAAAGACGAAACTGCCCAAATCTGCTCCTGGTTCTTCTACGTTACGGTCGTCCTGCCGGCCGGCCGGCCGGCGGCTGCAACGGCGACCAGCGCGTGGCGGCCCGATGGCGAGGCTATCGATTCACCTCACCAGCTCAACAGCAGTTGCACCGCAAGCCCGCACCGGGATTTCGCGACCTGAGCCCGTCCCTTCTCCGGATTTCATCCATGTGATCTCCCCTTACCTGCATTAGGAGATTCACCAACGGTAAGATCCCAATCTGTCCATCCACCTCTTTCCATGCCCCCACCCACCACGCCTCATCTCCCGCACTTGCAAAGACGCCGATTTCCTCATGTTCAAAGAGATGGACTGTTTGTCCGGATTGCAACGACGCCAATTCTGTTATAGATGTTTATTCTGTATCTAAGTGTGTTCTCTGCATGCTGAAGTGCTGTGAATAATGATGGCCAGGTCCTCAATTTGTAAGAAGAAAATATTCTGATTTTGTTGCAGAGAACGTGCCAAAGAGGACTTCCAGCTGCTGAGCTTTTTATGCTGAAAGTGGCGAAAATGCTGCAGGCATTTGAAGGTTTCACAAATTATCAGAATGCATGGTTTTATATCATGAACTTGGTATGTTGATTTTTTCTTCTTTGCAACTATCTATTATATGTCTTTCCGATCTGTCCATGTATTGATAATTGGATTTAGAGCACATTTTAGTTCATTAGACCTTGCGATAATTCTTAGTAATTGGTTCTTTCAAGTTTGTAGGTCTTAGTGGCTCTGTTGGAATGTCCAATTTAGTTAACCATGGAAAGAAAAGTGTTCAGCTGAATGCTAGTGATAGTAAACAAAATTGTATTACAGAAATAGTTCTATTATTTGTAGAAAGACAAACAGACATAATGGGAAAGTCTTTCTCCAGTATAATCTATTATCAATGTACTGAAAGAGTTTTGTGCCTATAGCAACACTGTATTTGTTGTAATGTGCTTCCCTCGTTCTCTAAAGTTCTACGAGTTGTCCTGTTTGGTAATTGTCGATTCTATTTATCCAGTAGTCGTCAAACAATTATGGTTGTTGTGTCTTTATAAGGGCTGACACCTGACAGGATGGTACGTTTCCTATTCTCTTTTCTGTTCAAATAGGTTAAGTCGAGTATCTACAATATGATGCAACTGGGCTCTTCTAAAAACATCGGGAGTTGAATGTGTACTAGGAGATTACTTATATGTTTCTGCAAAGAAGATACAACGCTATTT
Source organism: Poa pratensis (assembly GCA_947311845.1). NCBI lineage: Eukaryota > Viridiplantae > Streptophyta > Magnoliopsida > Poales > Poaceae > Poa > Poa pratensis. The sequence goes on from CAMZMU010000040.1 coordinate 4,554,944, forward strand.
GTTATATAAATGACACGTCCAATTTTGCCATGGAAATCAAATATATCGGGTGCTTTTGTTTGGTTTTGGATAAATGGCCTTGGTTTTTTGGCTGAACAAATTATGTGCTATTCTACTTGGATGCTAGAAAAAATGAAATTACTGAATGATGTACCTCTATATATGTGCCACTATAATAATAACTACTACAACAATAATGATAATTTGTTTGCATACTTTGACTCATTGTAATAACCTGAAGGTTTCTGATGTGTTTCTGTTTGGTGATTATCTAGTTTGATAATTATTATACACCCTGGACCTTCAATCTTATTTTAATTATTTAGGAGGAAACCTTTTTTCATCTCTAATGATACTTCGATATTTCTTTCCGTAAAAAAATGAAAATTTAAATATCACACAGTCTCTAATATGCATCATTGACCATCAGTTTTTATAGCCATATAATTGTGAAGTTTTACTATGATATAATTTTCATCAAAGATCTAATGGTACTATCCTCACTTACTAATCTAACTTTTTGTATATATAAAAGTCAAATTTAGAAATATTTTACCCTTCACATCCCGAAGCCATTGACGGAATATATGTTTGTTAAACTTACATTTTTCATCTCTAAATTTATTTACATAGGAGAGAGAATTTGTTTGTAAATTTAACATTTCTGAGCCTAAATAGATTATACACTACAAATGTTATTCACTCAGAGTAGACAAAGTACATGAATCACAAGAAATTTTTCAAATACTAGTTATTGACATTTGAGAAGGAACCATACTTTATCCATACTCGTCAAAGCTTCCAAAGCTTTGGCGAACAACCATAATCTAGAGGAAACCAGCTGGCTCACCAATTGCAACCAAACCATGTTGGTGATAACAATCTTAACTTGAAATATTATTTGGCTCGTCACCGAAACTACATATTCTCTGCAGCCACGGTTGTATACCAAGATACAATATTTTGTACACACAGGTGGCATTATCCTCGGCAGCTCGTCATCAAGACCTGTCTGTATGTTCAGAGGCTGATCGTCATACATGTGCCGTGATACTTCTCCATTTGCAAATTGTGTTCTAGCTAGCAATGTGCAGCTCTACGAAGCAACATCATGTGTTCTGGAACGGAGGTAGTTCTTTGACTCACGCAGCTCAGTGTGCCTTGATTCATGCACACTGCATGGCCATTACCCTTCCTCTCACACACTGATAAAGCTAGTAGGTGATCTGACTGCAGGGCACCAATGGTCATAGACACTTGATGATGCCAAACAGCCAGATTCTAGTGGCCTATACTATTCCTTTTCTTATTCCAGGCGCCATGCACTTTGTACCATTCCTCAGCTCACCTTTTCTTTGTGCATCCACTCTTCCTCTCTCACAGACACTGCAGAGCATCAATGACCATAGGAACCTGATGATGCCAAACAGCTAGCAAGTTGCTTCACTGGTGCACTAAACTATTCCTTTTCTTATTCCAGGTGACTCTTAGACCAGTAGCCATGCACTACCATTCCCCAACTCACTCGATCTGTCTTTGGGCATCCTCCCTTCCTGCTCCAATCAACAGTGCTTACCATTAGCGTTAGCATTGCCCTCTCACATACAAAGTGTGACCTGACTCTGATAATGCTCTCTCACATCACCACATGCACAGGCAAAAAAAGCTTGTATAGATTATGTATACTCTAAGACAGATGGGAAAGGCTGCTTCCTAGATAGTTAGTGCCCAGCACCTAGGACAGACAAGACACCTTGAGCTATAGATTTGCAGAGAATTAATGGTGTCGATGGAGCTGCTGATGCCGGTGGCTGCCATGCTCGCCTTCGACGCCCTCTTCGCCGTGATGACAGTGATGGTGAAGAAGGCGCTCGATGGTGGCCTGAACCCTATCGTTCTTATCGCTCTCCGGCAGCTTGTCGGTGCGGCTTTCCTGGCACCAATTGCGTACTTCAAAGAAAGGTTTGTCAGATAGAACTTAGCCTTCAGTGTTCAGTTGCGGAGTTGTTTTCAGATGATGTTTGGCACCTGTCAACTCAGTGTGCATGATCAGTTGTGATGATCCTTTAGCACTTTTGCAAGTTCAACTGCAAAGCATGACGTTTTCAGTAACTTGAGAAGTGACTTTTCATTGATGTTCCAAATTTGTTGTTGTATAATACTTCATGTATTTCAGTATCTAGAAAGTGTTTACTGGTAAATTTCTCATGCTTATTGTTTTTAGTTTTGTTTCAGGAATTCAAGACCGAAATTCACAAAGGAGATATTTGCCTACTTGTTCATGAGTGCACTACTTGGGTAATTTTTTTTTTCCTTTTGGGAATCCTAATGCGGTAATGTGACTTTGTTTTTTCTAAATGCAATGGAGGAGACAAGTCAAAAGATTGTTGCAAATTAGTACAATGCTTTTCTTTTTTGTCTGAATGTGTGCATCTCCAGGGCACTATTTGCTCAGTATCTATTCTTCTTGGGGTTGACCTACACCACCGCAACACTCGCTGCAACCTTCTCCAATATGACTCCAGTCTTCACCTTCTTGATCGCCATCCCTCTCCGGTTAAATTCGTACCCCTTCTTAATTGATATGTATTCTAAAGTTAATTGTTCATTCAGACTGAAAATATTTCAGCAGGTTGGAAACAGTGGATGTAAGGAGCAAGGCAGGTGTTGCAAAGATCGCAGGAACACTCGCGTCCGTCGGTGGCGCGACGCTGCTGAGCCTGTACAAGGGTGCAGCCCTGACTCACACGGCATCTTCAGTCCAAGAACACATCACCACCAGAAGCCGCAGCAGCAGCAGCAGCAAGGGGAGATGGATTCTGGGCTCGGCGTTGCTGCTGGTTAACTGCATCACCTTCTCATTCTGGATGCTGCTGCAGGGGAAGCTCACCAAGAAGTACCCTGCAGTCATCTCCAGCACTGCATTCATGGCCTTATTCAGTTCACTGCAAGCAGGGGCCCTGGCGCTTACCACCCAGCGACATCTGTCTGTTTGGCTGCTCCAAGGAAGTATACAGATCGGAACGGTACTTTTTGCGGTACGTAAGATAAGTCAGAAAACAACCAATCTGCAAAGTATCAATAGAAAAACACCACGAAGCAATATTTTATTTTCTTGAATACAGCTATTTAATCCTACTTGTCTACTCTAACATATATTATCCTACCATTTGTTTGGAGTTTATTTGGCATGTAAGAAAACCTAATCTAGACCTTCATGGCTCTGATACTTATGAACACATGGTCCCACAAGTCAGACACATACCTTGGTCTGGCACAAAGAAGTGTGAAAATTCAGTTAGGGACAGCAATTTTTGCCACAAAGAATGGTTCAGATTCAATGGTATGTGCTGGGATTCTACTGAATCTTTACACTTCTGCTGTGCAGGGAGTGGGAGTATCAGGGATAGGGTACGTGCTGATGACCTGGTGCATCGAGAAGAGAGGGCCGGTGTTCACCGCAGGCTTCATGCCTCTCATTCAGATCATAGCTGTAGTCCTTGATCTCTTCATCCTTCATGAACAACTTTACCTTGGAAGGTATTTGGACTTCCCAATTCGCTCTAAAAGTTCATGAAAATGACTATATGGCAAAGACAACTCTACAAAATAAGCATAAATAATTTAGATATTTATGGAACATAATGCCTAGACTCTAATTAGTTCTTTTGATAGTGCAGACGTGAAATCTAGTGTTATTTAATTTACCTATTTACTTTCTCAACTGTCTAGTACAGATCCTGTGTCCTAATGAAATAGAAATGGAATCCTAAAAAAGAAAATTTCTGATCCAGATATCGTTGCTAAAATGACTATCAACATCAACCAACATCAACTATCACTAAAGGACTAACAATTGACATCTTGCTAAGAAGTTGCGAGTGTAAATAACTATCAGCCAAACGACAACTTTGCTTCAAGAAATAAAACTTCAGCGAAACGATGGAAAAGTCACACATGTGTTTCCCTTTTTGTCCTTGAAGTGTGGTAGGTGCTTCACTTGTCATTGGAGGCCTCTATCTTCTCCTCTGGGGGAAGATCAAGGAAGCATCGTCAGCTGCTGTTTTACTAGCAAAAGGAGTGGAAGAAGACCAGGAGAAGCAACCAAATTTGTGAAGCATAGGAATAATATTCTTAGTAGTTAGTCTTTGAAATGTTGAGAATCACCTTAAATGATCCAACTATGTCCAATGTGTGTTGCTACAGCTTTGAATAAGTCACTGTCATACTTGTGATCATTATGCACATTACTTTCTGGTAACGTGGTACCATGTGAGGTTGCCTTCCTTGCCTTGAGTCTTCAGCAGTGTGCCAATAGATTATTATAGAAAGCACTTGTTGCTGGATTTTAACGCCCTCATACAATTGCGATACTAGTCATATTTTTCATTGAAAATGACAGGTCAGCAAGAGCAGGATCAGATCAGACAAACAAGTACAAAGGTGAATGATCAGTAGTGGTGTTTGAGTTGAGCAATTCACTGTCTCTTGACATAGTATTGCTGACGCAAAGGTAGTACTGCCATCCAGCTTTATCATGTTACTAGTAATGGCAAGTAATTATGTTCTCTTAGATGATGATGGGTGTTAGGAAGGGAGAGGACTTGTCACCATACATAAGGAGTTTCTGCATGGTCAGTGCTTCTATCTTTTCTCCATTTGTTGGCATCTTATGCAGATTTTGGCCGGGGCAACAGAAAAGGCAAGGGACTGAATCAGAACATATATTTTACTTTCATATTTGCACTACAATTTGATTCCTAATGTCTCTTGACATGCCATTTTTTATATTTATATTTATTCTTCAGCATTAGTAGTAACTTTTCGCAGGAGTAAGCAAAGCAATTAATTATGGTAATAGCATATTAGTATTTACGTCTTTGCCCCCCTAGATGAATGAGACTTGTCACTTTTTGTCTGTTAGTGGCATTGCAGGGCTATATATATAATTAGTCGGTTCATGAGCATATCAGTCATCATCTTGTAGCTAGCAGAAATCTTACAATGTGGGTGGAGGAGTGGAGACCCGTTGTGGGAATGCTGGCCTTTGATCTTATCTCAGCGGTGATGACGGCGTTGGTGAAGAAGGCGCTGGAGCAGGGCCTGGACCGCCTGGTCCTTGTTACGCTCCGGCAGCTGGTCGCCACCATCTTCCTTGCTCCAATAGCCATTTTCAAAGAAAGGTACGTACACCTATGCATCCCATATTCCCATGTACATACAATCTGTCTTCATTTCCTAAAGCTGCACAGTGCCATGGCATTCCTGCAGGAGCACAAGGCCCAAGCTCACAATGGAGATCCTGGTGTACCTCTTCTTCAGCGCCGTGTTCGGCGCGGCGCTCTCCCAGTACACCTTCTTCTACGGCCTGCAGTACACCACTGCCACTTTCGCCATCACCTTCATCAATCTCTCCCCCGTGCTCACCTTCCTAATCGCCGTCGCGCTGAGGATGGAGCCGCTGAAGGTGAAGAGCATGGCGGGGGCCACGAAGATCGCTGGGACGCTCATATCGCTCACCGGCCTGCTGCTGCTGAGTCTCTACAAGGGTGTGCCACTTACGCATCGGGCCGCCGCCGTCGCTGCACTGAGCCCGGCTGCTCACCACACTGATGGCAGTGGCGACAGGAGCTGGATGCTGGGCACCATGGCGCTGCTGGCCAACTGCCTGTGCTTCTCCTTGTGGTTGCTGCTGCAGAACAGTCTGACCAAGAAGTACCCGGCCATCTATTCCAGCACCGCCCTCATGTTCTTCATCAGCACGCTGCAGGGCGGGGCACTGACGGTGGCCGTCGAGCGGCACGCCTCGCTGTGGATGCTCACCAGCAAGCTTGAGATTGTCACCGTGTTGTATGCAGTAAGCTAAGACATCACCATCATCTTTCTTTATCCTCTTGACTTATACCACCTTCAGTTCACAAAGAAAAGAACAACTTATCCAAAAGGAGTAAGTACTAATAAAAAGCAATTGCCTTAAGTTGTAGCTCACAATAATCTACAATCTATGCAAACAATCAGTACACACCAGTTTCTTTGACCAATTTAAACAACTAAGTCTTTGAACCACAAATACTAGTTGAGAAGATAATAGTAGTAGTAGTAATAAATACTTGACTGGTGAATCGAATTGTGTGTGCAGGGGATCGTCGGGTCTGGAGCCGGGTACCTGATCATGACGTGGTGCGTGGAGAAGAAGGGTCCGGTCTTCACAGCGGCATTCATCCCCATGATGCAGATCATGGTAGCCGCCATCGACTTCTTTTTCCTCCATGAGCAAATCTACCTTGGAAGGTACAACACATACTATATAGTTCCTTCTCGATCATTTGTCATCGCCAAAGTTACATTATCTTTTTTGTTAATAATTTTCTTGGAAATGCATTTACAGTGTGCTAGGGTCTGTGCTGATGGTGCTGGGCCTCTATCTTCTGCTGTGGGGAAAGAAGAGGCATGAAGCATCATCTGTATCTTGTGCAACTGACAGCAAACAAGTGGATGAAGAAGCTGACAACAGGCAGTGAAACTGTAAAGATCACACTATTGGCAACACATAATATGTAATTTTTCTTCTCATTTTCCTGCTGGATGCAGCTAGCTATATATGTGTTATATAAAGTTGTTTCTAGCATGTACTTGTCCTCTTGTGTCCAAGCTACTGGATACTAGAATTTAGTACTAAGCCAGAGTTTAGTAGTAAGCCAGAAAGCTCATTTTAGCATGGAGTATCCGTTGCTCTACCCTGCCTGCATGTATGGAAATTATATACAATCATTGGTTAAATCGCACTCCTCCGGTTTAAAAATACGTTTCGATTTTGACGACATTTTCTTTCATAAGAATCAACACCCTGCAATTTTGTTCCTATTGTATCAAAAAAAATCTCAGTAATCTTACTATAGATGATTTGGTTGACCGGGACAACAAAGTAAATAAGACTTTATCTTTGTTATATATGATTACTTTGTCAAGAGCAGTAAAAAAATGTATTCCAGCATAAGAACCTGCTTATATATTGAATAAATAAACGGGTAAGACATATATTCTGCTGACGAGTTGAGGCTGAGCTAAGCAACGTTCCTGAGCCTGTACAAAGGTGCGGCCCTGACTCACACGACATCTTCGGTCCAAGAACACATCACCACCACTAGCAGCAGCAGCGGCAAGGGGAGATGGATGCTGGGCTCGGCGTTGCTGCTAGTCAACTGCATCACCTTCTCATTCTGGCTGCTGCTGCAGGGGAAGCTCACCAAGAAGTACCCTGCAGTCATCTCCAGCACTGCATTCATGGCTTTATTCAGTTCACTGCAAGCAGGGGCCCTGGCGGCTGGCGCTTACCACCCAACGACATCTCTCCGTTTGGCTTCTCCGAGGAATGCAGATCGGAACCATTCTTTTCGCGGTACGTAATATAAGTCAGAAAACCACCAATCTGCAGAGTATCAGTAAAAACTTCCATTATCTGATAAAAAACATCACAAAGCAATATTTTCTTTTCTTTAATACAGCTATTTGATCCTGCTTGTCTACTACTCTACTCTAAATTATATAATACTACTATTGGTTTGGAGTTTTTGGCATGCAAGAAAACCTAATCTAGACCTTCATGGCTCTGATACTAAACACATCGTCCTTGCACAATGAAGTGTGAAAATTCAGTTAGGAAAAGCAATTCTTGCCACAAAGAATGGTTCAGATTCACTGTATCTGCAGGGATTCCACTGAAACTTTACACTTTCTGTGCAGGGAGTGGGAGTATCAGGGATAGGGTACGTGATGATGACCTGGTGCATCGACAAGAGAGGGCCGGTGTTCACCGCAGGCTTCATGCCTCTCGTTCAGATCATAGCTGCAGGCCTTGATCTCTTCGTCCTTCATGAACAACTTTACCTTGGAAGGTATTTGGACTTCCGAATTCGCTCAAAAAGATATGGAAATGACTGTACAACTCTACAGAATAAGCAAAAATAATTTAGATAATTGTGGAACATAGTACCTAGATTTTAATTAGTTTTTTTATCATGCAGACATGAAATTTAGTGTTTACTAATTTAGCTATTTACTTTCTGAACTGTCTAGTACAGATCTTAGGTCCTAATGAAAAGGAAATGGAATCCTAGAAAAGAAAATTTCTCATCCAGATAACGTTGCTAAAATGTGGTAAGAGTAAATGACTATCCACATCAACTGTCAGTAAAGGACTAACTATTGATATCTTGCTAAAAAGTTGCGAGTGTACATGACTATCCACATCAACTGTCAGTAAAGGACTAATTATTGATATCTTGCTAAAAAGTTGCGAGTGTAAATAACTATCAGGCAAACGACAACTTTGCTTGAAGGCATAAAACTTCAGCGAAACGATGGAAAAGTCACACATGGGTTTCCCTTTTTTGTCTTGAAGTGTTAGAAGCAACCAAATTTGTGAAGCATAGGCAGAATATTCTTAGTAGTTAGTCGTCAGAATGTCAAGAATCACCCTAAATGTTCCAACTGTGTCCGATGTATGTTGGTACAATACAACTTTGAATAAGTCACTGCTGTCATATTTGTGATCAGTGTGCACATTACTTTCTGGTAGTGTGGTACCTAGTGAGGTTGCCTTCCAAGGAGTTACTCTTCAGCAGTGTACCGTTATTGAAAACACTTGTTTCAGGATTTTACCGTCCTCATACAATTGGGATGTAGCCCTAATGGGTCATTGAAAATGACAGTTCAGCAGAAGCAGGATCACACAAACAAGTACAAAGGTGGATGATCCGTAGTGGTGTTTGAGTTGAGCAATTCACTGCCTCTTGACATAGTATTGCTGACCCAAAGGTAGAGTAATGGCAAGTAATTATGTTATTTTAGATGTTGATGGGTGAGTTAGGAACGGAGAGGACTATCCCACATACATAAGGAGTTCCTACAAGTTTAGTGCTTCCATCTTTTCTGCATTTGTTCGCTTCCCCTATCTAGTCCTCCTGGCTGCTGTATTTGTCCCTATCCGAGACATATCCTTCAAGGAACCTCAACTTGGAGTACGAAGCGTACTTAAACGGACGAATCACGTAGCAGCCGCTATACATAGCAGCCGCTACACAGTAAGTTCCAAAGTCATGGAGTTCTCCACGGTCAAAGCCACACACATCGCATGGCTCCAAGATGCCGCTATCCGCCTCCTTGTCACCTGCAGGCTGCAGCCTGGCCGTTCCCGGCACCTAACTCCTCGCCGGTGTCTTTTTTTGTTCATCATGGGCTTGGAGAGGCAAACGCGAACCAGGCACTGATTTCTTGTCCTCCATGAGATCAGGGGTGTGCTTGAGATTGAGAGAGATGGTTCTGCCGAGAGTGAAAGAAAGGAGGAGCTCTATCGGTTGCCTATTTATCTCAGCCTTGACCGATCGGATACAATCTAAAAAAAAAGACCGATCGGATACGTGCAGTTGCCGAGAGAAACAAAAAAAATCGTAAATCTAAGGGCAACTCCAATGCGTGCGTGACCCATTTCGGACAAAAACGGACACGTTTTTTGGGTCGTTTTTGACTGTTTGGATCGAGCGACGGACACGAAATGGCCGTCCCTGTCCGCGCGCCAGTGAGGCAACCCAACGCGGTCGACCCATTTGGTTTTTTTTCCTTAATAATATTCATAGCAGGCCTAAAGGCCGTTAGGGTTACATTAGGGTGGGGCCACAAACGGCCTTCTTACAATATAGATACAAACAAAAAAACTGGCAGCTGGAGGGGCTCGCCGCCGGTGAACTACTCGTCGTCGGAGAGCTCAATGTACGGCGGGGTGACCCAAAGATGGGCCGGCGACACACGCGCTGGAGGCGTGGGAGGCTGCTGCTCCACCTGCGGCGGTGGCGGTGACCAGCTGCCACCGGTGAAGCACCAGGCCTGGCCAAGGAGGCCTTCGGGGAGGGGCGGAGCAGGCTCCGCTCCACCTCCTCGGCCTCCAGCTCCTCGTTCATGTACTGCCACCATGGCTTGGGTGGCTGGGCCTCCTGTAGCACCCGCTCCCAGCGACGATCTCGTCCTCGATGAGGGAGCGCCGGGAGGCCTCGTAGGCGGCCTGCATCTCCGGGTCGTCGTCGTACGCCTCCTCCTCCTCGAACCACAGGCCCTGCCCCTGGCCAGGCGGCGGTGCAGGGTAGGCCTCGGGGACCGACGCCGATGCTGGGGCCGTGCGAATAGAGCGCGGCGGCGGCGTCGTGCTCGTCGACGAACCATTGGTCCCAGTTCCGCGAGTTCGGCGCGAAGGCTGGGTCGTTGTACAGCTCGGGTGGAGGAGACGGCGGCGACACGCAATCTCCACCACCCGGGCCCGGCCGCTCCTCGGAATCGGCGGCACCAGAATCCGCTGTGGATTCAGGTGCCAGTCGTCCAGCAGGTGGACGTCTGGCCAGTACACGGGGGTGGCATTGTTCCAATGCCACCAGCACTCGTGCACGGGCGTACCGCTGCATCATGTTCTTCTTTTCCCCGACCACCACCACGCCCTGCGGCGCGAGGTCGAACGCAGCCGGAGGTGTGGCGGAATGGCAGTTCGAGGAGGAGGAGGGAGCTCGCGGCGCTGGCCAGACCCTCTGGCCAGAGGAGCTGCCGGCCTCCGCCTCGTTCTTCATCTTCTTGAACCACCGGGACATGGCTCCGGCTGGGTTTGCTGCTACGGCTAGGGTTAGGGTTTGGCGACCTAGATTTGGTTGGGGCGACGGAGTGGAGTGAGGTCGCTATCCACACGGCTAGTTTAATTTAAAGAACCGTGTGGGGAAGACGACGGGGCGGTGGGTCGCTAGCAGGTAGGCCAGCATTGACCACGCGTGGCCAGTGGGCGGTCACACGCGGACACGGAGAAGGTTCGTCACGTGTCCGCGTCGACATAAATCTGGCCCAAATTTGGGCTGGAAATGAGTCAGCCCGGACACGAAACGGTCACAAAAGGGGCCAAAGCCTAAATTGCGTCGGCACGTTGGGCCCTCTAATATGTCCACGATGACCCATACGGTCGAAAACGGACCAAATGGGTCGGCGCGTTGGAGTTTCCCTAAGGTACGAACAGCGGAGCGAAAGGAAAATCCTAATGTACGGTTGTTTTTTTCTTCTCTTTACATGCTAGTGGTACGGATAATTTCCGCTCCGAATCCGCATCCGTGTCCGATTTTAAGGATATGGTAAGCAATTTTGGAAATCCGTCGTATACGGATGAGGATGCGGATATTTGTCAGGTGGATATCCGACGGATATGGTGCCAGATATGGTACGGCTGTTATCCGATGGATGCAGATTATCCCCTTTTTTACGAATTATCAGACCTTCCAATTAGGATAATCCGACTAAATTATCCCAACCCGTCGACCCAATATACAATTAGCCCATTAATTTCATAAACTTGATGACTATCTTTATATATAATATTACCATAACGTAAACACGTCGTAATCATCGCATAGTGCGCATCTTACAGACCTCCTCCCTGCGGCGAACTTCTCTACAAATCCTACCTGATGAAAAGAGATGCTCATAATCACTCCAATGTGAGCAGTTTCTTTTGTAAATGTATGTTCCGTCTGTCAGCAGTTTAGGTACGTATATCTATTCTATCTTTTTCATTCTTAACTAATATAATTAATTATTTTTTCCTAGTATCTGTCCGATTATCTTTACCCGTTTCCGGTCTAATCTGCTGCATATCCGATCTGAATCCGTAGACCGATATAATCCATTTGAATCCGCATCCGGTGATTATCTCATCCGCTCCGAATCCGACAAAAAAATATGAAAGGATATGGAAAGAGCATTATCCGATCCGACCGTTTTACATCCCTACATGCCACGTGCGGTTGTTGGCCTGGATGGAAGTAGCGCTCGAGGAAAAAAAAATCCACGAGAGGCCGTTAGCTCAGCATAATTAGCGATGCATAATTCAGGGATTTTCTACACGTGGGGGGCTAACAAAAACAGCGATACACTATATATTTTGAAACTGTTAACAAAAACTATACGCCTTGGATACAGGAACGGAGGAGTATTAGTCTTCAGCCATAGTAGTAACTTTCAGAGGAGTAAGCAAAGCAATTAGTTAAGTGTGGTGATAGCATATTAGCATTTGCTTTTTGCCCCTGGATGAAGAGAGCCGTCACTTTTTGTCTGTTAGTGGCATTGCAAGGCTATATATAATTAGTCGGTTCATGAGCATATCAGCCATCATCTTATAGCAGCAGAAATCTTGCAATGTGGATGGTGGAGTGGAGACCGGTAGCGGGAATGCTAGCCTTTGATCTCATCTCAGCAGTGATGACGACAATGGTGAAAAAGGCGCTGGAGCAGGGCCTGAACCGCCTGGTCCTTGTCACGCTCCGGCAGCTGGTCGCCACCATCTTCCTTGCTCCAATAGCTATTTTCAAAGAAAGGTATGTACACCTATGCATCCCATGTACATAACAATCCGTCTTCATTTCCTAAAGCTGCACAGTGCCATGGCATTCCTGCAGGAGCACAAGGCCCAAGCTCACAATGGAGATCCTGGTGTACCTCTTTTTCAGCGCCGTGTTCGGCGCGGCGCTCTCCCAGTACACCTTCTTCTACGGCCTACAGTACACCACTGCCACTTTCGCTATCACCTTCATCAACCTCTCCCCTGTGCTCACCTTTCTCATCGCCGTCGTGCTGAAGATGGAGCCTCTGAAGGTGAAGAGCACAGCGGGGGCCGCGAAGATCACCGGGACGCTCATGTCGCTCGCCGGCCTGCTGCTACTGAGTCTCTACAAGGGTGTGCCACTAACACACCAGGCCACTACCTCCGCTGCACTGAGCCCCGCTGCTCACCACACTGACAGCAGTGGCGACAGGAGCTGGATGCTGGGCACCATGGCGCTGCTGGCCAACTGTCTATGCTTCTCCTTGTGGTTGCTGCTGCAGACTAGGCTGACCAAGAAGTACCCAGCCATCTATTCCAGCACCGCACTCATGTTCTTCATCAGCACACTGCAGGGCGGGGCGCTGACGGTGGCAGTCGAGCGGCATGCCTCCGTGTGGATGCTCACTGGCGAGCTGGAGATCGTCACCGTCTTGTATACAGTAAGCTAAAACATCACCATCATCTTCTTATTTATCCTCTTGACTTGTACCACCTTCACAAAGAAAGAAAAACTTGTCCAAAAGGAGTAAGTACTAACAACAGCAATGGCCTTAACTTGTAGCCCACACTAATCTATCAATACACACGGGTTTCTTTGACCAATTTGAACAACTAGTCTTTGCACCAAAAATAGCTGAGGAGATAATAGTAGTGGTAATTAATAATTGACTGCTGGATCCTGCAATCAAATTGTGCGCGCAGGGGATCGTTGGGTCTGTAGCCGGCTACCTGATAATGACGTGGTGCGTGGAAAAGAAGGGCCCGGTCTTCACAGCGGCATTCATCCCCCTGATACAGATCATGGTAGCCGCCATCGACTTCTTCTTTCTCCATGAGCAGATCTACCTTGGAAGGTACACATATATTGTTCTTCTCAGTTTCATGTCTCCCTATCCTTTTGGAATGATCATTTGTCATTCCAAACTGAATATTATTTTTCTCAAAATAAACTATGTTGATGGTTCCAGCCATTGAATTCCAATGAAAATATTTCTTATTGTTAATAATTTATCTTGGAAATGCATTTACAGTGTGCTGGGATCTGTACTGATGGTGTTGGGACTCTATCTTGTGCTGTGGGGAAAGAAGAGAGATGAAGCATCACCTGTATCGTGTGCAACTGACAACAAGCAAGTGGATGAAGAAGCTGACAACAAGCAATGAAACTGTAAAGATCACACTATTTGCATGTACTTGTTCTCTTGTGTCCAAGCTACTGAATAGAGTTTAGTAAATTTCCAGAGAGCTCATTTAGCATGCAGCATCCAGTGCTCTACATTACCTGCAGATGTGGAAATTATGCAATTAATTATTGGTCAAGTGGTACTCCTTCAGTTTAAAAACACATTGCGATTTTGACAACATTTTCTTTCACAACACTCGATACCCCGCGATTTTTTCGTATGTTCCCAAAAGATTGCGAGTAATCTTACTATGTATGATTTGGTTGACCGAGACGAACAAAGTACTTACGACTTTATCTTTGTTATATTACTTTGTAAAGAGCAATAAGAAAAATATTCCAGCATAAGAACTACAAATTGAATAAATAAATAAACGGGTAAGACATATATTCTGTTGGCGAGTCGAGGCTGAGCTAAGCAACTTGGGTGCTGGTGACGTAGCCAGAGAGATTAGATAGGCATCAGAATGTATCTGAGCATCAGGCAGGTAAACCAATATATACAGATAACCAACAACAATATTTTTTAGACATGGTGTTGTCATACGACTATATTCTACACAACACTATAGTATAAGTATACTAAAAACCGAAATAGTGAAGTATAACAGTTTTTTAAGTATGAAAAAGAGTTCGTCAAAACTTATCACACATGAGACCTAAATTTTAAAATCTCGACACGCAAAGATGAAACAGTTCAGATATTGAGGGTGAAATTTTATTGAATTCACTCACATATGATTATTTTCTTATCGTTGGCATTTGTTCTTGCATTTGTTTTTCTTTTTGTTGTCTTGGTTAGTCAATTATTATGTCCATTGGTCTTATTGCATTTGCTGATTTTGTTTAAATATTGTATGAATAAAGAAATTTCTGAGATTAGACGTGCTTAGCACGTGCACAATTACTAGTACTACAAGAAGGTAAATAAAACGATCGTATATAACTAAATTTCGGTTGATCGAGACTTATCCACATCCATTTTTTTAAATCTTGACGTGAGGAACACAAAGATGAACACAGTGCATAATTCATACGAATGGTTCTAGATATAATTCATTTCGAGAGTAAGCAATCAGACCATTTTGCAAAAGTTGACTTTTGTCTCGTGACTTCGAATTGTTGTTGTTTTTCCTTTTTTTTTTTGAGATGTATCCATGACTGGATACGGCCACGTCCACGGATACGTCCACGCCCACCAACAGCATCACGTCCACGGTCCACCACCGACGCCGGCGCCTCTCCTTCTCCCACCGCTCGCGCGCGCGCCTCCCGGCGAAACCCCGGTGACCGGCGGCCTCCCCGTCCTCTCCCGCTACCGGATCCCTTCTCTTCCCCTCGGCTGATCTACGCGAGCGGCCGCGACCCACTCTAGCCATGGTGAGTCCGTTGCCCTCTCCTTCCACTAGATCCCACCCTTCCCTGGTCACCGCCGGATTCGGTTAGTCACCGAGTCCTGCAACTTGGGGTATCTAGTTGACGACCGTGTGATTGAACTTTCGGAGGTTTATCTACGTAGTTGCTGAATCTATTCTTGCCCAAGTGGAAATGCTGAGATCCTTGTGCAGTCATTACAGAGTTCAGAATTGTATGTGTTCAGAGATGTGTAAAGGTTCAGAGTTACGAGTTTATAGTTTTTGAGAAATGTACACCAAGAGTTGCTTGAATGAACATATAATTATATTTATTCCTTTTTAATTCAGTCAGTTGTCTGAACATGTGTCACGCGGATGCAGCAATTGTAAAAGAGTTCTTGTAATTTTTTGTGTACAGATAGAAAGGAATAGACTTCGTCAATTCAGTCAAGCTGATACATATATGCAGTGAAACGTATTGGTTTCTAGACTTCGTCAATTCAGTCAAGCTGAGTTCCCTTCCATACACTAGTACGTTGTTCTGTTGTGATTGGAGAATTGTAGACCGCGAGTCTCCATTTTGAATGCTAGGTTTTCGTTTATCACTCTGGTTACCCCCCTCGGTCGATATATGATACGCTTCCAGCTTAGGTTACTCATCCCGGTTCAGCATAAACGTATAAATAGAAAACGTATCCCCTCAAAATAGATTTTATGTATGATATGTCTTCCATGCGGCATAGGTCCTAATGTGTTCTTGTTATTTTGTAGGCTAATACTCTGCGACTGTATCTGACTTGCATCCGGAACACTCTCGAGGCTGCCATGTGCCTACAGGTATTCCCTTTGATCACTTCCAGAATCGTCGTTCCTTACACACTGCTCAGGCTGAGAAGTCTAACTTAAGGTAGGTTTACCTCTAGAATTTTCCTTGCCAAGAAGTCGAAGGCACAACAAACCAGAAGTGGAGCTCAAGTAAGTCAAGAGGCAGACGCATTATATTATCTGTTCTTTCTCTACGTGATTCATTCAGAACAAGATAAGCTAGTAGAATGGTGTCTCAGTTTGAGAAACTGGATTCCGCTCATGATAGTTGAAAATCGATGAAACCTTTTTGCTGCCGAGAGAACACTCTTCTGCTTCTTTTCTTGTTCAATGCCTTTGATGAATTCTATCATACTAGAAACAGGCTGGAGCGAGCTCTCGGTTATCCATGAAACTTTGATTGTACGACTAGAATACCAGCACTATCTTTGGCTTCCTTGATAGTCTTTAAGCCACTGTAAAGTTGTAATCACACATTCGCCTGCGCTCATGTTTTCTCATACATTCTCTCAAAGAAAATGTTGCTCATACAAGTAGTAGCAAATTTTTTTTATGTATTGCAAATTTCATATCCCCGCTTTTGTTTCTACACCTTCTCTTGAAGATCATGAACCTGAATAAATCAGGTTTTGCTCACGTCATCTTTTCTTCAATTCTATTTACAGGACTAGCCCTGAACTTCTGCTGAATCCAGTAAGGGAGACTCTTTTAGCAGCATCTCGAATTTAACTTTGATTCTTTGATATTGCTAAAAACATATCTTGCGAGTGTAATTCTCTTATGTACATGAACTGATTGTTTGCATGCATTATTCTTTTCTCGTACAGATTTTCAGTAAATGATTGTTCCAAAATGCAGAATATTGTCGTCATTAGACTGAAGTTCAGATATTTGATCAAATGCTTTTTTTCGAGTATCATAAGCACCGTATTGTTTGTTTCTCACAATGAAATTACTCTTTATCAATTCAAGTTAAATAAACTTTTTACACACTTCTGGTAGAGTTTTGTAATAAGCTGACAAGAAATAGTCTAATGACCCTCATATTGTTTAAACCTTCGGAACCCTGCTGAATCAATTGGTGATAACTTGCATGTGTAACCTACACCCTATGTTGTTGACTGATTCTTTGGAGTCGAAACTTCCAAAAACAAAAGAAGTTTCTTCAGAATTATGATTCATAATCCGGATTTTCCTTTACAGGTGCTTATATGCCGTAATGAAGCCGAGAAGTGTCTGGTAGAGACTTCGATCAATTCTATCCGTATAAGCTTGAAGGTAGCGACCAAAGCTGTTGGATATTAATACTTCTTGTTAGGACAGTATAACTCAATCACTTATCATCTGTTATGTCATCATATATTTCTTTTTCTATTTGACAGGTTAAGCAGGCAGATGAACTAGAAAATATTCTTGCAAAAAAGTTTCTTAGGTTTTTGTCAATGAGGGCAGAGGCATTCCAAGTTTTGAGAAGAAAACCAGTTCAGGTATTACAAAACTGTGTACATGGAGCACCTTCAGTAGTAACGATAGCTGTAGCAGTCAACTGTTCGCAATACTACATGAACTGTATGAAAATGAAGCCAGGCTAGTAGAGCTACCAGGCCCAGTAACACGGTTTTCATGCGATTTAAGTGGTAGTCTATTCTATTTCCTAGAGTTTCAGAAGCTTTTGAGTTTTCCATCTTGATGATTGTTCACAACGTTTTCACGTCGGTGAACTGCAGTATATCAAGCCGCACCATCTGAAAGTGTCTTACCCGGTTTTCTTTTCTTTCAGGGTTATGATATTAGCTTCCTCATAACAAACTATCATTGTGAGGACATGCACAAGCATAAGCTCATTGATTTCATTGTGCAGTTTATGGAGGTAAGTAAAGGTTCTCTAAGATTGTTTTTCTTTCTTTCTAAACAAGTTCTCTCATCTCATTACCTAATAAACGAACAGTCAAGAGAGCAAGAGTAAGTTTGGACATGCGTGTAGTTTCCTTATGTTATCGTGTGCCCTTTGTGTAAATAAACATCCAGCAGTTCTAAAATCACCATGGTATCTTAACTGTTGTCGATCTTGGATTTCCCATACTAAGCGCAGCATACACTGGCAATCGTGTTAATATCTTTCACCGTACAGCTAAAGTTGCCTCACCCGACAATACCAAAGAATACAGTATCTTGGATAAAGGACTTGTTTCGATGCTATATTATAACTGTTCACAATCTGAACATAACATGTGTACTGACCGGATATGTCTGCTTCTTTGTGATGTAGGACATTGACAAGGAGATCAGCGAGCTGAAGCTGTCGGTGAATACACGGGGCCGGCTCGTGGCGACCGAGTTCTTGAAGCAGTTCATATGACTCAGTCAGTAGCGTTGTTTGAAAAAACGAATGTTACTGAAGGATATCTCCACCATTCTGTAGTTATGCTGCCATTCTGGAAGCTTCCCATTTTAGTTGAGCAGGAAGGGTCTTCTGTAAATTTGTTGTGACAACTTTTTTTAGACCAAGTGAAAACTTTTTCCTCTGTATTGAAGGATAAATTTTTCTTGATAGAATAACCAGGACCACCTGATTGACAGCTTAAGTTTGCATTGCCAAGTGAGCAGAACGAGCTTTGGGCACTGGGCCGTGGTAGTATGACACGTGGCAAAGGCTAAGCCCAATATGCTGATACACAAGGAACGTGCAGAATTCTGAGGAACCGTTTAATTTTTTTGCAGAAATTTCAAGTTTTTTCTTCAGAGAAACAAGATGTTATAGAAAATCGCTCGAAATCTCTGCAGGAACCAAAGATGAACTCCAGCGTTCGAAACACAGCCTAATCAGTTAATACAAAGCACATTCTGAAACCTGGTCTTCCCCCATATCCATTTCATCATCCCCGGCCTTTTCAGTGCCTCAAAACCAACCGCCACACAAGAACTACAAAATTGACACCACATCCAACAATACCACCACAAGTTAGAGATCACAGCCAAGAATCACATCACGAGCCTCAGCCACGGTGTTAACCGATTCAGGCTTTGTAGTGGAGCTGGGACTGCAGGATCTGGTTGTCCTCCAGCAGCCGGTCGTACTCGAGGAGCAGCTCCTCGGACTGCTTCTGCAGGGCGTTGACGTGGCCCTCCGCCTCCAGTGCTTTCCTCTCGTGGTCGTCCGACTCGGACTTCAGCTTCCTCATGTCCTCGCACAGCTTAGCGATCTCCTGCTGGAGCTTCTTGGTCTCGCCGAGGACCGCTCCTCCTTCTCGCGCAAGGATCGGTTCTCCATCTGGAGCTTCTCAACCTCCTCTCTGGAGGTGCTGGCGGCTTTCCTTAGGGTGATGAGCTTCTGGAGGTAGTGGCAACCGGTCGATGACGAATGCAAGGAATAGTGCGTACCCTGTCAGGTGTGATGAGCTGTTAGAAGTGTTGTGCCAGGTTAACGAAACTGTATACTACTTAATATTTGTTACAGCAATAACATTGATAAAATTGATTGATTCTCCATTGCTGTCAAAGTAATGTCCTGTGCCGTTTGCTCAAAAGACAACCTGACAGGAAGTGTTCTCTTGAGGCCTACTTTCATCCTTTTATTTCTGATCCCCCAATCTTGACAGGGGAAAAAGACCAACTTGGACCAACAGCTTAAAATTTGAAGTGTGCATTTCACTTAAAACAAGCTGTCCTGATTTGGCGTGTAGATGATTCATTTGTTGATAGCACTGCTCTCGGGTGTGAATTGCAATTAAAAGCACTATGTGATTATAGTTCAACAGGCCGACAATCCCCTTGTAGTTGTTTGGATAAAGTAGAATGCAGATTCAATAGATCCTCCACTGTATAGACCCAGACCATATACCAAGTTCAAATGGGTACACCGGGATTTCCGACTTCCCCACATATCATAATTATTACAACTGCACCGGACTCAGCTTTGAACAGGCCGTAAATCCCAAATTCAGTGAATCATGACAGCCAAAACTAAATTGTCTCTAATATTATTGAGTGCAACTGCCCCAGACTGCAGATCATGATTTCCAAATTGTAAGTAAGACTTTTAATCCAAGAATAGTACACTGGTAACAAAATGACTAACCAACTAAAGGTAAACAGTACTACAATTACTAAGAAAGTGAGTTGTTTCCGACAAAAATAAAATGCACCTTATTTTCAAGCTATACCTATGTAATTCTTCAGATGGAGCACTACATATGCTTGAGTAAGATAGTTGATATCTCAATTTTACACACTAGCTCTTGTCCCTTATTCTAATATACCACTTTAAGCCTTCTTACAGAAAACTTACTTGTACTCACATCACTTGCTCACAAGGCTTAAATCTTATCAACAGACACATTTTTACTATACTCTTTGTCCAGTCTTCTCTTATAGTCGGACATGACGTCAATTTAAGGCATCATAGAAAGTCAAAGTGGATTTGTCCGTGGACAGCTCACTTTCAGCCAAGAGGTATCATCCGAACTCCCACCAAACAACCAACTACAGTTATGTTCTACACTTCTACTGCCTGTGCAGTTGAAGCAGCTCCAGCTACTCTGTTTTTATTGTATCTAGGAAGCAAGAAGACAATATAAATTGATGCAACCCTAAGCAAGATCAGTTCTTATATTGTATATAGCCCATACCATTGTAATATACTACTGCTTGACCAGTTGACCAGCAGGCACACCACATTAAAGACTAATGCTACTAACAACTAAATATAATAACATCATTCTTGCTTGTAATTTATAGGGCATATGGTTTACACCCTACTGCAGTCAATGAACTTTAAATTACCAATTTGATCCAAAGATCTTAAGTTGCATCAGTCTTCTCTTATAGATTTATAGTCGGTCACGATGTTAATTTAATGCATATAAGCATATTACAAAGTCAAAGTGGACTTTCCCCTGGACAACTTACTTTCAGCCAAGAGGCTGTCATCCCAACTCTCACCAAGCAATCAACTACAGTCATGCGCCTGCGCGGCTGCACCAGCTCTAGCTACCCTGTTTTACAGTAACACCTAGGAAGCGGGAACGCATTATAAATCCGATGCAAGCCTAAGCAATATCAATTCTTATTGTATACAGCCCAGACCAATTGCAATATACTATTGCTTGACCAGTTGACCACCAGGTACACCACATGAAAGACTAATGCGACTAACATAGAAATATAATACTATCCTTCTTTAATGATAAAATCAGCTGCAGTTATGCATTAGATCTTTCCAGTTTGAAATATAATACTATCCTACTAACAACTAAATATGATAACGTCATTTTTGCTTGTAATTTATAAGGCATGGTTTACACCCTACTTCAGCGAATGAACTGTAAATTACCAATTTGATCCAAAGATTTAGGTTGCATTAGTCTTCTCTTATAGACTATAGTCCAGATCATGATGTTAATTTAAGGCATAATACAAAGTCAAAGTGGATTTATCTCTGGACAGCTTACTTTCAGCCAAGAGGCGCTCACCCGAAATCTCACCAAACAATCAACCACAATCATGCTCTAATCCCTGTGCAGCTGCAGCTACCCTGTTTTATAGTAACATCTAGGAAGCGAGAACACAATATAAATCTGATGCAAGCCTAAGCAATATCCGTTCTTATTGTATACAGCCCAGACCAATTGCAATATACTATTGCTTGACCAGTTGACCACCAGGTACACCACATGAAAGACTCATGCTACTAACATAGAAATATAATATCATCCTTCTTAATGATAAAATCAGCTGCAGTTATGTATTAGATATTTTCAGTTCGAGATTTTAATCTATATTCCATACTTGAACTATAAGTTAACAACTGGTTACAAAGAATGTACCTTAAGTCAACACTATATCTCCTTTGTCCAGAGACAAGAGTCAAACTATACATTGCATATTCTAAAGTATAGATTGGTTTTATAACCCTAGGATTAGAAGAGAAGCATCTGAGATGGCACCTTTATCTCCAAAACTACCACCTTCACAACCTATGCAGTAAATTTTGCTTGTAATTTATGATGCATGATTTATACCCTACTTCAGTCAAATGCAGATTACCAATTTGATCCAAAATGTCAGGATACAAAATCCTCAGGAGATAACCTAATAGCAGAGCATATTCTAAAAGCGAAAGCTACCGAATGAATGACACCTTCCCCTCCAAAAGCTAGCAGCAATTGCAAGTTAACCCTCCAAAATTTCATAGGCACAAGCAATAGTAAGAGTTGCTAGCTAGCACCATGTAATCAGCAGAAGAGAAAGAACTAGAGACAATTACATGAATCAAAGAAAGAAAGAGGGATGCTGACCGATGAGTGAGGCCTCGAGGAGGTGCGTCCTCCAGAGCACCTGGTCCATGGGGCTGACGGTGCCGAGCTTGTGGCCCCTGTTCTGGATCTTGAGGATGGTGGTGACGCTGGACATGAGGATGACGGAGAGCGTGCATGCGATGGTCTTGACGGTGGCCGGGCCCTTCCCCGTCTTGGCCTGCTCCACGCCCCGCATCGCCAGCTCCCGCAGCGGGCCCACCTTCACCATGAGCAGCAGCGCCACCGCCGCCTCCGCGAACAGCACCAGAACAGCAGCTGGAACATGGCGACCCCCCAATCTCCTCCCTCACCAAAACTAATCAGACGCTCTTCTTCGATTCGATCACGCCTTACCGCCGCTGGTCACGAACGGAGCAAGAAGTGCTACTGAAGAAATCAAGAAACCCGACCTCTTGCCAAGAACCAGTTAATCCAGAAAAAGACACAGAGCGGAGCGCTGACGAATCTGAAACCGAACCCGGGGAAGCGGGTGGGAAAGGTCGAGGGATCGGAAACGGCGGCGGCGAAAGGCGGCGAGGAGGGGGAGCGCAGTGGGAGAGACTAGAGTCTAGAGTGGAGTGGGGAGTGCGTGGAGCTGTTGGCCCGCTATGCCTGCTCGATTTCAGTCAGTACTCGCCTACTTCTGTAGCTTGATCTTTTGGACTTTTCTCTTTTCGATTAATAACATAATGTTGATGAACGCTGTCGATCTTGAAAAAGCTCTCCCGGCATGCGTGCTTAAGGGAAAGCTGGAGTGCTACTTATGAGCAAATGCACGGGGACTTTACTGAATCGACTTTTTCATGGCAGATTAGTGCGTGGTAATTTTTCTAGTTGCTTTGTGTGCTTCACTTTTGGAAAAAGGAAAAAGAATTGGGAGGAAAGACAGAAAGCACGGAGACCCATGTTTCTCTTTCTCCCTGAAAAATTAACATATGAATGTTCTAAGACATCATTTTTTAGGAGAAAGACTCCAATTTATAGGATTTTTTTGAAGCAAATTTATAGGATTTGGAAAAACATTGGAATAGCCTCTTTGATTTAGACGATTGTCACTCATATTTTTCGGACTTGTATTTTAAAAAATACACAAGATTTATTAATAATTCATAGGCTTCCAATTTATAGTATTTTTAAAAATAATTCCGTTGCATTAGATTAATATTTTTACCTATTATCGGCATCATCTTGAAGCGAATTTTGCGTGCTTGTTGCATTCAAACATCATTGGTAGAAATCCAAGCGACATTCACTTCAGTAAAATTCAAGAACTTTGTAGCTTCATACATTTGTATGTTTGGGGCCTTGTAGGTTCGTTTTTTTTTTTTTTGAAAGGAATGCGGTAGGGGAAGCCCCTACAGCGTTTTTCTTTTGAAACAATAAGAACCCAAATCTGAGTCTGTGAGAATTTGAACCTGGGTGGTTGGGTTGTACATCCACTTCCCTAACCTAGTGAGCTGGGATCACTTCTAGCCTTAGGTTTGTTGAATTTCAAGAATGAACAAAAGGAAATAAATAAACCGAATAATCTTTTCGATAAATCTAAGCATCCAATGGCTCATGAGTATTGCTATTACAGTCCCAAATTTGTGTAATATGTGAAATGTTTTCTGAAATTTTTATGCATTGTTGAATCATTTTTGAGTTTTATGGCATTTTCTAAAATTCCACAGAAAAATTTGGGGCAGTTTTAAAAAATGCCTCTAATTGAATTAGTGGTAGTTTCTCAAAGTGTCCAAGTGCCCCCGAATTGAATTAGAGCTAGTTTTCAAAGTGCCTCCAATGGTTAATTTTAAGACCACTTTGAAAGGATCGTATGGCCACCTAGAGGGGGTGAATAGGTGCTACTTCCAAATTTTAATTCTTTTTCGATTAAGGCTTGACACAAAGGTAAATTCTCTATATA